>CM067369.1:72804027-73404027 GCA_034401795.1 Chaetoderma sp. LZ-2023a | reverse complement strand
GTATGATACCTAATATCTGAATAAAGAAAGATATAAATGAAGAATAAAAGCTAAAAAGTCTCAAATTCCTATTAGGGCTAGGCTGATAAAAGATAGGATATAAGATAGTTAAGATATTTCTTGAGTTATCTCAGAATTAGATCAAAGTGTTCATGAGTCTGATAAATAAATTAGGATATTACAATGAGATCAGACAGAGACTTCCAAGCATTAATTTATATCAGGGATTAATCTAACCACCAGCCAATCAGCCAAATGCTAGTAAGAACGAAGTCTGATTAACCAAGGGCAGAATTGGAAAAATCATTGCTAAAGAATAAAAATAATTTAACTTTCTTGATTGGTTGAATCCTGAACAATTCCAGTGTAACAAAATGCAAAACAAAAATTCATGTTTACGTTGTTGAACATATTAAAACAATATGCCCAAAAAACTACTTTTAAACATATGAAGTTCAAATAATCAATACATATTTGATATAGAAAGACCGTATTGAATCTGGACTGTGAAATTAAAGCAGGGTATTAATTGATGAGGACTGACTGCAAACATGATCCTACGTGAAATTAAAGACAGATGTGGCTAAAACATATACTATTTGGCTAGAAATGAAAATATTTAATTAATCTACTGTCTAGAACATAGCAAATATCAGATCTGTCCCGGTATACTATTGGACAGTAATGGCTGCTGAGTCGAGAGAAAGCGATATTTCTTAGTTAAAAGTGTTATATCCGTATTCTAATTATCCATACTAATTAAAAGTTGTACATATTGAAATAAGGAAAAACTATTTATAGTGATTTATCAGATTAAGTGGCAAATAGAAATCCCATAGAAACTTATGGGATGGGAGCGAGTCCCGCTATAGTCAGAAAGAATTAGCTAAAATAGAACTGATCTAAGTTAAGAACGAATAATATCCAAAAGAATTACTCCATGTAAACAAAAGGAGAACGAAATATATACGGGATGATATACTATACTACATACACGGTGAAGACAATTCTGACAGTTACCGGAAGTAGATAAAAACGGATTGAAAGGATAAATTTCGGGCCCAAAATCACCAATCCAGCAATGGTGGGAAAGAACATGACTCTAAATAACATGTTTTAGCTAAAGAACACGGAAAAACTTTGAAAAATTGATATATAGAAGAGAAAAAAGCGATAATGTCACCGTGACGAAATGAGACTAGGACGAATAGACTGCCGAATAAATAGGTCCACGTGTTTCGCCGATAAGAACTGGGACAGTTAAGAATAGCGAAATACGGGAAAGAAACTTACAATAAAGAAATCACAAAACACCAAGAGCGCAAATCTAATCTAACTTTAGGTAATGAATGTTATACAATAAAAGGGGGGGGGTGAAAAATGGGGAAATTAGTCTTAAAAGAATGAAATATTCACGATAAAAATATAGCATGATTGGTAAATTCTCCTAACGTCTTGAAAGTATGCCAACCCGCCAACTTAGAAGGGAAAAGGAGTACTATACGAAAGATGAATGACCCGAATAGAACTGCGCCTCTAACTCGGGGCAAAAAAATGACCAAAACAAAGCTAATTAGAATTGCATAGTAAACTGACGGATCCGAAAATGTGCAGCAGGACGGAATCAGAAATTAGAATCGTAAGAAAAAGCTAAGAAATAGACAGTAAACTACTGGGAGAAAGATGAGATCCATACAGACCTAGAGAACCCGGGAATGGATCTAATAATCCCAGATGCGACCCCGAACCATCTCTGGGATTACTAATAAATATCATTAGGAAAAATTAAATTACAAAAGTCACGTGATCATGCAAAACTGAACAACATGATGCATACAGTGAACGTGATGGCATCAGTGTTATTGATTGATTTTAATAATGCGTATGTTTGTATATTTCTATTTTGTTGACATTGTAAACCTGACTGTAAATGTATGCAAATCAGCCAATTGGCATAAAAAGCAAATAAACTTTACTATACTAATAGAATCCCAGAGAGAACCCGCCCACCGTTCAGAAATCATTTGACAGTTAAATAGAGGATGGCTAAGAAATTTAGAACTAACCCGGCTCCGGAGCCCAACTAGGTCCCGAAACTCGGGAAACATTTGAAAGTCATATGAGGATTGACCAAAATTAGAAGCAATATTAATTCTAATTAGAAACCCCGGAACTACCGGTACCGACTAGACCGGAGCCGGGGCGGGAAAACCGGGAGAAATTTTCAAATTTAATTGACATCCCGGAATGACCGGTTCCGATTATGGCCAGGGCCGGAGCCGGGGCGGGAGAACCGGGCGAAATTTTTTTTTTAATTTTAAATTTTAATTCTGACACGCCTGAAAGAGATAGACTAGAGAGGAAAATAGAACCCGAAGAATCCCTAGAAGCCGGAACCAGATAAAAATCTGGGTCCGGACCCCAAGTAGAAATCGGTAACTTAAGCTGGCTGGCTTCCCGACCCGGGACAAAACCCAGCCCCGGGGCCGGAACCGATACAAACAGACGGGTCTACCCTGGCTAGCCAAGCCAGAGCCTCAGACCGGTCCGTTTCTGAGGACACACCCGTGAACACGTCACCCGTTGACATGTTCACGGACCTACCAGCCACGGCCTCCCGGCTAGGAGCCGTCGCTGACACACCAGGCACTCCGGTACCATACGGTTCCGCCGCCACCCCATGGAACACACCAGTCCATGGAGTAGACCCGCACGTGCGGACCCGTAGCAGTCACGGAACTGTGGCCAAACACGGGTGCCAATGGCACCCCATGTCTGACCGCCGGACCAGGTGAGATAGGCGAGTACCAGGCCTGGCCCGGCACACCCGTCACCGTGTCGGTTGCCGGCAAACCAACCATCACGGGACCGGTGCCCGGTACCAGATTGGCCTCAACCACGGGCAGAGCCGCTGCCCTGGCTTGCGCCAAGCCAGACAGATGGAGGGCGGTTCCGTCCAGGACGGAATCGACATCCATATTCTCCACCCGTGGCATCACAGGCCGCAGCAACCTCTCCTCCTCAGCCTCCTCATCTTCAGACCCTGAAGAGTCGTCACTAGACGAGGAAACCGTGGAGCCGTCCTCGCGGACGGCTCCCACGCCTGACGGACAGCTCCCACGCCTGACGGACCGGCCACCGCTATGGACCACCCATCAGGCCGGAGCCCGACGGGACTGCCAGGGGGCCGTATGAGACGGCTCCATCGGTGGCCAGTCCAGAACCAAAAATGGGGAGACTGCCCTACAGCTTTCGGCAGCAGGGACGACACCAGCGTGGGCAGAACGCTATGCAGGAAGCCCTGCATAGCCGGACCAAACCACGCCGGCGGTGCCATCTCCGCCGCCTCCGGCTGCAGACGTGGCGTGCTCCCAAGGGACGAAACGGACGCTCTACGATTTGCTTTCGGTCCGCCTGACCCCGCGTCAGACCCAGCCAAGTCCTTCTGGGCAAAGAACTTTAACATCATGTCAACCGACCACACTGCACATACATTACACCTATTGTCAAGGTTATATTTCATACATCGAAAGCAGACATGGTCCTTAAACAGAACCCGGACGAACCTTGTGGCACTCGTCACATGATGGTGGGGCTGGCTTGGCCTATAAATAAGCACAAACCTACAATAAGCAAGCGGAACGAGACAGAGATCGAAGGCAGACAATTAATTTTCAAATATTTTGACCATAAATTAACTGTTAACCCTCCCGCACCCCACCCCGCAATGTTACAGAAACGATCGCATTGATTATGACGACAAGAACGAAGCGGGCAATAATACACCCATACACTGATCCTCAAGGACGTATCACGGAACCAGGAATCATATCGCATAGCATTCGGGGTATATTTACTAATAAATATAAATTATACTCCTAACGAAAGCCAAAACGATATGTGAAGAAACAACAAAATGTAAACAAACTGCTGTAGCACACGGTAAAACCGCAGACCACACATCTAAATCAAGAATTTTGAAACCACCGATCATTGCAAACAGATCGTGATAACACGCAAAACTTGAAAATTCCAGTAACATTTTAGTACGCAGCACCCAGAATCAGATGCGCGAATTAATGAAAAATTTTCTTCACATAAACATCCGAGACACCCAGGTGTGACGTCACCCGCTCGGATCTTACGGAGAACGACGTCAGCCGATATACGTGTTCAAAACACCATAGCTAACACCTATTTTCATATCTGCCGATCGCCTGTTGGGGTTTAAAGAAGGCGATCATCCGGCATATTTCGTTGTTAACACACGTCCCAGATTCTTTGGGGTTAGAAATTGGAACATGCGACACAGACGAAATTTTAGAGACCTAAGTCTTTTAACTATGGAATAACATGGAATTATACAACCTTGTTATCATCGGCGGCATCCATATTAATCCAAATATCCTTTTGAGAACGCACAAGCTATCACAATTAATCACAGACAAAAAGACTTAGGCTTAAACTCTTAAGATCTTTCCAACTGCAAAAAGCATGTATTCTCTTGTTGCTATGCAAACAAGAATGAGCTTCATGGCAGACGGGTACCCGGCAGTTGGGAGCCGAGTACCCGGTTCCAGGAGTCGGTAAAGCTTTCTAAGTCTATAGTCCTAGAGCCAGCTGTATATCAGAAGTAATAGAATGGTGAGTATTGATCGAAGGAGAACTGAGCATTCAGAGATATCGCAAACAAATCTATGAGAGGACGATCCATAAGACTGAAAATCGATTTGACAACCGACCTCTTTAACTGCCACTCTGTGTGGGCGAATTTGCTGGGACGTGAGTTGGTCCGCAAGAAAATTCAGACTGCCTGGGACATGAGAAGACACTAGAATAATCTGATTCTTGCGACATCATAAGAGAAGGTTCCACACTTCCCGACAAAGGAGGGATGACCTTTTACCCACCTGCCTGTTGATATAAGAGACCACTGTAAAATTGTCCGACCGAATCAAGACTTTGTGACCTATCACAAGATCTGACCATGAAAGGGGACCCTTCTTGCCAGCACACAATTCCAGAATGTTGATATGAGCTGTCGACTCCTCCAGGGACCAAAGACCGGAACCCGACAGGGAGACCCCGACCGCTCCCCATTCATCCTGAGAAGCGTCTGTGAAGATAATCGCCTGAGGGGAGGACTTTACCAGTGGAACACCCATCAGAAGCAGAGAACGATCCTTCCAAAAATTTAGAAGAGGAATCAAGTGTTCTCTGATGAGAATCTGATGGTAAATAGAGAGAACTGACTGCTTCCAAAGGGACATTTAATACATTTGGAAGGGTCTTCTCATCAGCGTCGCCCATGGAATAACATTCTCTACGCTGACCATTAAACCTATCACTCTTAACAGAAATCTTGCCCAGACCATGGAAGAAGACAGGATTTCCATTGCCACTGATAAAGCCTCTATTCTTGGATCTGAGGGGAAGACTAGACCCTGGGCCAGATCGAAAGAAAACACCTAGATGCGTGAAGATTTGAGAGGGACCTAGGCTTGATTTCTTTAGATTTAAAATCCACCCTAGGTTGCATGCCAGACTGCAAACCTCTGGAAGAATTCCTGAGAGAATTGAAGAAGACTTACTTTACCAACCAATCGTCTATATAAACGTGGAGATGGATAGGACGGTGAAAATTTCTGCCACAGCTGAGACTAGGTGAGAAAAAGAAAAGGAGCCCTGGTCAGGCCAAAAGGCATGGCGCGAAACTGCCAAACTCGATCTTAGTAAGCATAATTCAGGAATTTTCAGAAGGAAGGGTAAATGAAAACATGAAAGAATGCGTCATTTTGGTCAATGGAAACGACCACATACCATGATCTAGACTGGAAATGATCTGGGAGATGGTCTCAATCTTGACTTGGGAGCAAGAATCATGAGATTTAATCATGACATACCCCCTTGTTAAATTAAAATTAATGTAGATTTGAATGTTTCAGAGTGAATAGAAATCATTTTACTAAGATTTAATGACAGGGTAGGAATAGGAAAACCTACCCTAGGCTGAACACTCTCATGTATGTATAAATTCCTTAGAATTAACATAATTCACAAAGAAAACTAACATGATAATGACCAAATTGTCAATTGAAAGGACCAGAGGAGTAAGGAAAGAAGAATTAGAAGAGGAAAGAGCCGACACAAAAGAAGGAAGGTCTCGTCCTTAAAAGGAAGAGAAAGAGTCTAAGCAATCCACCAGTAACACAGGGACCAGTCATCCGAAGAGACCCTGACTGGACAAAATCTCCTCAGGCCTGAGCGACTAGGGAATAGAATAATAATAAGAAGCATTAGGAGGAGAAGAAGAACAGACATGAGAAGAGTCACCAGAGGCCATAGAATCAACAGTTCAAATTGAAAGAGCCTTCAAGGCCTCTTGGAAACTAGAAGAGAAGAAAACTGTAAAGAATCAGAAAAGGAAAAAGATTGATCAGAAGGAATGTGATCAGATACATCCTGACCAGAGGACATGGAAGGAATAGAGAAAAAAGCTGACATGAAAGAACGAACAAGGGATGAATCCCTAAAAACAGAAAACAATGAGAAAACCAGACCTTAATCAACAATTGGAAAATCAAGCTAAAAAAAGAGAATGACAGAAACAATCGGATCAAGATGATCAAAAGAGGAAGAAGAGGAGGAAGAGAGGAATTAAGGAGAATGGAAGATGAAGAGGAAAGAACAGGACCAGAAGATCCCTGGAGAGGATTGGGGTCATTCCATCTCATATCACCCAAGGGCGGAAATGGCACCGACACCAATATTGACTAAATTTTGTCTATATATTATGTCTGTCACAAGAAACAAAAATATTAATTTTTATCGCGATCTGCCCAACCATTCAAGAGTTGTGGCCCTTTAAAAGTTGTGAAAAATCACAAAAAACGTAAAAAATGTCCGAACAGCAAAACTTCAAACAACTATATCTTTTGAACTAGTGGACCGAATTGGTTGTAATTTGTGTCATTTGAAAGGGAATAACACAAGGATTCTAAATATGTGATCAGAATGAGAATAGGACTAGGTTTATATATGATGACCTTTTGACCTTTGATTGACCTTGAATTTGACCTTGTGGGCAACCTGCGAATAAAAAATTTGATATGACAAATTACACCTATACATGTTTTCTACATTATGTTAAAATTTAACAGGTATAATGTTCCTAGTTTTTGCACATTTTATTTATGAAAATGGCATGCACCAGTAAAAGAACAAAAACACATTCATTTTTGTTCTTTTACTGGTGCATGCCATTTTCATAAATAAAATGTGCAAAAACTAGGAACATTATACCTGTTAAATTTTAACATAATGTACAAAACATGTATAGGTGTAATTTGTCATATCAAATTTTTTATTCGCAGGTTGCCCACAAGGTCAAATTCAAGGTCAATCAAAGGTCAAAAGGTCATCATATATAAACCTAGTCCTATTCTCATTCTGATCACATATTTAGAATCCTTGTGTTATTCCCTTTCAAATGACACAAATTACAACCAATTCGGTCCACTAGTTCAAAAGATATAGTTGTTTGAAATTTTGCTGTTCCGACATTTTTTACGTTTTTTGTGATTTTTCACAACTTTTAAAGGGCCATAACTCTTGAATGGTTGGGCAGATCGCGATAAAAATTAATATTTTTGTTTCTTGTGACAGACATAATATATAGACAAAATTTAGTCAATATTGGTGTCGGTGCCATTTCCGCCCTTGGGTGATATGAGATGGAATGACCCATTGATAGACGATGAAATACGGGAAAACCCCAGAGGAGGGAAAAAAGAAGGAAAACAGAGAGAGAGAGAGGAAGGATAACATGACTAGAAGAAAACTTTAAAAGGAGAAGGGGCAGAGGATGAAGGAAGAGACACATACTTATCTTACTCATTATTATTAAAGACTAGGACCAATATTACCATCTTGTAAAGACGGATTTCATTGAGTTTGATATGCTAATAAAAGGAATGATTGATAGAATGATAATGAATCCCGGGAACCTCTGGATGTTAAATACACAAAACACTAATACTTGATTATGATTAAACACTACAGGATGAATCACGAAACAAAACGCTGGGAAAAAAAGAGGTGATATAAAATCTAAGCAAAAAGACTCACCTAAACCATGACTGTGACAACTCAGGAGAAAAAACTCAGCTTTTATTCCTTCTTCCTTCACCCTAATCTTACTTCTCTATTCTCAGCATTTTCTTGCTCTTGTAATCATTAATCTTAGAGCCATTCTCTTCCCTATGAATCCACTACTGAAACTTTTCCTTTCAGCGCCTGTCAGAATTAGACTAAGAATTACGCTAGAAAAAGGGATTTTCTTCACGAAAATAACTCCCTTTGGATAAAATAAATATGTCAACCTGCCGACATAAGAGGAAAAAAGAGCGTGAAAAAAGGCTGAACGGCCCGAAGACAACTGGCCATCTAAAGTTGGATGAAATTAAAAATTATGTATCCAGCGATAATGCGTAGAATACAGACTGACTTATCGACTGCAACAAAAAACCCATCCAGCAACCAGTCGGAAGAGTCTTTAATTATGTTGAAATGTTTCACTGATAAAAGAATAAATGCTGAATATCTACGACTCCATGAGAGACTTCAAGATTGGCAATGTCTCGGAATTAATATTTACAGCGATTAAATATTCCGAATTTAAAAGCACTTACTGAAATAAGACTAACTCTTAGGAAAGATGATGACTAGATCCTAGGAAAGACAAACCTGGAATCTCAGTAAGAGCTATCACCGGAAATCCAAAAAAGGGAAACAGAACCGGAAGTTAATCATAGAACACCATGAAACCGGTAATGACCCTATCCCCAGATGTACGAATCCGGAAGTGAAAAAATAGGAAACGGAAATGCGCAAACCAGAAGAAGACAACCTGAAACTGAACCCGGATGTACAGTAAACAAGAGCTCCGCTAACGGCGCATAATACCCCGCCATGATGACAAGCCAATGAATGATAGCTTTCAGAAAATATTAATTTCTTCCTCAGCCCCATCAGACCAGCAATCCTTATGAAGTGTCAAAGCGATCCGCTAAACGGTCAAGGAGGTATCGTCCGGAAACCAATTTTCAAGATGGCTGCTGCTGACTGGCGGCCATACTAGATTTCGGATTATCATAAATTTTGATAAGTTTCTTCACCAGACATATTCCAACGACCATAGGAAGTGATCCAATAAATGAAATCCAGAAACCAACCTTCAAGATGGCAGCCCATGGCTGGCGGCCATCTTGGAGTTCGGATCATTGTCAATTTCGAGAAGTTTCTTCTCCACACCTAGTCCAACCGCCCTATGAAATTTCAAAGGGATCCGATAAACGGTAACGGAGTTATCATTTGGAAACCAATTTTCAAGATGGCCACCAGTGGCTGGCAGCCATCTTGGAGTTCGTATCATTGTCAATCTCGATAGGTTTCTTCCCCAGAGGTAGTCCAACCATTCTATGAAGTTTCAAAGCGATCTGATAAACGGTAACGGAGTTATAATCCAGAAACCAATTTTCAAGATGGCTACCGGTGGCTGGCGGCCATCTTGGATCTCCGATCGTTGTCAATTTCGATAGGTTTCTTCCCTAGTCCTGGTCCAACCACACTATGAAGTTTCAATGCGATCCGACAAACGGTAATGGAGTTATCATCCGGAAACCAATTTCCAAGATGGCCACCAGTGGCTGGCGGCCATCTTGGATTTCGGATCATCGTCGATTTCAATAGGTTTCTTCCCCAGGCCTAGTCCCACCACCCTATTAAGTTTCAATGCGATCCGACAAACGGTAACAAAGTTATCATCCGGAAACCACTCTGCTGCCCGCCCGCACGCCCGCCCGCCCGGACGGCGCCATTACATAATACCCCGCCAAATTTTTTGGTGGGGTATAAAAACCAGAATAAGCAAAGGAACCGGAAATACGCAAAACCGGAAGTCAGACCGGATACGCAAAGAACGGAGGTAGATCTGGAAAACGGAAGTAACCCCTGTCCTGAGGACGGAAGTCTATCCAGATCTGAACGACCCGGAAGTACACCTCTAGAAACAGAAGCAGAAGTTTACAAACAGGAATCCAATAGGAGTCTACAACCCCGGATATCCGGTATGACCAGAAGTGCTGCTAAAACCGGAAATGGAACTAGGAACCGGATCTTGAAGACCCGGATGTCCTACAAAAACAGAAGTCATACCGGAAACGGTTGGAACGGAAGTAATAACCGGATCTTGCAGACCTGGATTTCCTACAAAACCGGAAGACAAACCAGAAACGGATGGAACGGAAGTAAGAACCGGATCTTGAAGACCCGGATGTCTTGCAAAACCGGAAGACAAACCGGAAACGGACGGAACAGAAGAAAGAACTGGATCTAGAAGACCTGGATGACCTACAAAACCGGAAGACATACCGGAAACTGAAGAACTAGCAAGGCTAGAATGCAAACTCTTAGCTATAAGCGACCTACGGAGAATCTTGACGACTGGTATGACCGAAAAACTGGCATTAGCATTATAAGGCATTTGGATGTTAGCTTCCGCCTCCGCCACCACTGCTTGAGGGTTATGCCTATCACCCTCAAGTCTAATGTGGATTTGACCCGGTGACCTGCACGAGCTCACCTTCGAAAGCTTTGTCACTCTAGACTTTAGTTCTGGAGACCTAATAACCTGCATTGACGTTAGAGGGATCGGTTTCCCCCATTTGCGGGAACGCCAGCTAGCCCTCGGGCTATCGTCGGAACCAGAAGAAACTTCCTGTTTCTTGGCCTCCATGATGGCAGAAAATATCCTTTCGATTAAAGATTTAGTCAAAACTGCAGCGAAGGATTCAAATCTCGCAAATAAAGTTAACAAAGCTTCCGAATTCGCCGAAGAGGGCTCTCCCCCCCCCCCCCCCTCCGTTGCTGCTGGAATAGACATATTAGATATTGCAAAAGACACAGCTTTTGTCTTACTAGCAACGGAGGTAGGGGAAGGATGACCAGAGGGCAGCGCTGTAGGACGAATAATCCGTAATGAAAAACTTAGATACGAGCGCAGACCACCCTATGCAAAACCTGCACATCGATGTGGGGGTACACGTAGTGCACTTAAAACAGACATGTCCTCCATACTCCACAGAGTGAACGGATTGAGGACGTGCACTTGATTTATCGTTCGTTAAAACAGACTCTTAAAAATGAAAAAAAGATTACGAAAGAAGCACACAGCTTAGAATTTCGATAAAAGGAGTCTAGAAACATGCAAATGCCTTTCAAAGAAAGGCCGGAACGTTCAAATTCAAGATTGTTTTCTATCATAGCGAAATAAACGTAATTTCTTGTAAAGCACTATTTTTTCTTTCAACTGAAAGTGATTATGGGCTCACTGGAGTAATAGTGTTTTTATATGATGATGACTTAGGCATATTAAAGTTGTTACCACGAAGACGAAACCCACAAAAACCGATAACATTTATATACATAGTTATAAAGTTCAATATAACCACGAAATACTTCCAAACACATAATTTTGGGAGGATAGACTTCATAGTAGGCATATCCTAGCGTGAGGAAGTCCTTCAATAGTAAGATGACACAGCGCAAAGCTATAAAAAAATTTCTGATAATATTTGTGCAGTTGTTCTACTTGCAGAATAATTGAAAAGTGAATCTGTTTCCTATTTGGGCTCCAGTGCGCATGCGCAAGCGCGCTTAGTGACAGGCGTCACTATGGAGCGAGTACAGACTGGTGCCAGTCTACTCTATATCAGTTAATATACTGGAGATGGACCTAACCAGTAGCCTGGTTGAGGGTCCATATTTATAGGAATAGGCATGGGGAGGAGTGTATGCAAGCATAAAAATCTTATTCTGGTAGCTAAATGCAGATAATTGATTTAGCAAGTAGTGATTGAACGGTAATGGATGTTTTTGTGGTGTAATAACAACTGATGTATCCATTGTGACGATGTCACGAAAACAATGAGTGCGGGAGAACGCAAAAATTAGCAATGGTTATAAATAGAACCCTGTTAGAAATAGGTACCTTGACAATACATATGCCTGATCAGTCAAATTCAAATGATCTTTCTTTGAAGTAGATATCTAGTTTGCTCTTGAATAATTCAAGTGTTGTTGCTTCGACTATTGTAGCTGGCAGTGAATTCCACTGTGGTACCACTCTGTTAGTGAACATCTACGCGAGGGTAACTGATCACATGCTCATCTACCCTAGAGCCCCTACTAGAGTTTTTGCCTAAACTCACCCATCATGATCATCAAAATTAATTATTCGAAAACTGGTAACACACTAAATATTTTGTATTTTGTTAAATGAGAAAATGTACTACTATTTAATAAATTATAACATTCACAGTTCAATGGATATATACTTACTTGAGTGTTTATGAAATGCTTAGATATTTTTACTGGCGATTAAATTCACGATGAAGCGGAGTTCATTAGCTGACGTGTCTTGCCAAAGAGTCGTTTTCCTCATAGAGAATTATGCATTCTGTATTTTGCCTTGAAAATAGTGAAGCCCATACTGCGCATTTTCTGTTAGGGATATTCGTGTGCGATTCGTCTTCCGAGCTTACTTTGGAGGATGTGGCATCTGTTGCTGATTGGTCTGCTCTTTTGAGTAGCCAATAAAATTTCGGATTTTTCTTCACCACCCAGAGAGAATTGATTATTAAAGCGCAGTCTTAAGCTGTTTGCGAAACTCTTCTGAAAACCAAAGTCAGCCGGAATCCTAGCAGTTTATTGATGTAGTTTGGGAAACTCGGATTCTTTTAAGAAAGCGATGAACGCAGTCAGATGACCGTGGGAAAATGTTACGCTCATTAGCATATGGCCTAGCGATCCGCCGCGCGAGTTTATGAATGAAATAAAAAAGTTGGCGGGACGGATACTGCCATATATGGAAACCCCTTTGTTTCCTTACGATATCGCGTACACAAAGCATAGGCGCGACAAACCAGAATGTGCTACTACTACGGTACTCGTCGGACACGTGCGACTGATCTTAATGTAATTTACAACCATTTGTATTTATTTTATGTTTTGTGTACTTTATCAAGAATACGAGACTAAATAAGTCCGCTTACGTGCGTATTGAACTAGCATTCCGACACAGATTCTGCAGAATAGGATATATGATCGCGTTATCTTCCTGATATTCCTATCTAGACAAAAAGACATCATGATCATGGTCAGCCTCCTCACTGGATACGCGATCCAATATAGAAGTGAGTTTAAGAAATTATTCCTTTATAAAATGATTGGCTACATCTGAAATTACTATAAATCAAATAAGTATTGTAGGCCTACGTGTGGCATAATTTAATAAATTCAATCGTTTCCAGCTAGCAGGAAATGGATAATACAAGTATAACATTTTCCCAGGGCAGAAGCATAATACAATCTGAAGGGGGTTTTAACCTCACGTAATAACTACAAAAAAAAACCTGTGAAAAAAACCTAGCTATTTTCGGTCTGGCAAGAACAAGACGTCATTCTCACCACTGGTCAACAAGAAAGAGCGTTAAATTAATTAAACTTATAAGCAGGTATCATTAGATAATCTGTTTTGTCACGCGCGTGTTAATTGGATTAAAAATGATTACTCAGCACGCGCGGGCGTGAGTGATCGCGCGCGCGCACATGCACGACAATAACCTTTGTTTCATGTAGGCGGTAACTGCATGTTGCCTTGGTCTGAAGCTGCATGGTGGCCATGGTCAATTCTCCAAGACATTAGAATTGCACGGTCAGTGACGTGCGTGGATCATGGAAGCTGCCATATTGTCTAAAGATCAATTTAAGGTTTGTTGGAAAATTTTGTAATTGTTGAAAGATGAATGTTAAAATCATCCTACTACTGAGTACTATAAATACTTCTGCTGCATTTGTAACATTAGGCGTTCAAAGACTAATTCTGTAGGGCCTAACTCGTTACCACTCATATCAGCCAAAAACGGCTTCTACGGTGGTCTTGAGAGATCTGTATCTGCAGACGAAGAGAAGACTTTTGAAAATTTGACACTGTACTGACTGGCTCGATAACCATGCCAATAATTCCATTAGTAAATCTTCAGAAATAGTCTTCTCTTGGCCTGCAAATGGACACTTTTCATGAGAAAATTGAAATTTTCTTGAACAAATTTGAGGGTTAACTCCTTAAACGCTCAAATTTGTTTTAAAAATTTAATTTTCTCATAGAATGTCAATTTGCAGACCAAGAGAGACTGTTTTTGAACATTTACCACTGCAATGACTGGCTCGGTTATCAAGCCAGTCATTCCAGTGATAAATTTAAAAAAAAAAGGCTTTTCTTGGTCCTGCAAATGGGCATTTCTCAAGACCACTGCAGAAACCGTTTTTGATATGAGTCAATGGTCAAGCTGACAAAAAAGCCATAGATCTGTAGTGTTTCTGTGAAATGTCCATTTGCAGACCAAGAGAAGAATATTTTTAAATTTTTACTGCTGGAAACGTTGGCTCGATAATTAAGCCAGTCACTCCATTCCAATTTTCAAAAATAATAAACTCTTTAGTGTCCAAATCACCATTTTCTATGAGAAAATTGACATTTTCTTGAACAAATTTGAGGGGTAAAAGATTAAAATGTACATGGCTATGTATTTATTATCACTGATCTTATACGAGTTAAACACCCAAATATCTATCATAATCAGGGAGTATTGTTTAACTCCTAATAGTTGTAGCAATATGAAATCTCTTATCCTGTCATTCTGCAGACCAATGACCACCTTTTAACTGGTCTTAGCTGGTCTTTGTTATGGTCAAATTTGATCAAGAAAATTTCAGTCTGTAATGACTGGCTGGTTATCGCACCAGTCATTCCATTGATAAGTACAAAAAATAATCTCTGCAAATAGACATTTCTCAAAATGACTGCAGAACCAGGTTATGGCTGACACAAGCGCTAATTTAAAGGGTTAAAACAATTTAACCTCAATTTAAAAATAAACTCCATATTAAGTCGTGTGAGTGGTGTAAGGGAGATAATCATGTATGCATATATGTATATAAGATATTAAATCTATTCAGAGTTATCTCCCTTGGTTTAAATTCTTAACAGATGCTATACAATGAGGAAGTAGATTTTTATTTGTGACGAATAATTAGTATAAATTTGTATGTCTGCCAGTCTGTGTGTTTATCTGTCAGTCAATTGGTCAGTCTGTCATTCACACCGTCACATTATTGACACTGTCATTCACATGGTCACATTATTGACACTGTCATTCACAGTCACATTCTTGACAATTTTGCTGTAGCCTATATCGCAAATTGTTCTGTCACATATGTGTTAGATCACATGACATCTACAGTAGGGGGAGATCAAGGTAAATGAAAATGTAAAACTGTGCAGTCGTTGACACTCCTTTGCAAATCCTCACGCTTTTGCCAACTTTAATGTTCTTCACCACACACCCTAACCACTGTGGGGTCAGAGCCTAATGTAAACATCATCTCCGCAATCATATGTGTATCTCACATAAAAAAGTTGTGTTTCCGCTATCTTTGGCATCCGCCCAACTTAGTGAGTCGAGCCTAGTGTAAACATCGCCTCCCGATCTACAATCATATAAGTAACTCACATAACAAATTTTGTTGAATTCTGCCAACTTTGCCGTTCTTGCCACCACCCTACCAAGCCCCTCACCATGTGGAATAGCCTAATGTACACATTGTTTGGCAATCCGAAATCATTTGGTTAGCTAACATACCAAATTTGGTTGAATTCTGCCAACTGAGTTTCTGCCTCCACCACCTCTACCCTGAGTGTTGAGCTAATGTACATGGTTAGCTGACATAACAAATTTGATTGAATTCCACCAAACGGTACCGGAAGAGATAGCCAGGTGGACGGCAGACGGAGGCGATTGCAATATCCCCTCCATTTTTTCAAAATGCATTGAGATAAAATATGTCTGTCTCAATAAGTCGGGTTCTGCTGAAAGATTCTTGACCCAAGTTGGGTCAAGGGTACCCTTGGGGTCCTGAAGCACTGTATTTATTCAAGGGTTGGGGGGTGGGAATGGGTGGTGTAAAAGGTCAAAGGACGAGACTGGAAATTCTTGTGAGTTTTTGTTTGCTATATGCTATCATGACAGTGTATGTCTAAAGACTGAGAATCTGGATGGATGGCCAAAGTTCAGCGGACATCACTAGGATCTATTTCACGGAAATCTTACAGATGGACAGTCTCCACATCTATAGTCTATAGACATTGAACATTATGGCTCAGTGGTTCATTAACCCATTCACTGATAAATTCCCCGTATCTCAATCTCTGGGCAAATATACAGGAAAGCTGTTAAATATTTTGAAATTAATATGACTGGAAGCACTTCCAGTCAAATTATTTTCAAAATATTCAATAGAAATGCAGAATATACTATATACTGCTAAGAGTATACTTTTTCAGGGATTTGTCATTCAAAGTATTAAGGAGGCACAGGATGGCAGTTCAAGAAATGGTTACTGAGTGCAGGTGGTCTCTTAATACAGGTTATTCACCGCAAGATACACCCTTTAAAGCATTCGTTGACAGGCAGTTCAGTTGCAGCATGAAACCAGATTGCTTTTGTAGTAAGATAATAGAGGGGTCCAATCTGTTATTCAAGTATCTGGCGTCGGAAATTAAAAAGTCTGTCACTAAAGTCTTCAATTATATGGTTTTGATGAATATACAATTTAATAAACCTTAAGTTGAGTATTTTGAAACTAATTTGACTTGTTGCTGCCATATGAAGCAACAACACACCGTCAAATTTGTTTCAGAATATTTAACAGATTACCTTGAAATTTAGATTCTGGGAATTCAGGTTTCAAAACGATTCCAACACACATCGAAAGTGGGCAGTACTTAACTATAAAGTGATGGGACATAATATATATCCAGAAATGGATCCCTCTAAAATCTTAACTGCTTTAATAAATAATAATGTTATAAATATAATAAAATTAAAACACATACCCACCATATCTCATATACCGGTTCAATGAAATTAAATATGACACTTAGTGAATATTTTTAACTCAATATCGCTGAAAGGTTGTGTTGTAAATTGTTGTATTGAAATGAAACCAGTGCAAAACATGAAAGTGGACAGAAACTAATGCAAGGGAGCTAACTCTGTATATCAATATATAAGTAGTATGTTAATCATATTGTAGTTATCTCCCTTATTTTGTTGTTAATAATTCATTGGAAGAATTTAAATGTTAGTTCCTCAACTTCAAGACAACAGTATGGACAGGAAAGCTGTTGGATATTTTGAAACTAATTCGACTGGAACTGCCATAGCTAAAAGCAACTTCCAGTTAAATTGGTATCAAAATATTCAACAGAATATTCCTTCCATAATAAAGAATTTGTCGTTTCTGTCCTGTACAGGTTAAGTGGTTAATCAGCAGAATGAGTTAAGTTGAATATGGTACACAGCTTCTGTCTGACTAGTATCTTGATATACACAATTCTATGTATGTTTTCTCTAGCAAATGAAAAATGTCCAGGCATAGTAGCTGTTATTCTGCTAATACAACACAATTCAAAGTTTTAACCCTTTAAGCATCATATCAGCCAAAAACGGCTTCTGCAGTGGTCTTGAGAAATGTCAATCTGCAGGCCAAGAGAAGACTATTTTTGGAAGTTTACCACTGGAATGACTTTGAAGGGAAATTGATTGGTCAAATGGTTCGGCGGCCATCTTGGTTGACCTAGTTGTAGCGAAAATGACTTCTCCAGAACCATTGAAAGATCGCCAAAATTTGGCAGATATGATTAGTGCCTAAGGGCCATTAAAATTTGTTCAAGAGAAGTTGATCCGTCAAAAAAACATGGCCGCTGTGGGCCAATTAAAATATAGCATGTTTGGCGGCCATATTGGATGGATTTTGAGGCCGAAATTGGTTTTGTATGTGTTTTGCGGTATTCTGATCACAAATTTGCAATTTTCAAAACTGTCGGATAAATGGTTTGGTGGCCATCTTGGATCATTTTCCCGCCAAAAGCTCCCATACTAAAGCAATGGGAAATCTAAAATGTTTACTTCTCAAGAACTGCTGGGCCGATTTCAATTATATTTGGTAGGAAGCATCCTTAGGGCGTAGAGATTCAAGTTTGTTCAAACGAAGCCGATCGTCCAATTGGGCCGGTGGCCATCTTGGATTTTGGCCGATTTTTAGAAATGTCTTAAAAATCTTCTCCGAAACCGCTTGGGGGAATTGATGCAAACCTCATGAAATATGATTTAGGGCAAGTGCTGAACCAAGTTTGTTCAAGGGAAATTGATTGGTCAAATGGTTCGGCGTCCATCTTGGTTGACCTAGTTGTAGCGAAAATGACTTCTCCAGAACCGCTGAAGGGATCGGGCCGAAATTTGGCAGATATGATTAGTGCCTATAAGGGCCATTAAAGTTTGTTCAAGAGAAGTTGATCCATCAAGAAAACATGGCCGCCGTGGGCCAATCCAAATATAGCATGTTTGGCGGCCGTATTGGATTTTTTTATTTGATGGATTTTAAGGCCGAAATTGGTTTTGTATGTGTTTTGTGGTATTCTGAGCTAAGATTTGAAATTTTCGAAACTGTCGGATAAACGGTTTGGTGGCCATCTTGGATCCTTTTCCTGCTAAAAGCTCCCATACTAAAGCAATGGGAAATTTTTAATGTTTTCTTCTCGAGAACTGCCTGGCCGATTTCAATAATATTTGGCAGGAAGCATCCTTATGGTGTAGCGATTCAAGTTTGTTCAAACGAAGCCGATTGGCCAATTGGGCCAGTGGCCATCTTGGATTTTGCCCGTTTTGGAAACGTCTTTAAAAATCTCCGAAACCGCTTATGGGATTGATGCAAACCTGATGAAATATGATTTAGGGCAAGAGCTGAATGTCCAAGGGAACTTGATTTGTCAAATGGTTTGGTGGCCATCTTGATTGACCTAGTTGTAGCGAAAACGACTTCTCCAGAACCCCTGAAGGGATCAGGCCGAAATTTGGTAGATATGATTAGGGACCAAGGCTCATTAAAATTTGTTCAAGGGAAGTTGATCCGTCAAAAAACCTGGACACCATGGGCCAATCAAAATATAGCATGTTTGACGTCCATATTCGATTTTTTAATTTGTTGGATTTTGAGGCCGAAATTGGTTTTACATATGTTTTTGGGTATTCTGATCTCAAATTTGCAATTTTCGAAACTGTCAGATAGATCATTCTAGTTGAAATGCCTATGGTCCAGGTGAGGGATACAGGCCTCTTGGGCCTCTTGTTCTATATTATTCCTATAATATTTTAATACAAATAGACACTTATTTTTTAGATCATGAAAGAAATTATTAACCCTTTAAATGATGAATCCCTGAAAAAGTAAATTCTTTACGATGCATAGCATATTCTATTGATTGTTTTGAAATTACTAAAAGCTTCCAGTCATATTAATTTCAAAATATTCATCAGATTTCCTGATTGTTTGCCCTGAGATTGAGATACATGGACTTTATCGGTGAAAGGATTAAATGGCTCCTGTGTTTGTATACCGTAATAAAAATGACTGGAATTAAATATGAGGCTCTTAACCATTAACCATTGAAATTTCAGTGTCAATTTTAACACAGGTATCCAGGCTGATGAATATTTTGAAACTAATTTGGCTTGAATCGGTCAAATAATTTTCAAAATATCAGAAAATTCATTACATAATAACGAATTAACATTTCTGGTCTGTAGGGTTTTAAATAGTTAAGAGGCAAAGATAATTTCAGTGATATTGTTTTCAAAATTATCACAGACAGTGTGGATATAGCAAAGCTTATATATGTAATGTCATCATCAATGTGCAGATAAGAGTGCATTATTAACCATGTCATTCTTTAATCCAGGTGTCTCCATACAGGTAAGTTCTTGAATATTTTGAAACTAATTTGACTAGATGTTGTTGCCCTAGGCAGCCACATCTACCAGTCAGGTGGGTTCAAAATATTTAACATAACATTTCTTATACTGCCAGGAATTTGTTGCAGGTGCACACAGACTTAATACTTGGTGTATTTTATCATTCTTCAAGGGAAATAACTCAGATTTTGTACCGGTGTTTGAATTCATTTGTATTATCTCCCTTGCATTGTAGTGAGAGATTCATAATTGACACCCCCCCCCCCCCTTTTATCCCAGGTGACGTGTTCTCAATTTCAAATGAAGCAGATACGCTTCAGAGAATTTGTCACACTGTAAAGATCTTCTGACGGTCACACCAATTCTTGTGTTAAGTGGGCCAGTGGTTTTCCCGATAACGGAAAATAAACAGAATTCACAGAATTGGTAATTTGAAACGGAAAAGTGATTTTCAAATGGAAAAGTGACTTTCAAACGGATATCAATAGAAAATCAAATTTTTCAGCAAAACATTTGTAAATTGAAACGGAAACATTCCAGCAGAAATTAACAGGTTAAAGACATTTTCTTCCAGAACATAAGACATTCTCATGAAAATTATCTAGCACCGTGACCCATCAGTGTGTGCACCCAGGTGAACCGTACGTCTGCCATTGCCTATCATTGTGTATCTAGCACACTGAACCCTCACTGTGAATCTAGGACCCATAACCCTTACCCGGTATCTAACACCCTAAACCTCACCCTGTGCTTAGCAACATTAACAATCACCCGGTGCCTAGCACCCTGAGCCTCACCCAGTACCTAGCACCCTGACCCTCACCCAGTGTCTAGCACCCTGAGCCTCACCCTGTGGCTAGCACCCTGACCCTCACCCTGTGCCCAGCACCCTGACCCTCACCCAGTGCCTAGCACCCTGAACCCTCACTGTGAATCTAGGACCCTTAACCCTTACCCGGTACCTAACATCCTAAACCTCACCCTGTGCTTAGCAACATTAACAATCACCCTGTGTGTAGCACCCTGAACCCTCACCCTGTGTCTAGCACCCTGACCCTCACCCAGTGTGTAGCACCCTGAACCCTCACCCTGTGCCTAGCACCCTGATCCTCGCCCAGTGCCTAGCATCCTGAACCCTCACCAAGTGCCTAGCACCCTGAACCCTCACTCTGTGTCTAGCACCCTGACCCTCACCCCATGCCTAGAACCCTGACCCTCACCCTGTGTCTAGAACCTGACCCTCACCCTGTGCCTAGCACTGTGACCGTCACCCTGTGTCTAGCACCCTGAACCTCGCCATGAATCTAGGACCCTTAACCTTTACCTGGTACCTAACAACCTAGACCTCACCCTGCGCTTAGCAACATTAACAATCACCCAGTGCCTAGCACGCTGAGCATCACCCAGTACCTAGCACCCTGACCCTCACCCTCACCCAGTGTCTAGCACCCTGACCCTCGCCTTGCCTAGCACCCTGAGCCTTGCCCTGTGTCTAGCACCCTGAACCTCACTGTGAATCTAAGACCCTAGTACCTAACACCCTAAACCTCACCCTGTGCTAGCAACATTAACAATCACCCGGTGCCTAGCACGCTGTGCATCACCCAGTACCTAGCACCCTGACCCTCACCCAGTGTCTAGCACCCTGACCCTCACCCTGTGTCTAGCACCCTCACCCTCACCCTGTGTCTAGCACCCTGACCCTCGCCTTGCCTAGCACCCTGAGCCTTGCCCTGTGTCTAGCACCCTGAACCTCACTGTGAATCTAGGACCCTACTGCCTAACACCCTAAACCTCACCCTGTGCTTAGCAACATTAACAATCTCCCGGTGCCTAGCACCCTGAGCCTCACCTAGCACCCTGACCCTCACCCAGTGTCTAGCACCCTGACCCTCACCCTGTGTCTAGCACCCTGAGTCAGTGTCTAGCACCCTGACCCTCACCCTGTGCCTAGCACCCTGACCCTCACCCAGCGCCTAGCACCCTGAACCCCACTGTGAATCGAGGACCCTTAACCCTTACCCGGTACTTAACATCCTAAACCTCACCCTGTGCTTAGCAACATTAACAATCACCCTGTGTCTAGCACCCTGAACCCTCACCCTGTGCCTAGCACCCTGAACCCTCACCCAGTGCCTGGCACCCTGACCCTCACCCATTGCCTAGCACCCTGAACCCTCACTCTGTGTCTAGCACCCTGACCCTCACCCTGTGTCTAGCACCCTGAACCTCACTGTGAATCTAGGACCCTTACCCAGTACCTAACACCCTAAACCTCACCCTGTTCTTAGCAACATTAACACTCACCCTGTGTCTAGCACCCTGAACCCTCACCCTGTGTCTAGCACCCTGACCCTCACCCTGTCTCTAGCACCCTGACCCTCACCCTGTGTCTAGCACCCTGACCCTCGCCCTGTGTCTAGTACCCTCACCCTGTGCCTAGCACCCTGACCCTCGCCCTGTGTCTAGTACCCTCACCCTGTGCCTAGCACCCTGACCCTCACCCAGTGCCTAGCACCCTGAACCCTATCCCTGTATCTAGCACCCTGACCCTCACCCAGTGCCTAGCACCCTCACCCAGTGTCTAGCACCCTGACCTTCACCCCTGTGTCTAGCACCCTGACCCTCGCCCTGTGTCTAGTACCCTCACCCTGTGCCTAGCACCCTGACCCTCACCCAGTGCCTAGCACCCTGACCCCTATCCCTGTATCTAGCACTCTGACCCTCACCCAGTGCCTAGCACCCTGAACCCTCACCCAGTGTCTAGCACCATGACCTTCACCCCTGTGTCTAGCACCCTGACCCTCACCCAGTGTCCAGCACTCTGACCTTCACCCCTGTGTCTAGCGCCCTGACCCTGAGCCAGTGCCTAGCACCCTGAACTCTCACTGTGAATCTAGGACCCTCAACCCTTACCCGGTGCCTAACACCCTAAACCTCCCTCTGCGCTTAGCAACATTAAGAATCACCAGTGCCTAGCACCCTGACCCTCACCCAGTGCTTAGCATCCTGACCCTCACCGTGTCGAGCACACTAAACCATTACCCTGTACCTAGCGCTCTGACTCTAATTGTAATTTTACAGTCACCGTACCTGAAGTCAAGGTTGTAAGTTTGATGTGCTTAAATATAAAATATGTGACGGTAGAAATTTTAAAGTTTCATAAAGAAGTATTAAATTTGGTCATATTTATTCAGGGGAAATTACTCTACTCATTAGCCTATTTGTAATTATTTGTTATCTCCCCTGCACTGTAAACAGCAACTTTGGTAATTAACTAGAGAACTCACTTTAATAGTATATCAATTAGTTAATTCTTTATTTACACTTTTTATAAAAAATTTTACTTATCCACCTTCTTATTTTCTAGGCATTCCAGGAATTACAGAAGTGTTTCTGTCATGTCTGAATTCTACTCTACTATGTAAGTGATGGAATTATCTCTCTTGGACTGCAAACATGATACTTTAGCCCATCATTTGGAATGAATGATCTCCCTTATACCACAAACGCCTAGAAAGGTATGTACTTCTGAATAAATTGCTTAGCGCTTTGAAATAATTCAATAACCAATAAGAAGTGTCTCTATCATACTCTGAGTTTCAGTCGCCAGTGTTTTCTCTCGTTAAGACTAACTGACCACTTATCAATTTAGACTGTCACTGCACACTCTTATATAGCTAAATGGCAGCAAAGAATGAATGACTCAATCAAATGATTTTCAGCAGATTTCATATTTGGTTTGCTCCTGTGAATTTAATCCTTTTAATGGCCAAGCTTGGGCCAAAACATCCCTCCGTAATGGTCTTGGGAAATTCCCATTTGTAGACTAAAGGAAGACCATTTTTGAAACATTACCACTGTGATGACTGGCTCAGTTAGATGGTGGTTAGTTTGTAAAAGCAATCTTTTCTCAGTCACCAAATGGATTGACCATTAACCGGTTAAGGGCTAAATTGGTCGAGAATATCAATGTATGTTCTTATTGAATGTTCATTTGCAGACCAAGAGAAGCCTATTTTTGAACATTTACCGTGGTAAATTTTCAAAACTAGTCTGCTCTTGGCCTGCAAATGAACATTCCTCAAGACCACTGCAGAAGTCAGTTTGGGCCTGATTGACCATTAAATGGTTAATATGAAAATGCTTACAATGAGCTAAGATATTTGTCTAGATCACTTGTAGATTGTATGTAGTTGATACAGTGAATCAAATCCTCTGACCACCCTCTGGTTTACAGGCCACATGTGCTGACCAGGTGACCACTGGATCAAGCTCTCCAAACAGTTGGCATGTATTACAGCTGAATAAGATATTTACAAGACTCTACCCTTGACTGTGAGCAAACTTGGCATGTAGCTTGAGATACCGTTCAGTCGGCTGAATATATCGTAAACAGGAAAAATTTAGAAATTATCAATGTTTTTCACGGCTTTGAGAAATAATTAAAAATATCTAAATATCTCTTGAAGATGTTAATTGGGCTGTGCATTTAATATTTAAGCAGCATTTTATAAGCACAATTTATTTATGGTGTCAAATATACTCTGTTTAAAAATTTTTAAAAGTGTGCATATCAGACTGTGGTTAGCTTTACCCCATTTAACGTCCAAGCCAGCCGAAAGAAATGTCCCATTGCAGGTCAAGAGAAGACTCTGAAATTTTGCCCATAGATTCATTGGGTCTGTAACTGAGCCAGACATTTCAGTGGTAAATTTTCAAAAATAACCTTGGCATGCCAATGTGTTTTCTTAGCAACTCTTGCCCATTAATCCTTTAACACTCGTATCAGCCAATACAGCTTTTGTAGTGGTCTTGAGTAATGTCCATTTACAGAACTAGAGAAGACTATTTTTGAAAATTGACCACTGGAATGACTGGCTCGATAACCGAGCCAGTCATTCCAGTGGTAAATTTTGAAAAATAGTCTTCTTGGTCTGCGAATGGACATTTTTTGTGAAAATTAAAATTTTTAGAAAACAAATTCAATGGTTAAAGGGTTAAACAGACATTCTTTTAATTGAATAAAATCTGTCATCTTTTACACCCCACCCCACAATATGACAGGCGTGAGTCTAGACCCTAGCATTGAGAACTAGCATATAAACGCCTTAAATATTACAACACAACAACACACACCCCCACCCCACCCCGCACACCCCATTAAAAGACAGGTGATCTTCTGAACAGGTTGGACTGTATATGTAATTTTGTCTCTTTCAATAATCCATAAATCCAGGGAAAATTGCTAAAAAAAAATAGTTCAAAAGACCTTGAGAAATGGCACATATGTTTGGAATCAGTAGTGAAGCATTAGTCAGTCTCCCAGTCAAGTGTCAGTACTCTTTGAGACTTGGACAACATCACATTCTTTCTAGCAGAAAAGAGGGATATTTGAAACCGTGACTTAATTCTTTTTTTTCCTCCACTGCGCTCAGTCTGTCTGCCTCTCTTTGAGCTTTGCGCTGCGCCGGATGTATAAGTGCAGTTTGTAGACCTGACTGAAGTCATGTCTGAAGAGATGACATATAAACTGTTTGGAAATTGAGGGACATGGAAAATTAACCGTTTAATCCTCAAATTTGTTCAGGTTTGCAGATCAAGAGCAGACAATTTTTTTAAATTGACCGCTGGAATGACTCGCTCGAGCCAGTCATTCCAGTGTCAGTTTTCAAAAATAGTCTTGTCTTGGCCTTGAAAAGGTTAATATTGACCAGCTGTTATATGATCAAGCTATAAGGCACTGTAGATCATATGCTGATCAAAACATATATACAAGCTAACACATAAATGGTCAAGATTGGTCAAGAAAATTCTTGCTTAGTGAATGTCCAGTCACGGTATATGAATGTATTTTTGAAAATTTACGACAGAAATGTCTGCCTTGTTTTTAAGCCAGTCATTTCAGTGAAAAAAAATAGAACGAATTATATTTTTATTTGCAAATGGCAAAATCAGCTTGACCATTAAAATTAAACAGAGATCAGAAACAAAATTGTTACTGTAGGTGATAGGCAGGAGTAACACTGTGTAAGAAAATATGCCAGTATAGCCAATGCATTACAAGGGTCAATCAATGTTCTCGCAGCATGATATATGTGTATATACTGCTTTGACCTTGTCATGCTGAAGCCGGCCAAACCAGCTTCTGTAGTGATCTTGAGGAATGGCCATTTGCAGAGCAAGAGAAAATTATTTTTGAAAATTGACCACTGGAATTTTTTCAAAAATACTTTTCTCTTGGCCAGCAAATGGACATTCGGTGACTAAATGTTGAGATTTTCCTGATAAAATGTATCCATTAAAGGGTTACATTTAAATCATGTCCATAGGTTATCTGTTTTTAAATCAAGTGTCCCTACCCACCTACCCACCCCCCTCCAACCTTCCCCCTCCCCCTCCCCTCTTCATCACCCACATTCTAAGTACTACCATTTTAACAACCCACCCCTTTCTTCAGTTAGTATCCAATTATAGCCACTGAGTACCATGTTTCTTGCTGGCCTTAGCCTCCTGGGCAGTAATTGAAGACTTTGTGAGCCGGATTACAGGCTTGAATTGAATTTCCTTTTCACAGCCGGCTTAGTTTGACAAGCTTACAGCAGAGTGAAAGGAACAGAATAGGAATTATTTTCTCGCATTAAATTCAGCCATGCAAAACAGGAGTCTGTCTCTCAATTTGATTTTAATTCTTTAATAATCAGGATTGGTCAAGAAAATTAAAAAATTTAGTTTGTAAATATCTATTGGACTTGTTCCGATTTCGCAGTGGTAAGCTTTCAAAAATAGTCTCCTTGGCCGGCAAATGAACATTTCTCAGGCTCACTGTACATGTATAAGACATTTTTGGTGAGCTGTTGACCTGTGCTATGCCAGTATCTCAATTTCAAGATGAGAATACAGAAAAGCTTGTGAATATTTTTGAAACTAATTGGACTGGAAGCTGTTTCCGCAACATCTGTAAATTGGTTGATAAGCTTTTTGATTATTAGATCACCAAAGCCAAAATTATGATCGAGTGACCTTACACCGTGGTGACCATCGTCCATCAGTCTCCATGGTGACCATCATCCATCCATCTCTGCCAACTTATTGCTTACCTCTTTAATTGTCAAATTTGTTTTTAAAATTTGTAATTTTCTCATAGAAAATGTCTATCTGTCAATAAAAAAGACTGTTTTTGAAAATTTGCTACTGAAATGACTGTCTCGGTTATCTTCACTGACCAGCTCGACTCTTGAAGAGTTAAATAACTTCTCAAGAACTGCTACGACGATTTCAACAAAATTTTGCAGGAAGCATGCTTAGATCATTAATTTTATTGAGTTTAGATTTTCTATCAAGCCTTGAATTTGTTCAAGAAAATTTTAAAATTTTCAAAGAAAATGTCAATTTGCAGACCAAGAGAAGATTAATTTGGAAACTTTAACACTGGAATGACTAGCTTGGTTATCGAGCCAGTCATTCCAGTGGTAAATTAAAAAAATTAGTCTTCTCTTGGGCTGCAAATGGACATTTCTCAAGACCACTGTAGCAGCCGGTTTTGGCTGATATAAGTGTTAAAGGGTTAATAGAAACATGCCGGCAGACAGTGGAGTGGGCCTATACCAGCAGTTCCTTGTCCAGAGTGAGCCTATGGCAGCAGTTGCTTGTCCAGCAGACAGTGGGCCTATACCAGCAGTTCCTTGTCCAGAGTGATCCTATGGCAGTGAGATGCTAAAACTTCCCTGTGAAGAGTGCTCTACCTTTAACCATTAGCCAGCCATTTTACTGAGGTTTTATTTTTGCAGTGAAATATCTATAATGGGGTTTGATCTCAGCAGTGATGGGTGGGGTTTGTGGGGTGGAGGGAGGTTGGGGACAGTAATAATCGCTAACATCTTATAGAGTGTTAGAGATATATGGCCATTTGGATGGACCATAAAGCTGAAAGGTTAAGGTCTGGTGATTGTTTTTAAATATAAAATGTCATCAAGACTGGAAACTCAAAGATTTCCTATGACAGCATCCGCTTTCAATAAGATTCTCAGCAATCTATGACTATAAGTGCATCTAAACTTGACAGTGGATAAAAAAAATCAGTTGAAAAAGCATTAATTTAGCATAAATTTACAAATGTCAAATTCAAAATCTTGTGACACCAGACAAATTTATTAGTGAAATTGGTTTAAATTCTAATGTAATAATCTTGGCTAGAAAATCAGTGAATTTGCATATTAACTGGATCAGAATAAGTCAAGCGTTAAAGGAATTGCTTGAATTTGAGAACTTTGGCATTCACAAGAAATTTGCACTTTTCTTCTAGGTTGTTTTTTTGCTGATATCGTGTATAAAATTCACCTGGATGGGTAACCCTTGTAAACCCAAATCTGAAAATACTGTAGGAATTAAGTAAAAGTACACATTGAATATTAATTCTGGAAATAATTATGAGTGGAAACTATTGGTGTATTTAAAAGCAACGTGAAGCGGTTTCCAGACATATTCATTTCAAACTACCCGGTATGCAACAGAATATTTGTTTGGTTTGCAATGGATACTGTGTCTTCAGTGTTGAAATAGTTTCTGTCATCTGTCAGTGTTATAGACTCAGGTCTCACCGGTGACATTCTTGTCTGAGGTTCCAGACACACATTAACCCTTTAATGGTCAAATGTGGTTGAGACAATTTAAATATCTGCCGATTGAATGTCCATTTACAGGCCAAGAAAATACAATTTTTGAAATGTTATCACTGTAATGACCGGCTCATTCATTCCAGCGGTAAATTTTCAAAAGTTGTGTTCTGACCTGTAGATGGACATTCCACAAGACCATAGCAGAGGCCATTTTTTCCGGTTTGACCATTAAATGGTTAAACCCTTTAGCCATGTAATACTCAAGTTTGGTCTAAAAATTCTTAATTTTGTCTTAGATATTGTTCATATGCTAATCAAGAGAAGACTATTTTTGAAAATTTATCACTAGAATCACTCGCTCAGTTTATTGGACCAGTCATTCCAGTGGTAAATGTCTGAAGACCACTGCAGAGGCCATTTTGCTGCCTTAGGCATTAAAGGGTTAAAGGTCAAGAATGAACACATTGTTTGCTAACTATAGTAAATTAACCCTTTCACCCTCATAGACTCGAAGCAATATTCTTTTTAATGTGTTTTGTATATTTTTAATATAATTTTACTGGAAACTACTGCTGCTTATGAGGGATTGTCCAGTCTCATTAAAACATTGATGATTTGCCCTAACCAACATTGCATCCAATTTCCATCATAATAAAAATAATTTTCAAATATTATTCATAGGTCTAGGTTTAGGTGTCTTGGTTTATTTTGCACCAATAATTAGTTAAGTGTAAAAGTTTGTCAGAAAATGCCCTAAAGGTTTGGACAGGGAGACCAGAGCTCTAGTTAATAAAATTTGCGTTAACGTCATTGCTGATTTAAGGCTTTTAATCAAACTTTATTCAAATATTCAGCAGGTTTTTAATCGATGTATCTGCTACTGCTAACTCTAGTAAACCCTTTCACTGTCAAATCCCTGAAAATGTAAATTCTTGACGATATAAAACTTACTCTCTTGAATATTTTTAAATTAATCCGACTGGAAGCTGTTGCTTGAAAATATTCAATATAAATTTTCCTATATGGTAGTGTCGAAAATGAGATATTTGGGAATGAGTCGGTGAGAGTGTTAAAACCAGGTGAAGCGGGTTGTTATTAAAATTCCAAACTACGTGGGTTAAACGCCTGCTCAGTGTTTTGAACAAAATTAATTATAATTTTATTTTGAAAACTAACTATATTTGGGCACGCTTGTGATCGAGTGTGCGCTTCTGGAGCGTGCCTGCTGTTGGTGTCCCCAGGCAAACATTACACACATCTTCTCATTCATTATTCCCCGCTAATTATAGCGTAGCCATGGCTGAATATTGAACGTATCAAACTTAACTGATCACATAGACGGAAATTTAAATATATTTGAAATGAAAATCGATGCCAGACCGTTAAGATTTAAGTAATTGATAAGTGGAAAAATATATATTTATATATATATTAACTTTTGAGGTTTACTTTGAGGAAACTAGAGGATTTTGCATTATTCATGATTTAAACTATATTATAATTCTATTTAAGTATTGACCTGTTAACTGCAAATATCAGTATTTTGAAGAATCTGTTTAAAAAACTGTAACCCTCAATGCTCTGATGTAAAAATTTGTAATGAAAAGATGAACTGGTGTTCATTTTTCAACAAATATGGTCAAAGATGTTGCTGTTGTAGACAACAACATCATCCAGCAACATTGTGGGGGAATGTACAGCAGTTTGTTTGCTGTTGAAACGGCATAAGATATAATATTAACATCAGATTGGTATGGGTTAGTACTTTTAGCCTGGACACAAATGCCTTCTGAATAGGCCTGCGCGATTATTGCGTTGAGTGATCGCGATCAATTATTAAAAGATAATCGCGATTACTCGATTAATCAACTTGTAAACAAATTACCAAGACATAACAACAAAAGAATATATCAATGGCGAAAACTGCAATGGTGTTTAGAAAAGTCCATTTGCATGGCAAGAGAAGACTATTTTTGAAAATGTATCACTGGAATGCCTGGCTCGATTCTCGAGCCAGGCATTCCAGTAACACATTTTGTACATTTCTCTTGCCCTGCAAATGGGCATACATTCATTAAGCAAAATGTCATTTTTCATGACCGATCGCATTAAAAAAGTAATTGAAAGTTATCTTTTGAAATATTTTATACAATAGAAAAAATTCACAATTTAAAACATAATCGCGATTTTCGATTTAATCACGTAATCGCGCAAGCCTACTTTTGAAGACCTCTTGTCAGAAATGGCCATTTGCAGACCAAGCCTATTTTTGAAAATTTACCATTGGAATGACTGACTCGACATTCCAGTGATAAATGTTTAAAAATAATCTCTCGGTCTGCTGCTGAAATGGACATTTTTAATGAGAAAATTGAAATTTCTTGAACAGATTGGAAGATTAGAACTTTAACCCTTCACCGATGAATTCCCCATATCTCATTTTCAAGGCAACCATACAGGAAAACTGTTGAATATTTTGAAATTAGTTTGACTGGAAGTCATTGCTGCCTTAGGACAGAATAAGTTTTATATCGTAAGGGTTATACTTTTTCAGTTCAGCTGTGGTCTTGAGAAATGTCCATAATTTCCAATCCAGAAAATCATTTAATAGATTTGTGACTGGAATGTCTAGCTCGATATTACTGAGCCATATTGTATTCCAGTGGTAAATTTTCAATAATACTCTTCTATTTGGTATGCAGATGGACATTGACTATATAAGCAAAATTGCATTTTTTGACCAGGAAAGATACCTCAGTACATTCTACAATACTCTCCCTTTTTCTCTCTTGCTCTTAGATACGATAAGAGATTTAGCTGCAGAAGAGAGCTCTATCTTGACAAACAGACAGGTGGGATGCGGCAAGGTGATTGCATTCTCTCTATGTGATTATTGACCCGTGTTTCATGTAGTAGTATGATACAGTCTCTGGATAAAATGATTGATGAGCCATGTACAAAATTTGGTGCATTATTTTAAAATCTGATTACGTTTTAAGAACATGACATTAAATTGGTTCTAGACTTTAAGCTTTTTAAATTTAATATATTCTATGCAGTATTTAAAAGAAATTTTAGGCTTGAAGTGTACACATTTAAAGATAAATAATTGATTCTGAAACTCTTTCTGTCAAAGAAACAAAATATATTGATTATTAATTCTTTCTAATGCAATTTAACTTTGATTATCATCAAATTAATTCAAATATAGCAGCAAAATTGTGTTGAAAATAGCGTACCCATAAAGCATGGCTGTCTAAAGATACAGATGATAATGTGATTTCAGTGATCATAGAACGTTAACCCTTGCAACTCTGTTGTCCATATTCTGTCTTTTTGCCGTGCCAGTAGCGAAGAGACTGGTGTACATTTTTAAACAATTTTGGTGGACGATGTTGCTGTCTACAGACAGCACCATCTTCCACCAAATTTGTTTAAAAATGAACACCAGTTCATTTTTTAAATTAATTTGAAAATTTAAAAATTTTACAACAGTGCTAAGAGTTAAATATCTACTTATTATTTAGATAAATACAAAAAAAATATCAGCACACTTCTAACAATAGGGAATAATTAATACAAAAATTCCTGCATTTATTAAGTTAATTATCTCATTTAATTATTTTCACATATATTAATTAATTAACTAGCATGGTTTAAAAAGATAATTAAGAAATAAAAAATTCTAATTTAAAATTGAACCGTTAAGATCAAAATATGATAATAGGGGATAAACGTGAAGAGATGTGTGCCCATATTAGCATAGAAATATGTGTATAAATATTCAAACGTGTGGCCATCCTGAATTATTCATAGTTTTCATTAAAATAAAGTCCTATATAACAACATTATTCTTTCAAGTACACAAATTTAAATGCTATATAGCATTATTATAACTAACCCTAACCACACTGATCAATATTCTATATTTTAATGTGTCGGGTAGTAAAGAAACTGGTGTACATTTGGCAAAAAATTTGGTGGACGATGTTGCTATCTATGACAGCACCATCTTCGACCAAATTTGTTGAAAAATTAACACCAGTTCATCTATTAGTTTAATTTGAAAATTTAAAATTTATACATTAGAGTGGTAAGGATTAACCTCCACAGATAAAAAATGGATCAGATTCTTTATGATGTAAGAATTATTGTGTTGAATATTTTTAATCTAATTTGACTGGAAAGTATTGCTGCCTATGGCGCCACACCAACAGGTTCCAGTCAAATTAGTTTCAAAATATTCAACTGCTTTCCCGTATCATTGACATGCATCTGAGACAATGGTATTTCAAAGGTTAAACCCTCTGCTTCTCAAATGCCAAAACACCCAAATCATTTATAATTTAAAAAATATTTTGTTGAGTATTTTGAAACTAATTTGACTGGAAGTTGTAATGTCACTTATGGCAACAATAGGTTCCTACCTTATTAGTTTCCAACAGCCTACCTATTCCTAGCTACAGTGAGATGATAACATGGGAATTCAGGATTCAAAGGGTCAAAGGTTTAGCTTTGAAATGGCGCTTAAAATTTATTATCAAATTTACTAGATATATTTCAAATATGAATTCCATATCATAGCTATATAGCTAGTCCTGTATAAATCATGTTTATTTTGCAATATTCAAATTCTAATTTATACATACAGTCAAACCTGTCTATAAATGGACATCTGCTTGTTGGCCCCAAAGATTGCGGTTATATAAAATGGTTGGACAAAAGACCACTAAGCTTTCTTAAGGAACCACTATTATTTTTGCCTAAAACTATTGAGTTGTATCAACCATTGACTCGTCTTGAGCATTGTCCATTTGCAGACTAATAGACGAATATTTTTGAACATTTACTGCTGCAATACCGGGCTCAATAACCAAGCCAGTCATTCCAGTAGTAAATTTGCTAAAAAGTCCTCTTGTCTGCAAATTAAGCAAATATTTATCTTCTGTTGACCAAATTTGACCAGTAAATGGTTAAGTGCCTAGTTGTTTTTTTCATTGACACTTATTAATGACTCAGACAGTGTACTTTATAGACAGGTTTGACTGAAGACATTTATACAGGTGATTATAATTTTCAGCAGGTGAAATACAGGTAATATTTATACATTCATCCACACAAGTTAATAGTACATTAGTTGTAGCACCTGGTTTATGGGTGGCAGAACGCTTAGAACTTTGAGGGTAGGGAATGAACAAGGTAAAGGGGGGTGTGGTGACGATAGAGCCTAATACATTTATCACATTTATGGGGGGTGGGGGGGACACTTCCCAACCACCCTCCCCCACCCCATGTTCTGACGCCCATGATCTGTTGGACTGCTGGATATTTAGAAAGTTGATTGGAAGCAGTTTTGCTGCCATAACCTTTTAACAGTGACTCAAGCTGGCCAAAACTGGCTTCTGCAGTGGTCTTGAGAAATGTCCATTTGTAGACTAAAAGAAGGCTATTTTTAAGAATTTACCACTAGAATGACTGGCTCGATAAGCATTAACTTATTATTAACTCCAGTGGTAAATTTTCTAAAATAATCTCTTGATCGACAAATGAACACTTTCTATATCAGAAAATTTAAAATTTCTTGAACAAATTTTACTCTTAACCCTTTAACCCTCGAATTTGTTCAAAGAAATTAAAAAATTTCCCATAAAATGTTTATTTGCAGACCAAGAGAAGACTGTGGCAAATTTTCAAAAAATAGTCTTCTCTTGGTCTGCAAATGGACATTTTTCAAGACCACTACAGAAGCCATTTTTGGCTGATATGAGTGTTAAATGGTTAAAGAGTTAAGCACGGGAGTGAGTGTGGGAGACAGTTTAAAATATTTGAGAATTTCGTGGGACATTATCTGACATTCCAACTGAATTGAGGTAGTTTTTCAAAATAGAAATTTCCAAGATCTGATCTCATCCATGGATGATCTCACCTAATAATGAGGTCATCATTAGAAATTTGTGGCTTTACACACGGGGATCATGGAGATTTGAACTATGATGAGAGATTAATCTTCCGTGAACCAATCTAGCCTAAGCTTTTTTGGCATAAGAAAACTTTTTAAGTGATTTAAAATATTAGCTAAGTAAGAGATGTGACTAATCCCTATATTGGTCAACATTTAACTGTCTCGCTGCTGCAAGCCACCAGACAATTATTTCAATGAGCAAAAACTCCTAACTTGCTGAATATTTTGAAAACAATTTAACTGAAAGTTGTTGGTGGCTGAGCCACCAACAACTTTCAGTCAACTTGTTTTCAAAATATTCAACAGGTCCAGAGATATAACCCTTAGAATAAGTCATCTGCAAAAACTCAGCAGTGAGACAGTTAACTCATCAAGGGCTTATCAGGACACCCAGTCTAGAGCCTAATAAGTTTATGGCAACAACAGCCCAAAATATAAAAACACATTAAATATTGGTTATCGGGCCTTGTACCATTGACTAACAAATGCTGCATTGCGGTAGCAATAATCATACCATTGTGATTTGTACCGTTGACATGTGTGAGCCAGTAACTAATTGGCTATTGGCCCATGTGCCAGTGATTGACTGGCATGTCAATAACTAATTGGTTAATGTTTCTGCTTCATTGACAAATTAATGCTTCAGTAGGCAATGGAGGAATCCAGTTTATGCTGTGATCTTTAGCGAAGCTTCACCCACACATCGCCCGTGTTTTGATCGATCGATCCCTGAACTCCTGACTATCAATTTCCAGAAAACTATTCATTTAAGCTGTTGATTATTTTGAAACTAATTTGGGTGCTTTTGCTGCCATAGTCCAGTCAAATTAGTTTCAAAATATTCAACAGTATGTTTATTGAACAGTAAAGACACATACAAGTCGTACAACAGCACTTTTAAGTCCGTCGTCAAGTATTCATTCGTGTTCGTGACCGCTATAGCTAAGTCACTCCTACAATCCTCCATTAGTGAATGGGTCTGCACCATTGACCAATGAGTCAAATTTAGTTATTGGAGTGTTACATGCCTCACAATATTCTAATGCAGTAAAATTAACCCTTTAACCATCAAATTTGTTTAGGAAAATCTCAAACTTCTCTTAGAAATGTTCATTTTAGACTGAGAAATTGTTTTTAGAATTTATGACAAATGACTGGCTCGGTTATCGTGGGGTTGGGTTGGGGTGGTGGATGGTGGTGTCATTCAGCAGCCACATTGCCTAACACTGTGAACCACATGCAACTCCATCCCTTAAAATCTGTATCTGGATTCTCACAACAGGCCTGTCTGCTGAATTTCTGCAGACTACATTTTCCATGGGGTTTAACTCTGGATATGATTAATATTTTGAATATAATTTGACTGAAAGTTGTTGGTTGCTAAGCCACCAATAAGTTTCAGTCAAATTGTTTTCAAAATATTCAGCAGGTCCAGAGTTATTGCCCATTGAAATTAACATCTGGTGTCTTGTAGTGGTCAGACCATTACTAGATATGTCTTCTATGATAAGCTGTACTAATTAGGAAGCCATGTTGGTAGAGAGATATTTTCTTTGCATTCACTGTTCAGGGGAATTTGTTTGACTGAAGCCATTCAATGTTTGTCAATTTTATGATACATTAATTCTGAAATTCTCTAAGAGTCTGTTCCTCCTCCGAAAATCACTCACCCCGCCCCATCCTTCCTATCCCACAGCTGACTGGGTCAGTGTCTGGAGTCACAGCATGTCCTCTGCACTGATCTGCATAATGAATGAGATGCTTTGAGTGGCTATTGATTTATGATTGTGATGTGCATTTGAGTGGGCAGGTAATTGATACACCTGTTTGACCATAGATTTAATGTATCTCTCTTGCAATTAGGCGAGGAGAGGTAGGGAGGGGTTGGGGGGGGGGGGGGGGAGAATGAAGAGAGAGAGGGAGGGAGAGATCTAGCTTGTTTATCCAAAAGCTGACAGACAAACTGACTAACATATAATATCTAAGAGTCATAACTAAAAACGACCATGCATGGTTATAAGTCGGAGAATTCAGGAGACATATTTTCTGTAAAATATTGAGCGAACTTGGTTTTTAGCTCACCTGACAGTAATCAGTAGTTACGGTGTGCGTGTGTGCATGCGTGCGTTTTGTGTGTGTGTGTGTGTGTGTGTGTGTGTGTGTGTGTGTGTGTGTGTGTGTGTGTGTGTGTGTGTGTGTGTGTGTGTGTGTGTGGTGGGGCAGGGGTACATTTAAAGATCAAATTTGGTCAAGAATATCAAAATATGTGCTTATTGAATGTCCAGCAACGGAAGACGAAGTCTATCTTTGAAAATTTACCACTGGAATGACTGCCTCATTATCCTGCATATTGGACAAGATGACTGTGAGGGCCGGTTTTGGCCTGAGCTTGACCATTATGAAATGCTAAAGGATGTAAAACAAACTTCACTGTGGTTTGATGTCAAAGGTCATACTCCAGATTGACAGCAGACTTTGATTCAATGTTTAATTCTGTAAGGCTGAGAAATGTCTTTAAAAATCTTCTCCGAAACCGCTTGGTGATCAATTCAAAACGCATGAAATATCATCTAGGACAAGAGCTGCACCAAGCTTGTTCAAGGGAACTTGCTTGGCCAAATGGTTTGGCGCCCATCATGGATAACAAATTTTTTGCCAAAACAACTCCAGAACTGCTGAACGGATTGGGCTGCAATTTGGGAGATATGATTAGGCACTGAGTGCCATTAAAAGTTTGTTCAAGGGAAGGAGCTACTTCAGAAACATTGGCCGCAGTGAACCAATCAAAGTGTAGCGTGTTTGGCGGCCATATTGGCCAAATTTCCACACTCATTTAAAAGACAACTAAACCACCAACCAACAATTTTGGCAAAGATGCATAGTGCTCCAGGTGAGCGGCACAGCCCCCTGGGCCTCTTGTTTATACTAATAAATGGAAACATTTAATAATTCTACTAAATATTTAGAAAAAATTTGATTGAAAATCATCGTTGTTTTAGGTTGCAATAACTTCAAGTCAAACTGTTTTCAAAATATTTTTACAGCTTTTTCCATTTTCACCAGATCTCTGTGAATTCAGAATGATATATTGGTCGTTTAAAATCAATAATGTCTTCAGCTGGGCCTGGCCTCTCAGAGGTTCATTTTTGCAAATGATGCCTGTGTGTTTAATAATTTATCAAGAAAAGGACATGTGTCATGCTGACTTGACTGACCTAATTTTGAGCAATTATTCTAAATTGTAATGAATCTGCTTCCACGTTTCCTCAATCCTCGCAACGGCCACTGTATAATCAAAGTCAGGTTTAAACCTTGACAAGCCTTTTCAGCTCCATAGAATATGGACTTAGCTTCATCAGTGTGTGTGCATGTTTGCGCGAGAGACATGTGCATCCTGATTGCTAGGGTAAAGCCCATGTTTGATTCCTTGCAACACGGTGTGCATATTACCCAATATAATGCTGTGTGCAAGAGATTATTTTTTAATAAGGATATTGTAATGCTCTCGCTGAATATTCTTTAAATAATTTGACTGAAAGTTGTTGTTACCATATACAGCCACAACTTTCAGTGAAACTGTTTCTGGAATATTCGATAATTTTCATATTTTGTTCGTTTTGGAATCAAATTATTATAAATTCTGTAAGAAGATGGTTAATTAACTCTCTGACTTTGGCAAGAACTGCTGAATATTTTGAAAACAATTTGACTGAAAGTACTTGATGGCTTAGCCACCAACAACATTGAGTCAAATTCTTTTCAAAATATTCAAAATATTCAGCTTATCCACAGTTAAACCCCATAGAAAATGTAGTCTGCAGAAATTCAGCAGGCAGCCAGTTAAGTTGTCTCTCATTCTCCCTCCCTCTCTCATGCCGTCTGTCATCTGTGAAGCCTTAGATTCATTATCAGGCCTTTCCGCTCATTCTCTGAGACTGGCGTGCTTTCAATGGATGGCCTATTGTTGTCGCTAAGTCCCCGCTGGCAAATTTCAGTTTTTCAAGATCAAATTATGTCTGGATGGGTTACTGGTAGACATGCATCAATGGTTTGCTAAATAATTGATGACTTCAAAAAGGACCCGAGCTGATAATTTGAATTCCTCAGACTTTCGACAAATCGCTTATCCCTTACAGGTTGTAATATTTCCTCGAAGCCACACTAATTACATGGAAGTTATAAACCCATCCTAGATGAAAATCACTAAGATTAGATCAGCAATACATACAGTCTTTGGTCCTGTCTCTAACAGACACTGTATCAGGGTATAATGTTTTAACCCTTGAAAGCCTAGTGCCTCAATTTCAAAACAACTGTACAGGAAAGCTGTAGGCAGCGATATAAGCTTCCAACCAAATTAGTTTCAAAGTATTTAACATATAATATTTCCTACATCAGAAACAAGAGCAATCAGAAATTGCGGACCCTCGTCCTCCCGTTTTTGTCACTTTGTACAAAAAACTTGGAATTTTCAATGGGTAAATTTCAAATTATCCTGATTTTTTATTCAAATATTTTTCATCACAGCCAAAGTAGTGGACTCCTAGTGTATGGTCACACCCTTTCCTATTTGAGCCAAGTCGGATCAGCAGTTTCGGAGATATCCACAGATCCCGAATTTAATCTGAACCATATCTGGTCTGGGTTCTTTTATCCAGATCATGGCCAAAGTCTGGAAATTCTCATGCACGGGATGTTCATTTGTTGTGTTGAAATTTGAGCTAAATCAGATCAGTAGCTTTTGAAATACAGCACCAGGCGGATGGATGGACGAACAGACATACAGACCAAATCGCAATACCCTCTTCCTGTTACAGGGCAAGCCAAGTCTATCTCTTGTCTCTAGTCTGAAAGGTCAATTTAAGTTAACCCTTTAACACTCATATCAGCCAAAAACGGCTTTGAGAAATGTCCATTTGCAGACCAAGAGAAGACTATTTTTGAAAATTTATCACTGGAATGACTGTCTCAATAACCTCGCCAGTCATTCTAGTGGTAAAATTTTAATAATAGTTGTCCCTTTGTCTGCAAATGAACATTTTCTATGGGAAAATTGAAATTTTCTTGAATAAATTCAAGGGTGAAAGGTCATCCCTAAAGACAAGCAGTCGTTTAATAACTCATTGGATCTGGTAAATAAATTCTGGTGCCAAACTATGGTGGTTCTTTAAGACTGGTGGTCAGAACCGTTTAATAATTAACCAACATTGTTTTGTACCAATAACCGCTAAACAGATGTTCATTATAGACCGCTATAGTTTAACAGTATTGACCCTGTGTTGCACGCTTGATGGCATGTTGACAAATGAATGCACATTGCATATGCATTCACCTGCACAGTCTTCTATTGTCACACCATGTGCAATTGTCAGCTTGTTTAACCCATTCATCCCTATAATCTCAGTCCACCTGTATATTAGTTTAAAACCATCAATACATGACGAGATGCTCGGTATTATGTTTGAAGTAGATTCAGGTGTAACCAAGTGCATAAAGCAATCATAGGATGACAGTTGGTTTTACTGTCTCAATAGCAAAAAAAATGGTGCACATTAATTTAAACAATTTTGCACCAAATTCATCGAAAGATTTACACCAGTTAATCTTTTGTTTTAATTTGAAATTTTAAAATTCTGACAGTAAAGTTTAGAGTAGCTGGCCTCAATGGAATTGAAAAAGTCAGGGTGATAATTACAGATGTCGATTTTGGGAAGTCATATAGTTTTCTGAAAGCTGATATAAATGATATTCAGTAGAATTCATATCTCGCAATTGTAATCAGTACGACAAATGCCAAATTTTGTTAGGAGTAAGGGATGTGGTCCTGAATTTTTTTAATCTGTCAAAATAGGGATTTCAGGTTCGGGTGGGAGATAAAGCTCACCCAGAGGGGCAATAAAGCCCCCCCCCAGCCTAAGAATAGGTGCTGCCCATACAGCTTTGTTGACATTACTCTGCTGCTATAAGCGCTGACACAATTCAGATTTTGATTAAGGGAAGTGCTAAAATGATGGAAGGGACACCCCTCCCGTAAAATAGTGCTGTTGTGGAAGGACCAGTGCAAATGTATTTGGTGCTGTCGGCAGGTTGACTAGGCAAATAGACCCTTTCCGCATTGGTGTATTTTTCGGAAATACTCTCCCACAATGCATTGTTCACACCACTTCTGGATGGTAATCATGCCAGACGACGCGAAAACAGCATTACTTTACCCTTAGACTCAGATCCAAGGCACTTTAAGCAGTTTATATGAAGAACTAAGATCATAATATTGTTGAATTCATACATCATTGGAAAGCTAAGCTAATTCTACATATTTATATTTTAGTTTTTATATTTTTGTAACATTTTATCCAGCTAATTGTAATTTTAGAATACCCCATATTGTCCACTTAATTTAATGAATCTAGGTGTAATTGTGTATTTTATATATGTAAATATAACTCTGTAATAACGGAGATTTTACAAAAATTAATACATTATTATTTGGGCAATTGAATGCACTTTCCAATGGTGTATGACTATAACAATATTGAAATTTGAGTATATCATAGAAACGGTTTTAATTGCTGTGTATTTTAGCACAATAGTGACTCAATGCAGGTCAGCTGCTTGTTGTTGACATTACCAGCCAGCAGCTACGCTCTGAGCTTGAGGTCAATGTGGGAAAGGTGTATTGATCTGTCATTGTCTCCTCCACTTGAGAGAAATTTTGAAATTTGAATGATCTCGGAGCCTAGTTATGTCCCGCATTTATTTGGCCATATATATATATATTGTATTTTACACACTTGGTGAAAAATAGTGGATGTATTGCTATGGAAATCTTAGCAAATAAATTTCACTTGACATTATTTGCTCAAGGCCCAAGTGAGCTTATACCATAGCGACAGTACATCCGTCGTCCGTCCATCAAATTTTGCTTTAAAAACTACTCATTAACCACTTGGTCAATTTCAACCAAATTTGGCTGGAAGTACCCTATGGTCGTAGGCTCCAGGATTTCCATTCAGAATTTTGATTCATCGATTTTTTGAGTGAAAATCTTAGATTTTATGAAAAATGTACTGGAAATTGTCAAATTGCTTCTTCTTACCATTCTGACTGATTTCAACCAAATTAAGCTGAAAGAATTCTATGGCCATGTGTTCTACAACATCCTTTCAGAATTTTAATTCATCAATTTTTTGGGTGAAAATCTTAGACTTTATGAAAAATGTACTGGGAATTGTTAAATTGCTTCTTCTCCTTACCATTCTCAATGATTTTAACCAAATTTGGTTGAAAGGGTCCTATGGTCATAGGCTCTAGAACTTCCATTTGGAATTTTGAGACATCCATTTTTCGGTTGAAAATCTTAGATTTTATGAAAAATGTACTGGAAATTGTCAAATTGCTTCTTCTCCTTACCATTCTAAGCGATTTCAAAGAAATATAAGTGAAAGGATCTTTTAGTGATGGGCTCTAAAGCTTCCATTCAGAATTTTGATTTGTCAATTTTTGGGGGTGAAAATCTTAGATTTTATTAAATATTTACCGGAAATGGTCAAATTGCTTCTTCTCCTTACCATTCTGACTCATTTCAACCAAATTCGTCTGAAAGAATTTTATGGCCATATGTTCTAGAACGTCCATTTACCGGAAATGGTCAAAATATGGCAGAGAAAGATAACACCTCCACGCCGGTCTCCTCTGTAAGTACCAACTTTGTTGGGAAACTAAGTCATCAAGGATTGCAGGCTGACATCCGCATACAGAGGCAACTCTGATTATCGCTAACCTTCTTCAAACAAGAAACTGCTCGACATCCTCGGACGACGCAATCTTCCCAGGAGCTTACCATAGCTACGTGGAATGTACATGGTCAGAGTGCAAAATCAAAGCGGCAAACCTTAGGTGTAGACGGTGAACACTATAACATCGATATTACATGCATTCAAGAGACTAAAAGTAGCTAAACACTCAGAGCAGCAACTACAGACAGGCCATAAGCTAGTGCTCATGGAGCAAAAACATGCCACATACAAGGGTTTAGGCATCGTAATCGGACCAAGGTTCTTGGACCATGTCTTTAGTTTTGGATACGTCAGTGATCGCGGTGCATTCATCGACCTGGCTATACCTATGTGAAAACACACCACCACTAAGTGTCGCATTGTCAACGCATATGGCCCAACTACCGAAAAAGCCAAAGAGAATTGAGCAATATTAGATTCCTTCTATGCAGAACTGAGCTCTGCCATAATACTCCCAGCTAGATGGCAACAGTTCATGTGTGGAGATTTTAACTCCAAGCTGGGTAAACTCAGAATTGCGGACAAAGGGTCAGGACTTGAATTATGGCTGGGATCATATGTAGATGGCACATGCAACAGCAATGGAGATGCACTGGTGGCATTCCTTAGTTCCAATGCCATCACCGGACAACATGGACCGGACACATTGCTGAGCGCAAAGCCCCAAAAGGTTCTAAGGCTACAACAGCTGTCTTCAACCAAATAGACTTCATACGATGCATGACAGAAGCAAAATCTTTACTCCGGAACGCACGTTCGTATGGAGGCACAGACCTCAATTCTGACCATAAGCCAGTCATTACACGCCTTCAGATGAACGATCTGTACCTAATATATAAACGCCATACCAGGCAAGAGGGTAGAGTCACCTACAACCTACCCAAGCTCATCAGCAACACACTCAAATGTCATACAAAAAGGCCCTCGGGGAGCAGATAGCTAACATCGACATCGGCTCCGATCTAAATGAAGCCATAACCAAAATACTGAAATCTATGGAATCATCAGCTACCAGCACCATAGGTATTTTTAAAAACAACCAAACTAGGTATGCTGACAACCCTCTAGTAGTAAAACTGTTAGCAGAGAAAGCGTTACGGCTGCACATCTATCAAAGTGGCCAAAGTGAAGACCGCACCAAACTACGCCGGCAGCGCAATAACATTCTGCGCCACATTAGTGAACGCTTAAGAGATCTTGCTATTTAACAAGCAGACTCCCTAGCAGATGAATCACTGCCATGGATGACTGTCACAAAATGTTTCGGGCAGTCCGAGCCCTGAGAGTTACTGACTACACACCACCACTCACTGTACACAACTCTGAAGGACACTATATTGCAACTGACCAGGGAAAAGCTGAGGCGATCTGAGAATGGTTCAAGGAACAGGTCACTGACAATGATGATGAGCCCTTGCACCGGTTCTCAGGAGACCCCAGGCCATTACTAACACCAATTAAAACAGCAGAAGTTGAGATGCCACTTAAAGCCCTGAAAAATGGACCTGCAGCTGGTCCTGATGGCATGAGCAATGAACTATTCAAATATGCAAGTGACATTATCTCAAAACTGATCATGCACCTAATCAATTCAGCTTTTATGCACCACCTTCCCATCGATGCTGTAGACCAAGGCACCCTTATCACACTACCCAAGCCCAAGAAGCCACCTACCAGCCACCCACCAGCCAATCTGCGGCCCATTGTGCTCCTCAACAGCATACAGAAAATCCTATCCAATGTTACTTTATGTCGCATCCGAGACAAGGTCGATGACTTCACAAGATCATGTCAAAGTGGCTTCAAACGTGGACGCAGCTGCGTAGACATTGTATGGGCTCAGTGTATGCTTGTGTCGGTAATCATGTCCAAACACGGACTTCCACAAAATGGGCATTGACATGTCACAAGCCTTCGACACAATTAAGCACTCAAAGATCCTAGATGTACTACACCAGGCCAGTTGCAATGAAGATGAGCTACGGCTAGTGAGACTACTGCTTGCAGACACCAAGCTGAGAGTACTAGTCAAGTCAGTGAAGTCTGTAGCGTTTGAGACATCAATTGGCTCCTGTGCTTTTCACCTGCTACCTTGCTGCCTTCACTACTCCATAGCTGCTTGACATATTTCAACCAAATTTGGTTAGATGGATTCTATGGTGGTAGGCTCCAGAAGTTCCATTCGGAATTTTGATTCAGCTATTGTTGGGGTGAAAATCTGAGATTTTATGACAAATTTACTGTAAATTGTCAAATTGCTTCTTCTGCTTGTCAACTTAACTGATTTCAAGCAAATATGGCCAAAATGATCCTGTGATCATAGGCTCTAGAACTTACATTCAGAATTTTGATTCATCAAGTTTTTGGGGTAAAAATCTTACATTTTATTACAAATTTACTGGAAATAGTCAAATTGCTTCTTCTCCTTACTACTTTGAACAATTTCAACCAAACTTGCCTAAAATGATCCTATGATCATAGACGCAAGAATTTCCATTTAGAATTTTAATTTGTAGATTTTTCCTGTGATATTTTTTTTTCTAGTTTAATGTAATGAATCATGTATATTTAAATGCAAATGCTTCAAATGCTAATGGTCCAGGTGAGCGTCACAGGCCCTTGGGCCTCTTGTTTCATTATTTACTGTTAACCCTTTTATGGTGTGGCAGGCAATCTTACAGGCCAAGAGATTATTTTTTAGAATTTACAACTGGAATGACTGGCTTGATAACCAAGCCAGTTATTTCAATGGTAAATTTTCAAAGATACTCTTCCCTTCACCTGTAAGACTAGTAGACATTCACTAAGCAAAAATCTTTACCAGTCTTGTACCAATGTACCTATTGACCCTAATTTTAATGAGATGCATGTATGTGCAGGCATAACTCTTCATGTATTTCATTTTTTTGTAAATTTACTTTAATTTATACTGTCCTGTTTGATGCCAATCACAAACATGCATGCGTTCGTCTATTCCAGAGATAATCATCGTTAAAATATTGATTTTGATTATAGAAATTAAAATATATTCGCATGTTGTTGTCAAGCAGATTGCACTGACCTTGTGAGCTACTAACACTATCCTATTAATAATCAATATTGTGCTATGTGTGCATACCAAATAACAGTGCCTAAATTTGAATGAAAATTAGTGTGACATTACCCCTTTAATCTAGTTTAATTGTGTGGCAGGATTATTGATTTTGCACTTTCAGTGCTCTCCCCTGTGGATTCTATGTAGTGAGTGGCTGGCTTATCTCCAATAAAGAGGAGTCTTTTCACAGACCATCTGCCCATGTTATTTTTGCACAAACTAAACTATAGAGCATTTTATTTCCCATTTCAGTCTTTTGGTGTCGAGTTTATCGGGTAAATACACCCGCACGCTTGGTCACACGCTTGCCTGCATGCATTTCATATTCCAGAGGCATAGTTAGCAAATCTAAGCATCAATTTAAGTTATGTCCAATGAGGCCTGGCTTGAATACAGAAGCCTGTTTCATCAATTTCTGGGCTGATATTGGCCTTGATAAACTTTCAAATAATACAAATTTCTCCTCTATTGAAATAGTGGTAGTGGAAAACGTGCATGTGTGCTTAGGGTTTTTTTTTGGCCTGATGCACTTGTTCCAGCAGAAGGCAGCTTTCCCATATTAATTCTGGATTTTTTTTCACCGATCACTTGATCAACATTCCCAATTTTGTGTGCTATTATTCGAATATTGAATAAAATTAATTAACTTTCTTTCATTCTCATTAAGACCCACCCTCCCAATAAGATAAATCATCCCATATGAAAATAATTTACCTGGAAATTATTGCTGCAAATTTCAGTAAAATTGTATACAAAAATATTCTGCAGGGTCTTTTTTCAGTAGTGTGTCTTAAATATAATAATCCATGCATAAATTGAGAATGAAATGGGCTGAGCAACTACCAATAGTTATAACTTTATGTACCATTGGGGTGGGTGGGTAGGGTCCGTAATTGAATTGTGTCAAACCCTAAATAACCCGTGCCATGCTCGCACCTTTTTTATGGAACATGCATGCTGCTATTTCTATAGCCACACAGAATCTGCAGCTGCCATGAAATTTAGAGTTAACGCTGTATAATTTTTGTTTAGTTTTAGTAAAAAATGTTTTTAATAAATTCATTAATAATTATAGTTGCAGACGCTGGGGCATGGCGTGCCCCTCTTTCTACTGGTCCCCAGGACGTGAATCTGTCATTAAAGGCACACTAGCAATTCTTAACACTATACAATTAACCCTTTGAAATTAAAAAAAAAATCCTAAATTCATTTACAATATAACCTTTTAACCCTCGAATTTGTTCAAGAAAATGTACATTTGCAGACCAAGAGAAGACTATTTTTGAAAATTTGCCACTGGATTGACTGGCTCAGTTATCGAGCCAGTCATTCCAATGGTAAATTTTCAAAAACAGACTTCTTGGTCTGCGAATGGACATTTCTCAAGACCACTGCAGAAGCCTTTTTGTCTGATATGAGTATTAAATGGTTAATAAATATGTTGAATATTTTGAAACTAATTTTACTGTAAGCTGCTGCTGCCTACAACAACAGGTTCCAGTCAAATAAGTTCCATAATATTCAACAGATTATCAGCATAGCAGTTCTTAATTTTAGTAGGGCAGATATGTGAAAAAGATGTTCCATTCTGGCAGAAGGCATGAAATTTGGCATATAGGTGGTTTAAGGTATCCTGATCATAATTAGATGCGGTGCCACATGATTCTACCAAGGGAACCCATTCAAAATGGCGGATTCAAAATGGCCGCCTTCCCAGCAGTAAATTTGCATTACTCAAGCTCTAGACGGAGTAGAGAGATGGGATTAATGTCAAATTAGGGGTTTCATGGGTCAATCGTTATAATTCTACTCACTACAATACTCTAAATATGTAAATATCAATCCTTCCATAGCGACCACCTGTGTTTTATGTCAAAAGACGGTGGCTGTTTAAGATGTGTTATCTAAAAGATCCATCTCTTGAGAACAAAAGCAATATAGCATCTAGAAATAGTTTAAATTACTTGATTTCTTAATATCGAACCAAGTAATGGTCATTATAGATATGTTCAATTATCCTATTAGAGTATGCAAGGCTATACATGATGCTGTTGATTGTTGAATCATGATTCACAGACATCAGACGCACTGTGCACCGCATGAGCACAACTGTGTACAAGGTAAGTTGGATTCATAGCATTTGCATCTGCCAGTGCAATTACTTTTGCAAGCACATTTCACGAGTTCCCGGCATGCCTTAGATGCGTCTGCAAGCAATCCCCATTGCGGTGACCAAGTGTCTCCATCTCTGACCCAACCTTTCAGTCAGCTGGCGATGGCATTTTTGCATTTGTGTGGAGTGATTGGCCCCAAAGATGACCTGCCTGGAACGCAGCACGTTTGGTGTGTTGCAGCAGAGCTACACTGGTCGGAGGAATGTTTTCTACCTGCCTGTTGCCAAAAGCCAAAAGCCGTTTTCGTGCCTCATTAACCTTTGACAATGGTGATGTGCGTTTGTACATTAGTACGACAAACCTCTCCAGCGTTTCCATGTCATTGTCACACAGAGACGCCGGGGCATCAGACAGTCTCCTAAATAGTGACTTGAATAGATCTGAAGTCCAAACTTCCCATGCTGTCTTCTTGCCAATCCCACAAAATGCAGACACAGTGTCACACCCAGAGAAAGCATGCATAAATAGCAGTCCTTGTGACGCTTCTGCACCCAAAACTGCTGCAATGCCATGAGCTGATACATAGCGGACGGTCTTCCCATGGCCAAATGCGACCCAGAGATCACACCCATGAAGAAAGTTTGCTGTCCGTATGGCTAGGACTACGACGGCTGTATCTGTAGCATGAATCATTATTGTTCGATAACCTTGGTGATATGCATGGAAGGCGTGGAGCAACATTCCACCATCTGCTTCATCTTGCATGCATGGCGCAAGTTGTGAGACGTCATACTCTGGCCTCATCAGCACATTTTCCTCACATGTTGTGATGAGTATCTTTCCTTCTGGTAGCTCAAATGACTCCAATGTATGTGCGAGAAAGGTGAAGAGGCCTATTTTGTTTGCATCAACTCGTAAGAAAGTTTTTTAATTTTGAGGGAGTCTTTTACACGAAGAGCTTCACCATGTCTCCATAATTCTCTAGCGTGTGTCTTCACGCTTCCCGCCTTATACACATCCCATACAACATCCAATCTTTTAACCATCTGTACCGGTAGTTGTCTAGCAATGTGTGGGAGGAAGACATGCTCTGCAAAATCTCCAAATGTGTTCACAACCACGTTTGATTTCTTAGGATCTAGATTATGCATCATAGCTGCTCCGTCAATGATCTTCACTTCAACCTCTGGACAATCAGCTGCACGAGCTACTAATGATTCCAAACATCCCATCAGATCTGATTTGCTGCCTTGGCGCATTGCATTGCTCTCAGCAAGTGATGGAGGCCGTGGATGATTCTCATGCTCAAAGAATGAATCACGGTCTCCGTCTCTGGCTTGGCAGGAAATGTACAGTCTAGAGAATAACTGTACATCTCTCTTCATTGCAACAAGCGTCTTGTTGGTTCTCTGTTTTGATTTGCACAAAGCCAAATTGTTCTTTTGGATTGGGTCATATACCGATTTTGATGATACAGATAGTCGATCTGCGACGAATGCGTGGTACTGTCTGATGCCTAGTTCTTCTGCTTGGTGATGCGAGGGGCTGGCATATAATTACTTTTACTGGAGAAAACGTGTAGACCAATTGTTTTGAGTAGTGAAAACCTGTTTCTAAAATGTTCCACCCGGAACATGTGTGTACAAATGTTTAGCAATAATACTACTAATTTACAAATGTTACAACAACGACGACGAGCACAACTACAACAACAACAACAACAACAATAATAATAATAATATATTTTTTCAGCATGTTTATCTATTTAGAGTATTGTAATGGGTAAAATCATAACCAGTGACCCAAGAAATCCTTAATTTGACTTCGATTCCAGCCCTCTACTCCATCTAGAACTTGAGTAATGCAGATTTTCCGCTGGGAAGGCGGCCATTTTGAATCTGCCATTTTGAATGGGTTCCCTTGGTAGAATCACGTGGCACCGCATCTAATTATGTTCACCATACCTTAAACCACCTATATGCCAAATTTCATGCTTTCTGCCAGAATGGAACATCTTACCTCAAATTTGTTACATATCCGCCCCACTATTTACTCTATCACGGATAACAACTTGGTTAGTTGAACAGTTGATCAACTGATCTGACAATGTCACAATAGACAATCCCATTTCAGAAAATCTTGCCATGAACTAGGATTTGAATACATTTGGCGGGATTCGATATGGCTCAAAATTTTAAACATTGAGAAAAGTTGTGACACTAGGATTCAACTGTTAAACTCATGATCCAGATAATTTTAAAATAGGAGGGCAATGGTATGCAATCACTGCTTGTTCCTCCTACGTGTTCTTATTTGAAAAGTAAGATTTCAGAATGCAATGTTGAACATTAGGGGGAGCCTGGTTGCCCGTGGCTCCTAGATTTTAGGATTGAAGTTCACTAGTCACTACCCCAGGTGGCGTCCTAAATTGTTCAATTTTTCAATCAATATTTTAAGATTGCAAACAGACAATCATTTTATATATATCTGACAAGTCTATTGCAGGTTGAGCCAATATTATTAAGCTTTAAAACAATGTTTTTAACACTTTCTACATTCGTAAATCCTAAATTAAATATCATTTATTTCCAAAGGTTGAACCCTGTCCTAGCCCCTATGCATCATAATGATAAAATTGGGCCCTTGAAAAAATGTCTGGACCCCTTAAGTTTTGATTTTATGGGCCCAAGTGGCTACATAATGAAAAGGCTAAACCATCATCACTGGGATATGGGCCTTAATTAGTTTCTGTCATTGAACTCTCTTCAGTATAACTTCCTCTGAATACATCTGGAGTGAGTTCAGGAAGGAAAATGTTCGGCGAACGTTCGCCTATTTATGTTCGCTGTTCATCGCGAACTATATTCGGCTTCCTGTCACGCGTAACTTCAACAAGCATACTTTTACGACGTCACATGATAGGTATGAGGGTGAACTTTTTGTCAGATCTGATGCATTATGATGTCATATTTATTACGTCATAATCTTCTTCTTCTTCTTTTCATTCGCTGATCATACCGCCAGTCCTGTAAGTGACTATCGACATGATCATAAGCGTTAAGTGCGTGGATCCATGGTTTATTAGAGTGCGGCGTGTGGCCTGGAACCTCCGTCTTCAGCACTCGAGGTTTCTGTCAGGGTTACCTCACCCTTACCTCCTTTAGTCGCCTCTTACGACACGCAGAGGATACGGAAGATGTATTCTAAGCCCCACCTACAGGGCAATTACGTCATAATGAATATCAGGGTCTCGGAAACAATCTACAAGCATACACATATTTGTTGAAGACTAACACAACACTACGATCGCTAAGAACGCATTGGTATGCATTATTTATGGCTACATAGACAATCAATGTGTCTCAATTGACGATGTTGTATATTTTGCCGCCATCTTTGTTTTCATGGCAAATCATGGCGAGTCACCTATAAAGTTGTTCGCCTAGCCACAAAACATTCGCCGCGAGAATTCGGCGAACAGCTCGTTCAAGAGGGCACTAACAATTGTTCGGAGAACGGAAAATATTCGCTCCTAAACAGACCCCTGATTGATCTGATTGTCCGCTCCAAGTTTACCATGGATCATATGATGTCATAATCAACTAATTGATCTGTAGGACGACATCATGTATGGCAGCAACAGCACCCAGTCAAATTAGTTTCAAAATATGCAACATCTTACCTGTATAGTTCTGGAAATTTATAGTTAGGGAGTTCAGGGATCGATCGATCCCAACATGAGCTTGATGTGGGTGGAGCGTAGCTAGAGATGGGGAGGGGCATAGCTAAAACTAGGAAGGTCCATTGTCCTCTGAAAGATATTGGTATGCCAGATGAATAAGCCAACTAAGTCTTCACATTAGGACTGCTTGACTGCAGTCCCTTATCCATATAGAGCTGCTAATCAGAGCCATTTCTAGCTATGCCCAGCACATTTCTAGCTATGCCCAGCACATTTCTAGCTATGCCCAGCACATTTCTAGCTATGCCCAGCACATTTCTAGCTATGCCCAGCACATTTCTAGCTATGCCCAGCACATTTCTAGCTATGCCCAGCACATGTCTAGCTATGCCCAGCACATTTCTAGCTATGCCCAGCACATTTCTAGCTATGCCCAGCACATTTCTAGCTATGCCCAGCACATTTCTAGCTATGCCCAGCACATTTCTAGCTATGCCCAGCACATTTCTAGCTATGCCCAGCACATTTCTAGCTATGCCCAGCACATTTCTAGCTATGCCCAGCACATTTCTAGCTATGCCCAGCACATGTCTAGCTATGCCCAGCACATTTCTAGCTATGCCCAGCACATTTCTAGCTATGCCCAGCACATGTCTAGCTATGCCCAGCACATTTCTAGCTATGCCCAGCACATTTCTAGCTATGTCCAGCACATTTCTAGCCAGTTTGAAACTGTTTAACCCTTTAAGCCTTAATTTGTGCAATAAAATTTCAATTTTCTCATAGAAAATGTCCATTTGCAGTCCAAAAGAAGAAAAATTTTTAAAATTTACCACTGGAATGACTGGCTTGGTTATTGAGCCAGTCATTCCAGTGGTAAATTATTAAAAAATAGTCTTCTTTTGGTCTGCAAATGGACATTTCTCAAGACAGCTACAGAAGCCGTTTTTGGCCGGTTTGAGTGTTAAATGGTTAACCTGAATTCACAGAAACGGGAAGCAGTTGAATATTTTGCACTAATTTGCGAACCCTTACGATATATATGTGCCGTGTGTGTATGTGTGCACATGCATGCAGCGCTCGCATGCATAAGATCTCTCCACTAATGCATGTGGGTGACAGGAGGTTAAAAGATTGTATGTGTGATTACTGAATATGATGTGAAAGGAGAAGGAATGGTATATGAAATATCATGTTTGACATGATAATATTTCAACAGCTGGCTTGAATATTGTGAACCATAAATTTAAAACAAAGTATCATATTTTATTATCTTGTCTCTATCGCAGTACATTGAAGCCACCAATCATCTCATTTAATAAAAAAAAAATTCTGTATGTAGTATATTGAAACTTACATTTAATCTAAAGAGTGTCTAAAGAAGACCTTATATAGCCTGTATGATTGCTTTTCTTTGATACAAACGAAATATGATCATGACAGCTAAAATTAGCCTCTGCAATTGTCTTGACGAATGTCTGTCTATTTGTAGGCCAAGAGAATGCTATTTTTTGGAAATTTACCACTGGATTGGCTTGTATGATAACCAAGCCAGTCATTCCAATGCTAAATTTGCAAAAATAGGTGTGTTTTTTGTCTTGTGCTGTAAATTGACATTCAATAATCAAATAGTTTAATTTTCTTGAACAAATTTTCCCATTAAAGAATCAAATTTCTTTACAAAATTCAGCATGAGAGGGGGGTGTACAAAATTCAGCATGAGAGGGGGTGTTAGATATGACAGTCAATCTAATTAATAGATTTAACTCTAACCCTCGAAATTTAGACCTTCTCATAGAAAATGTCCATTTGCAGACCAAGAGAAAACTATTTTAGAAAATTTACCACTTGAATGACTGGCTCGGTTATCGAGCCAGTCATTCCACTGGTAAACTTTCAGAAAGAGTCTTCTTGATCTGAAAATGGACATTTCTTGAGACTACTGCAGAAGCCGTTTTTGCCTGATATGAGTGTTAAACGGATAATGGTCAAGCCTGGCCAATCCCGGCCTCTGCAGTACCGTAGTAGTGTTGTACTGGAATGTCCATTTACAGGCCTGGAGAAGACTATCTTTGAAAATTTGTCACTGGAATGACGGGTTTGATGACTGAGCCAGTCTTGTTCCTCTTGTCATACTCAGTCATTCCAGAAATAATTTCTCAAACATAGGCTTCTGTCAGACAGCAATGGAGGCATCCAGTGTCTCAGTAAATCATATGATATCATAATCAACTATGTGTCATGTAGGCTGACATCATAATCAGTTACGTCATAAATGACTTCATTTAGTCAGTATTAAGCGATTAATAATTTATCATGTTGTGCGAATTGCATGTCTTTACTACTTCATAAGCATGCTGTTGAATATTTTGTAAATGTAAGTAATTTGACTGGGCGCTGTTGCTGTCATAGACAGCAACAGCACCAAGTTAAATTAGTTTCAAAATATTCAACAGCTTCCCTGTATAGCTTTCTGGAAATTGAGATTCATAGTGCAGGCATCGAGGATCCCTACACGGGCAAAGCGTGGGTGGGCCTTAGTTCGAGATGAGCAGGTGCATAGCTAAAACTGGCTTCCTCCATTGGACATTGACTAAGTCAGATTGAACATTCTCTTGACCACTTGACCATTAAAGAGTTAAGTTACTACTACATGTTATAGATGTCAATAAATGATGGTTTAATTATAGGATATTGACAATTATGTTATGCATGGGTCGTATGTGGGAGTGAATGAATGGACTGACAGACAGATGGGTGAATCTGTGAATTATTAGGCATGCAGATACTCAAAGGCCTTAATAAACATTTAGCTCTCAAATTTGTTCCAAAAAGTTTCAATTTCCTCAGATCAATTCCATTTGTAGACCAGCAGATTATTTTTGACAATTTATCACTGGAATGACTGGCTCGACCCAATCGTACCAGTGGTCACTGGTAAATGGACAGTTCTCAAGATGCCTGCGGAAGCGGTTTTTGACGAACTTGGGTGTTACGGGGTTAATACTCTTGAGAAATGGCCATTTGCAAACCAAGAAGACTATTTTTGAAAGTTTATCACTGGAATGACTGGCTCGATAAGTGAATCAGTCATTCCAGTGATAAATTTTCAAAAATAGTTTTCTTGGTCTGCAAATGGACACTTTCTATGAGAAGATTTGAATTTTTCTTGAATAAATTTGAGGGTTAAAGAGTTAAGAGCAGGAAGTCTCTCTAACAATTTTTACCTTAAGACTTTCACTATGGTATTTACATTCACACCATTCTGGTACATAACTCTATGCTCCATTCACCACCCCTGTTAGTACACCCTACCTCTCTCTCCCTTAAGACATCTCAAATAACCTCTATCCCTGTGATGTATCAACTCTTGCATAACCCAGCCTGCCAGTTTGTATTCACACTAATCCCCCCTGGCTAGCTGGGCAGGACCCTTGAGAGGATCATAGCTGTAATTAACCCTTATCAAGCTGAGTTCGCCGAAACTCAGTTTAATTACACAGAGGGAAATGTGGTTAATATTTTGAAAATACTTTGATTGAATGTCATCGCATCATCTACCAAAATAATCTGAGTTCTGTATGGATGTCTGTATATCTATATCCAGATGTAAATATGATTAATTTATCACTTGTGGAGCATTTTGGATGAAATGTGTTACCAAGGTCATCCAGCCAGTATTCATTCAATTCACCAGTTCATTCACACCTCTTCCTGGCTAGCCTGAGGACTTTGTTGGTACTATTTGTGCTAGCTCCTGTTTGTCCAGTTTAAAGCCCTATTAGCCCAGACAGTATGTATAATGGGTGTCAGAGGGTCATGTTTGGGGGGAGGCTGGAATTCATGGTTTAACCCTTTACCCATCTTCATTACTTCAAGAAAATTTAAATTTTCTCATAGAAAATGCCCATTTGCGGACCAAAAGAAGACTATTGTTGAAAATTTACCACTAGAATGACTGGCTTGATAATCAAGCCTGTCATTCCAGTAGTAAATTCTAAACAATAGTCTTCTCTTATGCTCTGCAAATTGACATTTTTCATGAGAAAATTACAATTTTCTTGACCAAACTTAACCATTAAATAGATAACAGACATTTGCTTTTAGGGCCCATGTTTATGGAGATTCATTGAAAGATTGGTGGCTTTATAAGTATTTAACTGTCTCACCACTGGAAGCCACCAGATAATAATTTCAATGGTCAATAACTCTGAACATGCTGAATATTTTGCAAACAATTTGACTGAAAGTTGTTGTTGTCTTAGGCACCAACAATTTTAAGTCAAATTGTTTTCAAAATATTTAGCAGGTCTAGCGATATAACCCTTGGAATATGTCTTCTGCAAAAACTCAGCTGTCAGACAGATAACACTCAAGTGGGTCAAAAATGGCTTCCACAGTGCTCTTGAAAAATGGTCATTTGAAGACCAAGAGAATACTATTACTTAAAATTTATCACTGAAATACTGCTTCAATAACCGAGCCAGTCATTCCAGTGGTAATTTTTCAAAATAACTGTATTTGGTCAGCAAATGGGCACTTACTATGAAAAAATTTATATTTTTTAAAACAAATTTGATGGTTAAACAGTAAAAGACCTTGCATGCCATAACCAATGCACTGTATTAGGTGTGGCCACGTGTCTTTAGTGACAACATTTTGATTTTATAGACATTGTTAACTGTATGATGACCACGATTTGTCCCCCAAAATTGTGACACGCTATAGTTGTGAGTTAGTCTGAAATGTAATAAATCACTGACTCATGCTAGCTCATCGCAACTTGAGATTTTCTGCCTATTGAATGTTCTTTTGCAGGTAAGAAGACTATTTTTGAATATTTACATCTGTATTATCGAGACAATCATTCCAGTGTTAAAGTTTCCAAAAATAGTTATCTTGTCATGTAAATGGACATTCCTCAAGATCACTACAGAGCCTGTTTTGACCATTGGTTTTTTCCATTAAAGCCTATGTAACTAAAACATTTCCTTCAAGACTCTCAGATCACCAGTCCCATAGCCAGCAACAACTTCCAGTTAACACAGTTTCAAAATATTCAAGAGAATGCGCTTTCTCGTATGCAGTGTCAGTTTTTAAGATTTTTTAATGCAGCTTAAATAGATTATGTGACCCTAAAGTTTATAGAGTTGTCTCCCTTGTACTGTAGTCTTCACTGTTTTGAAGTTCATATTGTAAAGCGAGAAGGGAATGGATAAACTGGTCACTCATATCAGCCAAAAACGCTTCTGCAGTGGTCTTGAGAAATGTCCATTGGCAGACCAAGAGAATGCTATTTTTGAAACTTTATCGCTCGAATGACTGGCTCAATAACCGAGCCAGGCATTCCAGTGATAAAATTTCAAAAATATTATTCTCTTGGTCTGTGAAATGGACATTTTCTATAAGAAAATTGAAATTTTTACGAACAAATTCGAGGGTTAAAGGTTTGTCAGATTTGGTTAATTATCACCCAGTAAGGTGAGCTGTTATTTTGCTCATTGAATCTCAATTTACAGACCAAGAGATTATCTTTTTGAAAATTTATCGCTGGAATGGCTGGCTGGCTCATTCATCGATAACATTACAGAGGCTGGTTTTTGTCCCCTTGATCAATAACGCTTTAACCCTCGAATTCGTTCAAGAAAATTAAAATTTTCTCAATAGAAAATGTCTATTTGCAGACCAAGAGAAGACTACCTTTGAAAATTTACAACTGGAACGACTGGCTCGGTTATCGAGCCAGTCATTCCAGTTGTAAATTTTCAAAAAATTTCTTTTCTTCGTCTGCAAATGGACATTTCTCAAGAAGTCGTTTTTGGATGATATGAGAGTTAAAGGGTCATTATTCGTTTAACCATCACTTTTGTTCAAGAAAATTTTAATTTTCTAAAAAATGTGCAATTTTCAGATCATTTTTGAAAACTTATCACTAGAATGACTGTCTCAGTTATTCCAGTGGGAAATTTTTTTAAATTAAGTTCTTTGTCTGGAAATAGACATTTCTCATGATCACTGCAGTATCCAGTTTTCGTGGAGCTCTATGCTTGGGATGTCTTGACATAGAAATCTAAATGGTGTCCTGGTGTATGGCTTGAGGCATGCAGATAAATGTTAAAGTATTTCAATGTACGCTTAATTCATCAAAGGCTTATCATTTACAAACCTTTACAGATTTGATCTATAGCCTCATTGCATCTAGTCTCCATCGTAATTGAAATGATTTTCAAATTTTTTCCATATTTCTACAGCGTTTGGACTTAGAATATATAGCATATTTTGCATCAAGAATTAGTTAAATGTTAGTTTTTCGATGAGCATTTAATTCATCAATGGCTTATCCGATGTCAATAAAGTTATACCGATTTATTCTAATGCCGTCATTGCATCCAGTCGGTATCATAATGAAAATGATTGCCAAATTGTTTTGTACATAGTTTAATTCTGTGTGATTTGTCTCCTTTTCAAGAATTAGTATTTTTCAATAGATATTTGATTCATCAAGGTTGTTATAAATCTAGTCAGTTTGACTTGTGACTCAATCACATTGTAATTAATTGATAATAAAATATGTTTAAACAAGGTGTATACTATTTTAGGAAATCCTTATTTTGTGACATTGCCACACATGTGTATGGTATGCAGAAACACTAAAGGGCTTCTTGACACATGGGAAGCAGTCCATCTTGTAGATGTTTTTGATTGTTAAAGGATTGATGGTCCAGATTGCATGCTTATACACTTTAACACTCATATCAGCCAAAATGGCTTCCGCAGTGGTCTTGAGAAATGTCCATTTGCAGACCAGGAGAAGACTATTTTTGACATGTTTACCACTGAAATGACTGGCTCGGTCTTCTGGTCTGCAAATGGACGTTTTCTATGGAAAAAAAAAATTGAAATTTTCTTGAACAAATTCAAGAGTTAAAAGGGTAAGAGAATCACATTTATTGAATGTCCATTTTACCATTTAACCATTACACACCAGAAACAATAAACTCTTCATAATCTATTACGGAATAATCTGTTGAATATTTGTAAACTAATTTAACAGGGAGATGTTGCTGCCTATTTCAAAATATTTAGCAGCTTTCTTGCATAGCTGTGCTGAAGTTGAGATACTGGAATTGCATTCAAGTGGGAAAGGGTGAATCACTATGGCAAGAGAAAACTAATTTTGAAAATTTCCAAGTGGAATGACTGGCTCGGTTATCAAGAGCAGTGCAGAAGCGCTTTTAATCAGTTTGGCTGATCACATCCGTCCATAGGCGTAGGAACAGGGGTGTGTGTGTGTGTGTGTGTGTGGGGAGAGCGAGGTGTTGCGTATCATCCATTGTATCCCCATAGCGCCCCCTAGGTTTGGCCCCACCCATACTTCAAACCCAGACCAACCCTCAGGTCCAAGTATGTTCATACACCCGTGCCTGGTGTTGATTATCCGAAATTCTGTCCATATGTTTACTGCAGAACTTGTACGATACTTGTATATTGTCTGTATATATTATAAAAAAATTAATCATCTACAGATGATTTTTAATTTTCTTTTATCATATGAAATCAGATTTTATCAGGTGATGTTATCTTGGAAAACGCTGATAATTTTCATCATCAGTTTAAAATTGCAAAGCCATGTTTTATTGTGAAGTGCCTAGGCTGGAGTGATTGTGAACTCCACAGTAAATATGAACAGCTGTTCGCGTGGCACTCACTCTCTCACTTGTCTATGCTCCCCACCTCACCTGCTTAACATTGGGCCTTAGGTTGACTGTCCACTGGAGCGTGCATGATCAGTAGATACAGTATGACAGTGAATGCATATATATATGATTAGATAGTGCATAAAGGAAGATGAGTGCTGTATTATCCCTTTAACACTCAAGCCACCCACAAGCAGCTTTTGCTGTGGGTTGTCCATTTGCAGACCAAGCGAAGATGATTTTTGAAAATTTACCACTAATTACTGGCTTAATAAACGAGCCAATCATTTCAGTGATAAATTTTCAAAAATAGTCTGCTTAATGCATTTTCTATGCAAAATTTTAATTTTCTTAAGCTAATTTGAGGATTACTGAGTTTAGCGTGTAATTTTTTCAGTTTAATTTTTCAGCTCAATAGAACAAAAAGAATAATTTCATAATATTGCTTACTATATTATGTTGAATATTCTGGAACTAATTCTATTGGAAAACATTCATGACCAGCCGATCGTGTGCCAGTAACAGCTAGCTTCCTGCTGATTTATATATTTATAACCAAAAGAATATTCAAATGTTTTTATGGAATTAAGATGCTGACACGTACCCGGCACATCCACGCACACATGCAAGCAACGAACGAACGAACGAACGAACGAACGAACGCACGCACACACATGCAAGCATGCATGCATGCACAAACACTCGCATACACTCAGGCACTTCTACTCACAGGTATACATGATGCATGGCCAGGTGTGCAATTACTTCACACCATCATTATTCTAGCAATCATGTTGGGCTAGCTATTTGTTATTGTAGTAATGGCTGCTACAGGACATTCTGTGTGTCTACATACATGAATTAATTACTCTAACAACTACATTAACCTTTCCCTCTATGTAATATTGCAGTCAGGTGTCTACCTGTTTGTCTGTCTGTCTCTTCTTGCCTGCTTGCCTGCCTACCTGCCTGTCTGTCCTGAGCTGTATACCAAAACCTACTGACCTGAATTGGGTCAAATGTTCAACGAAGGAACTTGCCATGCGAAATGATTTCTAGTCATAGGCAGTGATCCAGATAAAACAGCAACCTGGATCTGGACACGGGCGGGCGGGCGGGTGGGCGGGCGGGCGGACAGACCTGATAGCAATACTCTCTTCCGCTAACAGGGCAAAGGTAAATGATATGAATTGCCAAATTTTAATCCCCTCTTTCCAAGCTGACAACAGCAAATGTTTTGAACAGAATCAAATTTGCTGGCGACATATGTTGTTCTTTTGTACTTGAAGAAAATACCCTTTGGGATATTTTTCAACAGTTTATATGGTAATTAAGATCATTATTATCCATGTAGGTATATCTGCAGCATATGGTGATTTAGCTGGGGGGGATAGAGACCCTGAATACCTTCATTGTTGGGGAAGAGTATAATTAAGTTAATAACATACATCAATACATATGCGTAAGCTGTAAATTAATCACATCATCAAGACGTATTGTATGCAAGTATTAGACTACAATATACACTACATCTCGTAAATAAGTTAACATATTTTTCAAAACAAAGACAGAAAAATGTGTGTTAGTACAATTTTGAACATGATGCAATAAATGGTCTGTTGAATATTTTGAATACAAATTATTCTACAAAAATATTTAACGGTACGTTTTATTTAGTTGTGGATACAAATTAAGCTATTTCTGAGCTGTACTGTAATTTATCATTGTGTAGTTGTAACACTTTAACCCTTTAATTATCAAATTTTGTCAAGAAAATTCAAATATCTGCTTATTGAATGTCCATTTACCGGCCTGGAAAATAAAATTTTTGAAAATTTACCGCTGGAATGACTGGCTCAGTTATTGAGCCAGTCATTCCAGTGGTAAATTTTCAAAAATTGTATTCTAATGGCCTGTAAATGGACATTCCACATGACCATAGTATAAGTCGGCTTTGACCGGCATTGTTAACACAGCAAAAATCAGTGTATGCAATGGTCAGATGATCGATAGGTTTGGTTGGCATAATAATGAGATTCATATTGAACAGGACTCCTTCAGACCATGTCTATGTTGATCTAACATAGGCATTTTGCATGTCAATTATGCCTCTAACAACTGTTTCTGCAGATAGATTTTTAGCTCAGCTGACTAGCACAGGTTCCAGCGAAACACACATGACTCCATCAACATCTTCATATATCATCATCATCGGGAGGGAGGGATTTCCGAAATGAACCGAACATATCATCATCATCATTATCAGCATCGTCGTTGTCTTCATCGTCATTTATTGTAACAGAACATAAGCGTTAGACTAAGTGTTATTCAGCCATGGTTATTAATTTGGTACGTCGTGAGTGGATAATATGTCATTTAAGTGTATGTCCAACTAATTTGATTTAAACACATCCAGGGTGGGTGCTTCAGCCACAGCAAGTTCCATGTGTTAATAATTGATGATGAGGGTGGGGGGGGGGGCGTGGGGGGGGGGGGAGGTGTGGGTGTGGAGAAAGTGCTTACAAAGTTCTGTCCTGCAGTGTTGAGTTTGAATATGTGACCTCTGCATGGTTGGCTTGATGGGTCATCATTGAATGTATTTTTGTCAAAATCTTAATCCTCATAGACAAAGTTGTACTTTTTGATTAAGTCTCCTCAGCCTTTAGTGGTATTTTAGTAATATATGAGGTTCACAGCAGCCTATCTGTGTCGCCATAATTCATTAAATGAGGAACAATTTTAATGGCTCATCTCCAGACATTTTTGATTAAGCTAGATTGTCTTAAAACGAGATCACATGCTGTTACAGTATTCCAAAATTGGTCAGTACTCACAATTTAATTAACACACATTTTCACCTTTATCTTCACCACATAAGCCAGGATTTATTTGAGGGACTCTTTGACCATGAGAAGTTAGTTAGTCTCATGGTCACCTTTCTCTGGAATAGATCCTGACTTGCCTATGGGCAGCTCTACCCATTTCAGGATTGATTATGGCTAAATTGCTCTAGAAACAGCCTCAGGGGAACTGCAAATAATTGCATTATTCTGACCAAACTCACTCACTAAAACGAATCCCTTGCTGTGTTTCTGACAATATTACACTGGACTGTGAATGTATAGTCTTGTTTGATTATAAAATCTTAGGATAACACAGAATCCCCCCCCCCCCCCCTCTTCGGACTATTCTTTACATTTAATGAAGTGTGCCTTTAGCAATTATACTGTTAGTGTTGCATAATACATTTAAACAGGTATTTATTTAGTTTTACATTTGAATCCCTTTTTTTTCATTTTGCTTAATGTGAATTTCATAAACCAAGTGGAACTTTTATGTTTTGGTTTAAATTTAGTTCAACTTACTTGCAGTCCGCAAATTTATTTATTTGCTGTACGTATTTGGTGCTATTGGTGAAAAGTTTTTAAAATAATTTGCTTGAAGCTTAATTTTTGCAGTTCATTGCATCAACAATTTTCAAATTATTTTCAGCAGTCTTCAGGTTAAGCTCACAACTAATGGAATTAGATTCATAGTAAATCAACAAGGGAAAGCATTAACTATATCAACACTCGTATTTTGACACTTATTGTTGTATTCTCTTCACCCATATGATAATTACGGTGATAAACAGCTTGTATGAAAAACTGTTTAACTCTGGATATAATTTGTGACAATATTATATCACAATTGCATTTTAACTCTTTCAATGCTATCAGTACACTTAGTTGAATAAATAATAATTAACCCTTTAATTGTCAAGCCGGCCAAAACCAGCCTCTGTTATGGTCTTGTGGAATGTCCATTTACAGGCCAATATTATAAAAATTTTGAAAATTTACCACCAGAATGACTGGCTCGATAACCGAGCTGCCCGAAAGAAAACTTATTCATTACAACTTGCAATTAGTATATTCTGGTCTGTCAGTCGGTCAGTCTGTCTTTCAAATCATTGGCATTTCTGACAAAGCCTACATCGTCATAACTATAGCATATTTGCGGTTGTTGAAAATGTACCCCTAAAATAACTGGCTCAGTTATAGAACCAGCCATTCAACTTTTTTTTTAAATTGTCTTGACCCCGCAAATTTGGGCATCGCACAAGATCACTGCAAATCCCAGCTTTGACTGATTTGACCATCAAGGGTTAAACACTGTAACCCTTTAATGGTCAAGCCTGCCAAAACCGGCCTTTGTTATGGTCTTGTGGAATGACCATTTACAAGTCAAGAGAATAGAATTTTTGAAAATTTATCACTGGAATGACTGGCTCAGTTATCGAGCCAGTCATTCCAGTGATAAATTTTCAAAAATTCTATTCTCATGACCTATAAATGGACATTTAATAGGCAGATATTTAAATTTCCATGGCCAAATTTAACCATTAAAGGGTTAAGATTGGTAAAAAAAAGATAGTGTGTCATTCTAGTGGTAAAACCAAATTCTCTTAACCCACAAATGAACATTTCCAAAGACCACTACAGAGGTGAGTTTTGGCATACTTGTAATGGGTTGCATATTTAACCTTTTGAATGACAAATCCCTGAAAAAGTAACTTCTTTGCGATGGATAGCGAGCATATTCCGTTGCTATTTTAGCCTTCCAGTCATATTAATATCAAAATTCAACAGTGTTCATGTTTGTTTGCTCTGAGATTGAGATACAGGGAATTTATAGTTGAAAGGGTTACGCTATCTAGTTAGCTTGTACAGGAGGATGAATCATAATCAATGCCAGATGACCATTCTACTTAGAGCTGAGTAACCCATTAGTGGTCAAGCCAGCCAAAACCGCCCTCTGTCATGGCCTTGTAGAATGTCCATTTACAGGCCAAGAGAATACAATATTTGAAAATTTACCACTGGTATGACTGGCTCGATAACCGATAACCAGATATTTACATTTTCTTAACGAAATGTGACCATTAAAAGGTTAATTACATAAATCTATGTCCGTTATTATATTGGAACAACCACTAAAGATCTATTGTAATCTGATTGGCCGATGTACCTGTGATAACTTGAATATGTAGTGTGTATTAATAAGCAATTTTAAACAACCCTTTAACCCTTAAATTTGGTGGGGTTTTTTTTACTATTTTAGAAATTATTTTTTGAAAATTTACAACTGGGATGACTGGCATGTTTATCGAGCCAGTGATTGAAGTGGGAAATTTTCCCAAAAAAATAGTCTTATTGGTACGCAAATGGACATCTTTCAAAACCACTGCAGAGGACATTTTTGCCATCTAGAGTGCTAATAGGTTACAGCTCCTCGCAATCACTCTTGCAATGTATTATTTGTTCCCACACATGTGTGTATTTATACATGTATCAGGGTATGTGTACCTGTGTAACACTGAATTTCAGAAATAATAACCATTGGAAGATTTTTATTCGCTATGTCAAAATAATTTAGTGTACACTATAATGAAAAAATTACATATATCCTGATAATATTTTAGTGTTTTTTTTGTTAAATCTATGTCTATATCCTTGAAGATCTCATAGTGTATCAATCAATCATGGGATATCAATTAGCGGCTTAGTCATTGATCGGTTTAGTGATAAGATTGTCAAACTACTTGAGAATTAATTGTTTTGCTGCAGCAAGCCACCAAACATTAATTTCAATGGCCAATAACTCTTGACCTGCTGAATATTTTGAAAAATAATTGGCCTGAAATTTGTTGGTGATCTAGCCACCAACAATCTTCAGTCAAATTATTTTCAAAATATTCCTCATATCCAGAGCTAAACCAGATGGAAAATGTAATTTGCAGAAATTCAGCAGGAAGACAGTTAATAGCACCCTCTGCTTGTACTTCGTTTGCCTAAACAGGATCTTTATGAAATGCAGTCGGGGAAAAAACCTTTTCTAATTAAAAAAGTGTAATTAATTGTTATTGTCTTTCATTCGTCAACAGGAACTAATTATGCGCTGATGTAAGAGCTTTAAATTGAACATTTGTAATAAGTTTGACGTAGGATTATTATCCGGGTTTAGAGGTATGCAAGGTTACATTAGTTTCACTTGTTGTACGGACATATGAATCACGACTATGGCTTACTATGTGTAGCTTGCATAGTCCTTTTATGGACCTATGAGCTTACTGTATTGATACTTATGAATACATATATTTGTCCATTAATAAAATCAGTTTTTAAGAGCGGAAAATTTATAAACCTCTAATTATATTGAAACCAATCCGAACTAGATTGTTCGGTCGACGACACATCACCACTTTGACCTTTTAACACCCCATCTGGCCATCCCACCCCACCCATGGGGCAGATCCAAATGTAAATGTCCTTTTGCACTCTACAGTCATATGGATAACTCACCTACAAAATTTGGTTGAATTCCATCTAGCGGTTTCAGGAGTTGCATTACAATCAATTTCTTGACATTGGCAATTCCACACAAGGGTTTGGGAGGAGAGATAATGTGATGCACAGTTTTTAGGCTATTTGACTATTTGACCCCTAACCAGCCATGGTGGCGGTGCCAAACAGAAATGGTGTCACACACTCCGCAAATTATATGGGTAACGGGTAACCCGCATACCATATTTGGTTGAAGTCCTCACAACGATTTGGGAAGAGATAGGATGACAGACAAACTTTAGGATATTTATTAACCTAACCATGGCCCTGACCCCCCCCCCCCCCCCATTGGGGCGGAGCCAAACATAAATGTTGCCAAACAATCCGAAATCATATGGATAAGCCACAGAATGACCGCAGAAACTTGGTTGAAAGTTAATTTTCTTTTGTTTTGCAAACTGTATTAAAATCCATAGGTCTACTATAGACTACTCATATAAGTGCCTTTTGAATATATATATATACCTGTATTATATGTAAATGTACACGCAAATGACTATATAAATTAAGTGATGAGAGTTACCTCCCTTGTCTATCTGCTTCAATAGGATGTTCCCTGGAATAACAAGCTAGCGCTCCGACAGACAGCTGCCGCTTGTGACACAAGCTAGATGAACATGACAGAAGTCAAAAATGTTTAGGACCAAGTGCTTCAGGTAATAACATGCTATCCTTTCATGACCAGAAGATTAAAATTTTATTAAGAAACGTCTATAATTTGCAGACCAAGAGAGAGAGAGAGAACTCATTGAAATCTTGCCACTGGAATTACTGCAGGTTCAGTTACTTAAAAATAGTTTTTTCCTACTTTATTGACATTGATCCTACATTGTCATATTATAGCGAAGCCGAGGGTGGCGGGAATTCTCAACATAACAATTCAAAATGTGTGCGACAACAATTAGGTAAATGTTAGTTTTTCAATGAACATTTAATTCATCAAGGGCTTAGTCGATGTCAATAACTTTAGAGATTCGTTCTGGGCCATAATTGGGATTAATTGCATCCCAGACCTCGCGTACATGCTAACGATGATCATTTTCAAATTTCTTCCATATTTGACATGGTTTGTACTTGGTTGGTTATCTTGCACCAGCAATTAGAAGAATTCTCAATAAAACTTACATAATAATACAGTTTTGTTCTCTATCATCATTGCATTTAGTTCACATCATAATAGTACAAAGTCTTTCCATATGTTTACATGGTTTGAACTTGGTTTATTTCTATGTGATTTGTATCCATTTAGAAATATATTGAAGTTTTTAACTAGACATATGATTCATCTATTACTCATTTGTACTATTTAAAGAAATCCTTATTTCACGACACTGCCATACATGTGTTATATGCTGAAAAACAAAAGGGATCCACACGTGGGACGCAGGACGTGGGACGCAGGACGACGTGGGACGCAGGACGACGCAGAACATCTAGTTTATTTAGCTGGTTGAGCTTATGTAATAGTGATTTGTTTGTCTGTCGTCAGTCTGATATCTGTCAACAATTCACCTTTCCAGAGTATCCATTCATCATCAGACCTCGTATGACGTCATAATCAGCTCAACGATGACATCATAATTATTACTTCACAAAGGGTTACATATAGACTATCACCAAATCTTAAATGGTCTGACATGTTGTATGAATTGTATATCTTGGTAATTCTTTGCTATTTAATAAACATGCTGTTGAATATTTTGAAACTAATTTGACTGGGCGCTGTTGCTGCCTTAGGCAGCAACAGCACCCAGTCAAATTAGTTTCAAAATATTCAACAGCTTACCTGTGTAGTTTTTTTGGAAATTGATAGTCAGGGTGTTCAGAGATCACTCGATCCCAACACGAGCGAGGTGTGTGTGGAGATTAGCTAGAGATGGGCGGGGAATAGCTAAAACCGGAAAGGTCCATTATGGTATGTTCTGCCATTTGCTGATGGATTAAATAAAACCAAATTTGGCAGATATGTTCCTTTTTTAGTTGTAAATATTAAGTGGCCATGCCTTCAAAAGTGACACCCTCCTGTCCTGTCTTACTTACAAATTAATCACTATACGCTCGACCATTGTCAGACATTGACCTAGTCTGGTGGTTCGCGGCTCTGATACAGTTAAATAAAAAATATATTTGAATCACATAAAATTCTGAATCTATTAATTTATTGTAAACTACTGGTCTGAAATTGCATCACTAGAAAGGATTCACATACACTAACGTTCCACAATTTTGATTGTGATCCGTAAAAAAAATCCAGGAAATCCCAAATCTATTTAAAATGCAACAAGCAAGAGAACAAGCATCTGCATTAATCTCGGATTGCTGTTGTTGTTCTTGTTTAGGATTTAATGTCAAGTACATGTATCTTAAGGTAATATTCTGAGCTGTGCTAATCGTAAAGGCTTTTTTTGCATCATAGGTGAATGAATTATGATAAGCTTTAATCTTCTTAATGCTATAAAAACATCACCCTGAAGTGTGACCTCTGGTGACCTCTTGTCATCTCTCCCTTCAGCTTGTTTGCAACATTAGCACTGCATGGTCAATTATGCCTTTTCAATCTGAATTTTCAGAAACATGTTTTCATGAAAACTAATAAAACTGAACAATATTTTGAGAATAATTTGACTGAAAGTTGTTGCTGCCTCTTTCCAAGCACAAACAACTTACTTTCAACTTATTTTCTAAATATTTCAATAAAAGTTAGGACAAATTATCATGAATGTCCTATGGGAGGGAATTAGTTGTCTGGATTCTGCACTCACGATTCAAACACCGATTGTTGACTGGTATTGATAGGAATGAAATTAGCAAATACTGCATCAATCAGTCATAATTAATTCAATCAAGATCGGAGAGAGACGCTGATTAATTTCATAAATGTTTGTCCACCATATCCGTCAAAGATTATTCATTACTTGTTCTGTCCAGCACTCTCAATCGCAATTCTAATATTTGATAGTTAGTCTCAGAGGGGTGAAACGAGGTGTGGTGGAAGGTTGTGGCCAGGCGCGTTGTGTAGTAGCAGCATATAATCATGATGGTGATTTCTTCAGAGCATTGGAGTTGGGGCGGGTTTGATGGCGTGTGACAAGGGTATCAGCCTTCATGCAGTATTTATAATCTTGACTTAGCGCTTTAACACTCAAATTTGTCCAAGGATATTTAAATTTTCACATAGAAAATTCCCATTTGCAGACCAAGAGGAGATTTTTAAAAATTTTACCAGTTGATTGACTGACTTGGTTATCGAGCCAGTCATTCAAGTGGTAATTTTAAACAAAAGATTTAATGGTCTTCAAATGGACATTTCCCAAGACCACTGTAATAGGCTCTTTTGGCTAGCTTGAGTGTTAATCTTAATGGTCAAATTTGGTCAAGAAAGTCAAAATATTTGCTTATTGAATGTCCATTTGCAGGCCAAGAGCAGACTATTTAAAAAAATTTACCACTCGAATGACTGGCTCGGTTATCGAGCCAGTCATTCCAGTGGTAAATTTTCAAAAATAGTCTTTTGGCCTGCAAAGAGACATTCCCCAAAACCACTGCATAGGCCGGTTTGACCATTAAAGGGTTAAATGGTTAATTATTTGAGAATTTGTAGCAAAGCGGTAATGGGTAGGATGTATGTTACAGCAGATGTCTATATATGTATGGCTAGATTTTAATTTTGTTCTTAATTTAAAAAAAATAGATAATGATATATAAATGCTGTGCTTTGAAATTATTGTGTAAAATTATTCCTGTGGAGGCAGATATTTTTATGTTTGAATTAACACTTGCTGCAACACGCTACAGAATTCTTCACGGTGTAAGACATATTACAATACTTGGAAACTATTGAATTAAAGTAAAATTAATTCCAAAAAATGTAACAGCTTTTGTATGCTGTAGACCAGCCTTTGCAGCAGCCTTTATAAATGTTAATTTGCAGATCAAGAGAAAACTTTTTTCGAAAATTTAACACTTAAATGACCTGCTAGATAATTGAGCTAGTCATTGCAGTAGAAAATTTAAAAAAAAGTCTTGACCTACAAATCGCTATTCATTGCACAGAAATGTACATTTTCTTGACCAAAACTTGACCATTATAATCAGACCGTGTGTATCGAGCATTATGCATGATATATACTTTACTTATTTCTCGCATCTTTTGATTAAAAGTTCTGCTAGCCATGTTTATGTCTGTTGATAATAACAACAAGATTCAAAATGTGATACTGCCTCAGACTAACTTTAACCCTTTAGTGACGAAATTTATTCCTCAAAATTAAAATATTTGCTTTTTGAATGCCAATTTGCAGGCCAAGAGAAGACTAATTAAAAAAATTTACAACTGTAATGACTGGCCCGGTTATCGGGCCAGTCACTCCAGTTGTAAATTTTCAAAAATTAATCTTTTCTTGGTCTGCAAATGGGCATTCCTCTAGACCACTAAGGAGGCCGGTTTTGGCCGGTATCGTCACCAAAGGGTTAATATTTATCAACAAGCTTTCGCACATAGATATGCTTCACCAGGCCCTGATGATGAGCATTTATGTTCAAAAGTCTGTCCAAAAATAATAATGTTAGTCTTAACGGTTTCAGCTTTTTAATCTTATCTGATCATTTGAATAACAGATCAATAATAGTTCAATAGAGATATTGTGGCTAATATTTGAATAGAAAGAATCCTGATGCTGCATTAACTTAGTGTCCAGTGATTTACACCATCTCTTCCATCAAGGACTTCATTCTGCCATTACCAGTAATTAATCTTGTCTGCACTGACCACATCACATGCCAGTGGTCAAACACTATCTGATAATTGACCAGCAGCCTGCCGATGACAGCTGCCTCTAAAGTCCATCTGCTCAGCTATGAAATGCTTAAAATAAATCCTCAATGACCTCTGCCCAGTGCTGATGGGTGTCTAGCAAGAAGCTGACCTCTGTCCCTCTCTTGGCCAATACACTGTAGGTCATCTTAACCAGTTGAGTCCATAATTATTATATGCCAGTCACCATTAGCCATTTATTGGTCAAACCAGCCTCTTTAGTGGTCTTGATGAATATCCTTTTGCAGATCAAGGGCATACAAATTTTTTTCATTTACCACTGGAAAGTCTGGCTCGATAACATTGAATAACCAACTATCTTGACCAAATGTGACCATTATAAAGAGTTAACCATTTAATGGTTAAATTTGGTCAAGAAAATTGTAATATCTGCCTTTTGAATGTCCATAATTACAGGCCAAGAGCATACAATTTTGAAGATTTATCGCTGTAACAGGCTCGTTAAATTGTGTGCTCTTGGCCTGTAGATGGACATTCAACAAACCCACAACAGAGGCCCGTTTTGGCCGGCTTGACCGTTATTAAGGGTTAAACATTTCCTGAATTGCCATGAAACGCACGCACGCATGCACACAATTTTGAAGATACCGGGTATCTCACTTTATATATTCAAAACCTGATAAATGATCTGAAAGCAATTTGATTGCCAGTTGTTGTTGCCTTATTTATTTGAAAATTACTGAGCAGAACAGCTATAATTGATAAATTATACTGATTTTTACGAGCATCTGATCTAGCATTAAATGAGATGTTGCAGAATCAGGGTTCAATTTGTGTGCCTGTGCCTGTGTTACACTATTCACAATTAACATTAAATGGATCACTGCCACTGAAGAAATTCCAGATGAGAAATGTGTCTCATATGCAAAATACTGATGATGGTCAGCTTAAATGCTACCCTCTTCATTGGTTGACCCTTTGATGGTCAAATTTGGTCAAGAAAGTAAAAATATTTGTTTAAATTGAATGTCAATTTGCAAGGAAAAATAATAACATTTTTAGAAAATGATCGCTGGAGTGACTGGCTTAGTTAGGGGGACAAGAATTCCACTGCTCATTAAAAAAAAATTGTCTTCTCTTGACTTGCTAGCGGACATTCCTTAAGACCACTACAGAGGCCCGTTTTGGTCAGCTTGGACATTATATAAAGAATTAAAAAATTTAGAGAATATATTAAATTATCCTGTTTCATCATGTATTTGCTACACTATTTAAAATGTTAATTGCTTGATATCTTGTTAATTATTTTTTAAAAGATTTAACTTTGGCAGCAACTAATTTCAGTCAAATCATGTTCAAAATTGTCAGCAGATTGCTTATTTAACTTGCTCATATCACTCATTCTTGGAATGAAGCAAAATCTGTCTAAGTTTAAGGAATGTCTTGTATACTATTTCCCTATTTACAGCTTGAACGGTTAAATTTGGTTTTAAAAATCAAAGTATTTGCTAATTGAATGCCATTTTGCAGGATAAGAGAGAACTATTTTTTTTAAATTTACCACTGGTTTATCGAGCCAGGCACTCCAGTCGTAAATTTTTAAAAATATTCTCTTGGCCTGCAAATGGACATTCATCAAGACCACTACAGAGGCAGGTTTTGGCCGGCATCATCAAGAAAGAGTTAACCACATAACACTCAATCTTGCCAAAAACAGCTTCTGCAGTGGTCTTATGAAATGTCCAGTCGCAGGTCAAGAGTAGCGTGCTTTGAGAAATTTACCACTGAAATGACTGGCTCGATAACAAAGCCTTTCCAGTAGTAATTTTTCAAAACAATCACTTGATCTGCAAATGAACATTTTTTATGAGAAATTGAACTTTTCTTGAACAAATTTGAGCATTAAATGGTTAATCACTCAGTCATTAGTTACATTATATTAACCCTTTAAACCTTGAGTTTGCTTTTAAAAATACAATTTTCTCATTGAAAATGTCCATTTGCAGACTAAGAGAAGGCTATTTTTTTAATTTACCACTGGACTGACTGGCTCAGTTATCAAGCCAGTCATTCAAGTGGTAAAATTTCAAAAATAGTCTTCTCTTGGTCTGCAAATGGAGATTTCTCAAGACCACTTCAGAGGCTGTTTTTGGCTGGCATGAGTACAGGGTTAAGATATAATGTTTTGAACACAGCACACATAAAAAACAAGTATATTCCTGAGTCTCACACCCTTTTCTCACCATCTCGCTGCTACAAGCCACCAGACAATAATTTGAAATTTGAATGAGCAAATACCTGAGGTATATTTTGAAAACAACTTGGCTGAAAGTTGTTGGTGGCTTAGCCATTTGACTGAAAGTTGTTGGTGGCTTAGCCATCAACAACTTTCAGTCAGTTGTTTTCAAATTATTTAGCAAGCCCAAAGATATAACCCCTTGAATATGTCTGCACAAACCCAGCAGTCAGATATTAATGATCTTAACCTTTGACCTCCAATAGAACTTGAATTATGATGTTGGCCATGCAAGCAAGCACCCACACACCGGGTTATTGGTCAGGTCATGTTCAAAGACACAAACTTGGTTGGAAGAGTAGCAATTTGGCAAATATTCTCCATATTGAAAATGACGAAAGCTTGACCATTGAATTTAGCCATACCAATATTAAATGATCAGTATAATGTGATTTGGTTAAATGAGAATGTTGTCATTCCTGAGCTCACTGACCATTGTAATTTAAATGCAGTTTGTTGTGAATTAATTCCCGCACCATAAATAAACTTGATCAGGAAGCCATGATTAAGCATCTGCTGGGGCTGTTTGCTGGCATTTGAATGATTTAACACAATAGCAGGGTCAAAGTTTGTGGCAAGAATTGTCAGGGGTAAAGCTGGCGCCATATAGGGGTGCATTATTGACTGGTGCTTCTGGTCAGTATAATAACCCGGAACTGGGCTCTAGAGTGGTTGGTTTACTGAGCAAGTCCTCTTATTTGATAAGAGAATTCTCATGAGCAGTCAATCAAGAGCGTGCGTGTTGTAATTAATTGTATAAGATTTGTTATTAATTCAAGCTCTCTGATGATAGCGCGCACATTTGTGTACAGCTTTTCCCGCGGTCATGTAACAAACTGATGGAGAAGATGTGCCTATCGGCATGTTATAACCGACTGATTGGGAATTATGGTCATGTTGACATGTTGTTCAAGGCCATTTGATTGTCAATTTTTAGGTTTATTTCACATTCATGACAGCGACAAATCTTTTTTGCCACTGCTATGCTTCACAGTGTGACGGGTATTACTTTAATATTAGACTTGAAACAACTCATTTATGTTTTAGCAGTAGTTCTTATATTATTAACAAGGACTGCGGTGGGGTACGCTTAAAGTATCTATTTTGGAAAGAATGTTGTTGAAAGCTATTGCGTTTTAGCTCTTGACCTCAAATTGTCACACGTCTTCGGGACCCCATGGACAACCTTCCATCTAAGTTTGGTGTAGATCCCTACAGAAGAACGAGAGTTATTTTAAAAATGCGGGGTGGGTGGGGTGAATGTACATTTTGAAAACAAGCTTGTTTAAAGTTGTTGCTTTTGATCCTAAAATTGGCACACATCTTCGGGACCCAAGCGCCAGTTTTCACCCAAATTTGGAGAAGATCCCTCTGGTAGAATTATTTATTTATTTATTCCTTTAACGGTCAAATTTAGTCAAGAAAGTCCAAATATTTGCATATTAAATGTCCATTTGCAGGACAAGAGAAGACATTTTGAAAATTTACCACTGGAATGTCTTCTGTTGTCCTGCAAATGGACATCCCCTAAGACAACTACAGAGGCCAGTTATAGCTGGTATGACCATTACAGAGTTAAAATGCACCTTTAGTGGCCACATGATTTGTTGAAAGTTACGAACAAGGGGATATTTTAAATATACAATTAAGTCACTGAAACGTTACCAAAATAAAAAAATAACTAGATTGATCGGTCGGTGACGCATCATCGCAAATCTCCATGTTCACCGTTTTGAACTTTTGACACACCCCACAACCCTCCCCCAGGGGCGGAGCCAAATGTAAATGTCAGTTTGCACTCCGCGATCATATGGGTAACACATACCAAATTTGGTTGAATTCTGTCTAACAGTGTCAGAGAAGTTGCTTTACAATCAATTTCATGACCTTTTGACCCCCACCCCTGGCGGTGTGGCCAAATGTAAATGTGCTCATCCACTCCACATTGATATGGGTAACTCACATACCAAATTTGGTTAAATTCCGTCCAATGGTTTCAGAATCTGAATCGTATGGGTAACGCACTTACCAAATTTGATTTGATTCCACCCAATGGTTTGGGAGCAGATAGCGTGACGGACAGACGGACGGAAGCGATTACAATATCCCCAACATTTTTTTAAAACATGGGGATAATAAATATTTAGAAAATTTGATGCTCTAATAATAAATAATATAATATGACTTCTATAATATTATTATCTTAGTTTAATTATCATAGTAACTCTTTCACTAATAAATTCCCCGTATCTCATTTTCAAGACAACCAAACAGGAAAAGTGTTAAATATTTTGAAATTAATTGACGATGTCATTGCTGCTGTTAAGGCAGCATTGGCTTTCAGTCAAATTAATTTCAAATATTCAGCAAAATAAGTTTTATCGTAAAGAAAATACTTTTTCTGGGGCTTATAGGTGAAAGGGTTAATGGCCCATAATGTCTCTTAGTATTAATGCTATCTTAAAATTGTCCACACGCACGCACGCACGCATGCACGCACGCACGCACGCACGCACACACACAGGGATAATTCCATCTTATTGATCATTTAGAAAAGATCTAGTTTATTTACAGATTCTAGTCATTTATAGGTAATAAGCCACATTTTAGCTATTAGTGATTTGTTTAACCCCTTGCAGGTTAAATAGGTCAACGCCTTCTCTGCAGTCACCTTGAGGAATGTCCACTTACAGGACAAGAGAAGAATATTTTTGAAAATCCATCGCAGGAATGACTGGCTCAATAACCGAGCCTGCTGCCATTCCGATGGTAAATTTGCCAAAATAGTCTTCTCTTGGCATGTAATGGAACTTCTTTAACCCGGTCATGCCGAAGCCGGCCAAATCCGGCCTCTATAGTGGTCTTGAGGAATTGCTATTTGCAGGCTAAGAGAAGACTACTTTTGAAAATTTACCACTGGAATAACTGGCTCGATAATCGAGCCCGTCATTCCAGTGGTAAATTTTCAAAAATATTGTTTTCTTGGCCTGCAAATAGACATTCAATAAGCAAATTTTTTTTTATCAAATTTAAACATTAAAGAGTTAAACAAAAATTTTAATTTTCTTAACTAATCCTGCCCATTTCTTGGTTAAAAATAATACGCACAAATTTAACAATATTAGTCCATGTAGAAAACATTGATAAGAGATCCCAGATTAAAAAGGGTTACTACATTTTGTAAATAATAAATAATGCAAATTGTCTTGGAAAAGCTGAACAACAAACAATGTAATTATGGTAAGCTAACCCATGAATTATTAACAAACTAACGGAAAAGAATATTACACTTGCCTATTGAACCGGTAGAAATTAGATAGCTACCGCATTCCAGAGATCAAACGAAGGGTAGATAATGAGATTCATGTAAGCAAAGATAAGACGAAATACATTCTGTAACTGCCTAATTTTAATTACAAATTTGGTGTTATTTTTAAATCTGTTGTAACTCAGGCGCAGAAGGCTGCATTTATAACGGTGACCTTGCAAATTTTACGCTCATTAACTACCGTTTATAATGATTTATGGCTGGTCTCAGGGTGCATGCAGCATCATAACTATGAATATTAACAAAATAATGTTATTTTTGTTAATTTTAAACTAGTAAAAGTAGCTGGACTGGTGTTAATTTACTGTATATAAATTAGATTGACAAAATAAATTAATTAAGCAGACTAGGCACAACAACTTTCGTTTAATGTCTATGATGTTTTGTTGAATATTTTGAAACCAATTTGCTTGAAAGGTGTTGCTCCCTATGTTGATATGGTAGCAGTATCTCGCAATAAAATTTGTTTTTAAAAATGCAAATGCTATCTATGATTCTGTATTCTTGATCAATAGAGAAATTCATACCCAGCCCATTTCTATCTAACCGTTCAATCTTTATGCATGCTAGAATCAATTTTAAATTTTCAAACTTGAATTCCCAGAATCTAAATTTTAAGGTATAGCTATAGAGCAACAGTTCCCACTCAAATTAGTTTCAAAATATTCAACAAAATTTGTGTTAAATTGTAAAGACGTACAATTTGTACACTTTCACGACACATTTCCAGTTTTGTGATGGACATACACCATTTTGATTGTGCCCTCAGCCAACATGTGACATAATGGACCTTTCCAGTTTTAGCTATGCAGTATGCCCCACCCAGCTCCACCCACACTTTGCCTGTGTTTGGATCAATCGATCACTGAACTTCCTGACTATCAGTTTCCAGAAAACTATACGGGTAAGCTGTTGAATATTTTGAAACTAATTTAACCGGGTAGCTGTTGCTGGCTATGGCAGCAACAGCACCCCATCAATTTAGTTTCAAAATATTTGACAGATATGTTTATTAAATAGTAAAGACATACAATGTGTCGGACTATTAAGCATTTAAGACGGACTAAATGGAGTCATTCATACTGTAATTGATTATGGTGTCATCCTATGCATCACATAGTTGATTTTGACGTCATATTAATATATGATGGATGGATAAATTGGAACGGTTCATTACTTATAGCATCAGCTACTTGAGTGACAGATCTGATCCCTCGCAGACATTCCCCCACTACACCCTCTAAAATAAGTTTAGATCCTCCCCTGAGAAAGCTGTTGAATATTTTGAAACTAATTTGACTGGAAGCTGTTGCTGAGGTAGATGCAATAGCGCCAGCAAGTCAACACAGCCTTACGTTCAATAGGGAAAACTTTCCAGAGCGCTCTTTTTCAGTTTGTATATTATACGACGTAATTAATCCGAAAACAACAGATTATCCTAGCTTGCAGATTTAGCAAAACGTTTTAAAACATTTTCCCTATTGAATGCAAACGGCTGTTAAAAAAAATAGCTGAATATTTCTTTCATCATAATGAATTTGCTGTATTTATGTCATAACATTTTCTAATGGTTGATCCCTGAGCACTGATGTCATATGTGATTTAATATCTATGCGAGTGTAAGGTGGGGTGGGAATGGGAGAGACATGTTTATCTAATAAAAAGTGTGCACATTAAGAGAGAAAAGCACTTCTGTTTATGGTGTGTGAGAAAAAAATTGTCCAGCAAATTTTTAAGCCCTTTTCCTTTCCGTGAGTTTCATTTTATTCTGAGTCAGCCACGCGCGCACGCGTCCCCGTCCCATTTGTAGTAATTGTCATTGTCAACGAAGCCCGGAGTCCCCCTGAAACCTAATCGCGTCGCAAAGGCCCCAGAGGAAATTAAACTGCTATGACAACACGCGTTTCCATGGTGATGCCATAATCAGGCATGGCGCAGGCTCCTATAATGAGCTTAATTTCAGTATTTTTAATATAAACGACTCTGCTGTGTTCCATTGAATTTTTGGAAAGGCGTTTGATAATTGATCTAGAGAAGTGTCACCGCACGCAGTCTGCTGCTCTGGACTATAATTCTTGTCACTTAGTCCCGTCTCATCATGTATGTCATAAATAATTACATGCAGAATAGTTAAGCTTCTGCTAGTTATTTTGAAAACAATTTGACTAAAAGCTGTTGCTGCTTTAAGCAGCAACAGCTTTTAGTCAAGTTGTTTTCAAAATAAAAAGCTTTTTATACATGCATCCCTTGAAAGTATATTTCTTAGGAATTTGAAATTAAATAGTTTGAGAGGTAATTTGTACTGTGCTGATATATCTATGCCTGTCCATATTAGTGGATCCTATTCCCATGCCTTCTGTAACTTAATTAGTTAAGTGCAAAATGCCATAAAAGTTTTGTGAAATCTGATTGCATCTTCGCGCACGCTTGATTATTATAGAGTCCTGAAATTGGTTTTGATTTGGAATGTGTGGGAGGAGGGGCTGAGGTTGGTTGATTAATGGGAATCCTTGTAGCTTCTCTTATGATGCCCCCCCCCACCCACCCCCTTACCATAGCACACACACTTCCCTTCACCTGCCAGATTTATTCAATGTTGACAAAATTATCTCAGTATTGACGAGTAATAAAGTTCACATAGAAATGCAGCATCAAATATATAATATTAATTAAATAATTGTTATAGATGTTAAAACAGCGTTCATAATGTGATTTTGCTTATATATTATGATTTATCTCCTAATTCTGCGTGGGTGCTGAGGTGTGGTAATTAATCACTGTTGGAATTATGCTACATGTAATATTTAACTGTTTCGCTTCTGCAAGCCACCAAACAATAATTTCAATGAGTAAAGACTATTGACTTGCTACGCCATCAACAACTTTCAGTCAAATTGTTTTCAAAATATTTAGCTGGCCCAGAGATATAACTAACCCCTCGAATTTGTCATCTGCAAAAACTCAGCAGTCAGAGAGTTAATGTTGAAAGGTGATCTCAAGAATTTGGCTGCGATCCCGATAACAAACTCTGATCCAGATAGAATCAAATTCCGCGTCCACGGATATCCTGGAAACTGCTTGTCCGATTTTGCTGAGGCATGATGGGACCTCACACTAGGTTTCCATTACATTGGTCATAATCCGCAAGATCCGAAGAATACAAGGACAAATTTGTCCAATACCTGCATCGATATATTTTTCAATCGGGCCACCGTGAGGCCAAAAGTGTATTTTAAAAACAATGTGGCTGAAAGGTGTTGCTTTTGCATTTTCAGTCTTGATCCCAAAATTGGCATACATCTTAGGAATCCCCTGGGCAAGCTTCCATCCAAGTTTCGAGAAGATCGCTAAAGTAGAACTAGCTATATTAAGAAATATCTTTTTGAAAACAATGTCGCCGAATGCTGTTGCTGTTTCGCTTTAGATTTTTACTCCAAAGTTGGCATATGTCTTTGGGACCCCACAAGCAAACTTCCACTCAAGTTTGGAGAAGATGACTTTAGTAGAACCAGCCTTATTGAAAAATTTATATTTTGAAAACAATGTTGCTGAAAGCTGTTGCTGTTTCATATTAGAGTTTGACCCCAAAGTTTATATACATCATTGGGACCCCACAAGCAAGCTTCCACTCAAGTTTGGAGAAGATAATCAGTAGAACCAGCTTTATTGAAAAATGCCTTTCAGAAAACAATGTTGCTGAAAGCTGTTGCTGTTTTATATTAGAGTTTGACCCCCAAAGTTTATATACCTCTTAGGGACCCCACAGGGAAGCTTTCACCCATGTTCGAAGAAGATCCCTTCAGTAGAACGAGCCGTAATGAAAAATGTCTTAAGAACAACAACAACAACAACCAGCACTGCATTCATGCATTAGCCCTGGTGTCGAGCGATGCGAGTAAAAATATTACAATGTGACTAAAATAGGAGGGCGAGGGTTAGATTGCTGTTATTGAATATTGGTTAATGCAGTAGCAGCTCTCACTTAAATTATTTTCAAAATAATTGTATAGATCTCCAGTATAATATCATATATAATCTCTTTACAGCAGTTCTAGTTGTTTTTATATACTGAATTTAAATGACAACCGTCTGCAAAGCAGTCTAGACCTTAGACATTCATCAGGTGTTGTGGAATTGTGCCGATTTTTTTTTTGCATTTTTTTTCCATTTTTCATTTATGTTCTAAATAATTCATGCTAATTAATTTTTCCATATAGGAATAAGCGAACAATTTTTTTAATATGAATTAAATGTTTAAATAATTTATAATTTGATGAATTTGGTACCAAAATTATACAATCTGTTGGCTATTTTTGCAGGCATTAAAGTTAATGTCTGACTGCTGTAAGCTTCCGGACAACAATTACAAATGGCAATAACTCTGGATATGCTGAATATTTTGAAAACAGTTTAACTGAAAGTTGTTGGTGGCTTAGCCACCAACAACTTTCAGTCATATTGTTTTCAAAATATTCAACATATCCAAAGTTAAACCCCATAGAAAATGTAGTCTGCAGAAATTCAGCAGACAGACAGTTAATAAATAAATAATTTAATACACACTTATACATTAATCCTCTCGAGTAAAGCACTTTTATTACTACGGAACAGATATGACATTTCTTTTATTGTGTAGAAAGTACACCATTGAATATATTTTAATTGTAATTTGAATACGGCAACAGTCAAATTGTTTTCAAAATATCCAACGCCATTATAGATACATGTATTTTTGCCTTGAACTTGAGATACTCGCCTTTCAGGGGTAATAGGGTTAATGGAAATGCATTTATAAATTATAAATAATCATAGATTATTTTGAAAACTATTTCACTGAACGTCATTGCAGCAACTACATTCAGTCAAATTGGTTTTAAAAATACGCAAAATTTAGTTTTCACTTTATTAAGTTTTCTGGAAAATCAGGCATGAAAGGGATAATACCTGCTTAAAGATTGAGGATTATTTAACCCTTTTACAGACAAATCCAAGAAAAGTATTTTCTTTACGATATAAAAATTATTCTGTTGAATGTTCTGAAATTATTTTGATGGGAAACTGTTGCTGCCTAAAGCTTCCAGTAAAATTAATTTCAGCAGGTTTCCTGTATGGTAGTGTTGTGAATAAGATATGTGGAATTCATTGGTGAAAAGGTGAACACTCAAGACAGACAAAAACGACTTTTGCTGTGGTCTTGAGAAATGTCCATTTGCAGACCAAGAAAAGACATAGGTATTTTAAAAATTTTACCAGTACAATGACTGGCTAGATAACCGAGCCAGTCACTTCAGGGATAAATTTTCAAAAATAATCTCTTGGTCTAAAATGAACATTTTCTATGAGAGAATGTAAATTTTCTTGAACAAATTTGAGGGGTTAAAGGGTTAGGAACAGCTGTTTTCTGTGAATTGTAAAGTTATTTGCTGTAATTTTATTTCACACATTTTTATTCAAATTTTCAGATTTAAATGTTTATGTAGATCTTAAAACAGTTTTAGCTTAATCTTGCTTAAATTAATGTTTATAATCTATTGTTAACCCTTTAATGGCCAAGCCGGCCAAAACCAGCCTCTGCACTGATCTTGGGGAACGCATGTCCATTTGCAGGCCAAGAATAATCAAGCCAGTCATTCCATTGGTTAATTTTTTTCAAAAATATCCTTCTCATGGCTTGCAAATCTACATTAACTAAGCAGAACTTTATTTTATTGACCTAATTAACCTGTTAACACTTTTTCAGACTTAAGAAAAGGCTATTTTTGAAAATTTACCACTGAAATGACTGGCTCTGTCATTAAGTGATATACAGTAGCATCTATAACCATTGCAATTAATCTATTTAACCCTTTAGTGGTCAAGCCGACCAAAACCAGCCTCTACAGTGGTCTTGAGAAATGTTTATTTACAGACCAAGAAAAGATTATTTTTGAAAATTTACCACTGGAATGACTGGCTTAATAATCGAGTAAGTCATTGCAGTAGTAAATTTTTTTAAATAGTCTTCTTAACCTGCAAATCGACATCCAATGAATAAATATTTTAATTTTTAAAAATTGTGACCAGTAGGGTTAAAGTGCATATAAAGCAACAATTAGTTAACATATCTTTTGCAATATGCACTATATTTATTGGCACAAGAAGTATTATATCAGTACATGTACACTTAAATAATCACTTTAATCGTGAAGATACCATCAACACAGTTTACACAGGGCAGTGAGTTCTATCATCAGATGCCTGATATATAGTGTAGTGTCTGTAGATAATATATTCTTTTTGATAGTAATCATATACTGATGGTTATACCAAGACCATATAGATATACATTGAGGATTATAGTATCTTCTTATTTCCTGTGTGTGTTTTGTGTCCTGGCTGCTATCTTCTAATGAGGGACTCTTCACTATGTTTCAGTGGAAGACCATTTGGGATTAATGTTTGGGTCAAATGGTTGAGATCATAGTGACCATATATGACCCAATTGAGGGCATTATGTTATGACATGTTAAGTTCTACGAGGGCTTCCAACCATCTTAAGCCTTGTTTATTTCCTGTTTGGACTCCCAAAACTATTACCCAGCAAGTTCCAGTCTTGTGTTTAGAAATTAATGGCACCCTTGAGTTTTGTCAAAGGGATTTTCAACAGACTGGTTGGAGGTCAATAGCCCTATCTCGCAGCTCATGAACTCTATATTGATATTGTTGTTAAAATATTAAGTTCACAAAAAACCTGTACCCAATTACAGAAATTGTTTGCCTTTTCCAGTCGATAGCTCAATTAATTTATACTGAAGAGATTTTTACCAGATTTGAGTGGAGGTTGTGCTAGATGCTCCTACAAACTATGTTGATTTTGCGATCAAAGGCCAGAGGTCAGTGACCAATTATAGCAACTGTTATGCTTCTGGACAATAACTCGGCTTCTGAAGGGAACTTCACCAAACTTGGATTGGATAATCCCTGAAAGCCCCTATTGATATGGGTGTCCATGTTATGCTGAACCGGTTACTTATTCAGCATAACATTGACCGCCAGAAGAACTATTTATCGTCCAGACGATAAATAAAGTTCTGAATGGATCAAACTTGGATGTGGCATTATGGGTGGTGAAGTACCCTATTTATTTTTATGTCAAAAGATTACCAATTACAAAAAGTACGTTGGCTGCGGATGGGTGTGTGTCCATGATTGTCTTTCTAAATCTCATCAATCTCTGATTGTCTTTCTTGTTTTTTATCTGGCTTTTGATGAGACAACATGCACTATGTTCAACCACACAGTCCTTAAAATAAGCGGCGTCCGGGCCACTCTCATGCACAGAATTATTAAATATCTGACATTATTATTAGCTCACCTAGCCAAAATGGCCAAGTGACCGTATGCTGTGTCGTGTGTCCGCTGTGCATCCTGTATATGTCCATCCGTCCATCAACCTTTTTTTTAAATGACTTATCAAGAACCACGAGGCATATTTCAATCAAATTTTGCAGTAAGCATCCTTATGGCATAGAGATCCACCTTTGTTCAAACGAAGCCGGTTGGCCGGTGTTAATCTTGGATTTGGGCTAATCTTTAGAAACATCTTTAAATATCTTCTCCGAAACCACTTGGGGGATCGATTCAAAACTCACAAAAGATCTAGAGCTAAACCAGGTTCAAGGGAACTTGATTGACCAAATGCTTGTGCAGCTATCTTGGATGACCTAGCTTTCACGAAAACATCCCCTGACCCGCTGAACGGATTGCGTTGAAATGTGAGAGATATGATTGCACACTATGGGCCATTAAAGTTTACTCAAGAAAGTTGATTCATAAAAAACATGCCCACCATGGACCAATCAAAATGTAGCATGTTCAACGGCCATATTATATTTTTTTATTTGATGGATTTTGAAGCTGCAATCAGCTTTTGTATAGGTTTTTGGGTATATGCTGATTTCAGATATGCCAAAAGGTCCCATAGAAAAGCAATATGAAATTTAAAATGTTGTCTTCTTGGTCGATTCCAATTATATTTTGGCAGGAAATATCCTTACGGCACAGAGATCCAAGTTCGTTCAAATGAAACTGGCCAGCCAATTTGGCCGGTAGCCATCTTGGATTCTTCTCAAGAACCACTGGATTCTCATGAACCACTAGACTGATTTTAACCAAATTTGGTATTCTTGTTGCAGTTCTTGCCAAATCTGAGGGTTCTACTTATATGCAATGACCTGTCTAGTTGCCATGCCTGTGTTCCAGGTGAGTGATACAGGCCCAAGGGCCTTTTGTTTGTTTATGAGCACTGCAAACAGAGTCTGAGAGTGGAATAAACTTGTTAGGTTAAGATGAAACTTATTGAAAAATTACATATATCGTATCGTGACCAGTGCATCGCGATACACATCGCCTTGTGGCAAAACATATCGTTACAGTCCGTAATTTTTATTAGCGCCACAGCCCAAGAGAAAATTTACTACTGGGTTGGTTATATCGAGCTAGTCATTTTAAAGCGGTCACGTTTTCTACTGTGCTTGGCTTTGAGAAATATTCCAATTAACACGCAAGACAAGAAAATATTTTAGAAAGCTTACCTCTAAAAAAAAAGCTGCTTGGCCCTACTACTGATAGTAAGTTTAAAAAAAAAATATTGGTCTTTTTCTACAAATTAAATCGATTCTGTATGAAAACATTTTACCAATTCTTGACCATTAATTTTAACCAGTAGAGTGTTATACAAATGTATGGGTTATTGTAAATGTTTCCATAATACCTACTCAATACTTGAACTTTATAATAGATAAATATGCTTTAGGGCTTCCACAAATAATACGCTTATAAAAGGATACAATGAACAACATTGGGTACAAACACCTTTGCACTTACACGTGCTCTTATCATTAACACTCAAGCCGGCACAGACCAGACTCTGCAGTTGTCTTGAGAAATGTCCTTTTGCAGACCAAAAGATTATTTTTGAAAATTTACCACTGGAATGACTGGCTCAATAATCGAGCCAGTCATTACAGTGATAAATTTTCAAAAATAATCTTTTCTTGTATTGAAAACAGACATTTTCTATGAGAAAATTTCACTTCTTTTGAACAAATTCGAGGGTTAAACATTTGAAAAGCACTCTGAAATGCTAGCTATGCTCTCGGGATACATCCAGTATAGACATTGAATCATCATCACTTGAAGGGGTCCATGTCCTCAGGTACTAAGTTCCCATTCTTTGTAGACAAGGACATGTGTGACATTTGCCAGAATGCTATTTATTGATAATGCGAATATCTTTATTAATCTAACTAAGAACTATGATTCATGTTTAACCCTAACTGGCCAAGATTGGTAAAAAAAATCTAGCGGTTTACTAGTCAGTGCCTATTTGCAGGTCAAGGGAAGACTATTTTTGAAAATTCACAGCTTGAATGACTGGTTCGCTTATCGAGCCAGTCATTCTAATGATAAATTTTCAAAAATAGTCTAATCTTGGCCTTCAAATAAACATTTCCCTAGGCCACTGCAGAGGCTAGTTTTGGCCGGTTTGACCACTAAAAGGTTAATGTATTGTACTGTAGCGTATTTATAAGAACTGCTGGAGACAAACCATTAAGTATATACTGTCTTGTAATTATCCTAATAACCGTATTAACTCTGAAATCATAGTCTTCACAATTTCACCACATTACTCGTTGAATATTTTGAAACCAATATGACTGGGTAGGGGTGGGGTGGTGTGTGTTCAGGCAGTCAAATTATTATTAAAAATATTCAACTGAGTATTCTGTACCATGTTAAATTTGCAATTTTTTTATATTTTTTTTCATGGAAGGGGTTAATAGATGCTCATTAATTCATGTCTGTATGTGTGATTGATTCCATTCATCATACAGGTACATCTCTAACAGTAGGGTGCATTGTGTGTGTGTGTGCGCATGCGTGTGTGCATGGCGGTGGGGTGGGAATATCAGAATTTTAATTTTTCATTCTATATTTTTGGGGAAAGCTGTAAATTTTCAAAAATGGTATTTGATCTTGACCTACATACAGATGGACATTCACTAAGCAAAAGTGTTGAATTTCTTGACCATTCTTGTCCATTGAAGTGATATTTACCTAATCTGCATGTCTAGCTATTTTCCATTATATGCCTCAGCCATGCACATATAATTCAACATCTAGAACTTTCAATACCCTTCAAGAAACAGAAAAAAGTTTGTATAATTTAGGCGAGGCAACGCCGCAGCGGTACTCCAAAAATCAATCATGCTATTGTCCTTTAAATGTCTTAGAGTGTCCCGCATATGCATGTGTGCGTGTGGACGCCAGCAGCGTGCACACTCCTTCACTAATGCACAGACTTGTCCTGAGTCACGCATTCACCCGGAGGATATCAAGGCCCAGGCTATGATTGGGCGGAACAGAACGGAATCACTCAGGTCTGCCAATTCCTTAGAATCGATGAATGACTGAAGGAAATTAACAAATATTTATCAGCCATTTCAACATTATAGCCTAGATATCAAAAGATAATATTATGTTGATTATTTATTATTCAAACATAATTTGACTGGTGTGAAATAAAACTTTATTGTTTCAAAATATTCAGTAGCTTAAATAGATTGCAGTATGATGTTGAATTGAAATTGATTTGCTCGGACTTCAGTGGTAAAAGAGTTATCAGGACACAGTTCATTCAATATTTCCTAGAACTTTCTTAGATTTTGTGCTATATAATGGAAAAATAATCTTAGGCTTGATATTTTGAAAACAATTTGACTGAATGTAATTGCTATGCTATTTTTCAAAATATTTAACAGGACTAATATTTACATGATACAAAGCATCGTAGAATTAAAGATGGCTAAGTAGTCAAGAAGGAAAACAATATGACCTTGTTCATTAGTGTAATCGAAATTTCTATAGATGCTGATTGCTACTGTCATAGAAGAGTTAACTCCCTTGCACTAGAACCGAAGCGATATTAATTCATAAACAGTTATGGATTGATTTAGCTAATTCACATAGCACAGTTAATATTATTATCCTGTGTGCCATTTGAAGAATATAGCAAACACTTTTCCATCCATCCATCCATCCATATGTGTGTCGATCTGCTAAGATTTTGGACATATGAGAAGCGCTATACAAGCTTTTGTCAGAAGTTGGTACTTGAAAAAACCTGGGTTCAATCAGTGAATAAAAAATTGGCTTTTGTTAGTTGATGGATTTTGACAGCGAAAATAGTGATATTATAAGTTGTAGGTGTCCAAATTTGACCCTTGAATTGTGACTGGTTTATCAAGCTGTTCAAATGGACCCAATTCATTGCATAGAGGGATCCATTTATAACTAGTCAAGTTACTTTCAAAACATTCAACATTGTTTATTAAATTCATCAAAATCGTACACCTACGTGACAAGACTGATTTTCGTAATGGACCAGGGGGGGGGTTGTATTCTGATTGTGCCATCAGCTAACAATTAGTGACATAATGGACCTTTCCATTTTTAGCTATGCCCCGCCCATCACTAGCTAAGCTCCACTCACACCTCGCCGTGTTGGGATTGATCGATCCCCGAATGCCCTAGCTATCAATTTCCTGCAAACTATACAGGGAAGCTGTTGAATATTTATTAAATAGTAAAAGCAAACAATTTGTACAACAATGCATAGACTGTCTTCAAATATGCGTTCGTGATGAACTTATCGACGTCATTCCTTAATCGATTTTAAAACAAGAACCTAAACAAATTTAAGAAAGGAATTATCTTTAAATCCTTTTTCAAACAGGTCTATACAGTCTATGAAAGTCAATTCCAAAGACTAAATATACTACCTTCGCAAGAAATAGTTTATATAGAAAAAACCCAAAGAAAACATGACAATAATACGAAAAGTTTCTAGTACAATCAGAAACCTTCTATCACACAAGGTGATAGGTATAATAAAACTAAACCAAAAAATGCGTCCCCCAGCTTACATTCCCACTAGATCTTATAACCCAAACCCATGAACCATATTAATCACTTCCATAGTATTTCCAGGATCACTTTCGCATATAAACTTCCATATTTAATTTCTTTTTAACTATCAAAAAGTCCTTGAAATTTGACAATATGCTGGGGTTTTCCTCATTAACGAAATTTCCGAATTTAAATGTTCATAATGTCACTTCTTAAAAGTTCAAGAATAATATTCAACTGCACGTCTCTCAAATCCGCAACTCTACATTGGCAGTTGACTACATCGGTTATGCCGAAAGCTGCTCTTCTCCCCAGGAAACTATGAATTTCTGCGTCATCCCAAGGACAGACAATCTACCTCAACTACATATTCTTGTAGTACAAGTCTATATGGGTATGGGTAAAAAACCTCTGCAGCTGTGGTAATTTAATGGACAAACATGGTCTCACTCACATACGGTAGCCTAACGGCCCTCGATTGCTGCTCTACCCAACTTGATGCGTGTTGACAGATGGATTACAATATGGCGAATTCATGTGGTTCTGCCTATCGTAGACAACTTGCGCAAACTATTTTCTCAACCCTCGCACATAAGGCAAATAGTGCCTGCTTTAACCAATCACACTGACATTATGCCATTGTTTTGCAGTGATGTACCAATGCCTATCTTGAACACAGCTTACACAACCCTTGCCGTACAATTTGCTAGAATTTTCCCGTAAATCGGTGATATATCCCTACGCCGCCAGTGCAGATGACCATTGCACTAACCCATGCATGAAATGACATCCGCACACGTACGTCACCAGACTTAAAGTTACCATACCGCAACAAAATATGTAAAATAAAAAATAGTGAAAACACTAACAATCATTGCGACACAGTGACTTCACCAGCGTCGAAATGATCTTAGAATTTATATCCAGGACAATAATTAGTAGCAGTTCTGAATTCTAAGTGAGCATGGCTGCAGTGGATTTACACAGTGAAAGCCCAGGTGGATATCTTTGTTAACAATTTGACTGACAGTTTTGGGGGGATTGATAATGTTATGCCGTAACCAGTTAATGGTCATACCAGCCAAAACCGGCCTCTGTTATGGTCATGTGGAATGACCATTTAAAGGCCAAGAGAACACAATTTTTGAAAATTTATCACTGGAATGACTGGCTCGATAACCGCGCCAGTCATTCCAGTGATCAATTTTGAAAAATTGTATTCCCTTGGCCTGTAAATGGACATTAAACAGGCAGATATTTAAATTTTCTTGACCAAATTTTACCATTAAAGGGGAACACACAAGAAGGGTTGCCATCGTTTGCATAAAACATGCAGTTCTATCGCAGAGTCCATAATTAAGCTACTGTGTAAAACATTCCTGCGACATTTATATATAAATCCAATTAAAATGGTGTTAAAAAAAAGCTATGTTGCGATAATTTTCTACGAGTTAATTAAACCTATGACATCATAGGTTGAACCTCATCCGACAAGAACCATAATAACAGCAGTCTGAAGATGAGTGCGTGCATTTGAATGGTGATATCTCTATCGCTGATAATGCTATCGACATCATTTATATATGTACATATTGAAGAGATTAAGACGTTTATCACTCTATTTTATGAAATATATTTGTTATCTTCATACATTAGTTATCGAACCTTAAGATGGCCATTTTCTATGAAGATACCTGCCAGTGACATGAATATTACAATATCTCAGAAAGTTTTGAGGCTAGTATGAGAACATAAGTACCTAAAGATGGACTGGATGTATGTAAGAACTATTTAAACTCTTATTAATAGATGAAAGCTTAATAACATTATCGGCCCTAGCGCCAGTGAGAGTATTGATTCAAAAGAGGCAATTATATTAATATGCCTATACTATCGCGTCATTCATTTATCTCAAGATCAAAACTTGATGTCAAAATCGGCACCATCAGAGAAATCAGACAAAGGGTTGTTATCATATATTCTTCAACATTTCCACAAATATAGTTTATATATTCCTAACACCGCTGAAAAGAACCCCTTATAAAACGCAATTCGATATTTTATTACGATAGGGTAGGATGACAGCGAGAAAAACGTTCAACTTATGACATCATACACCTCATCCGGGAATAGAAATTTAACTAATGTATCACATATTTAAATAACGAAGATATATATATTTCTAATTTGAGCACAGAGCTTACAATTATATTTTTGAAAACGTTGCAGTGTGTAGATTCATTTTATGCAAAGTAGTATAGAGGGTCTGGTGTTTCCCTTTAAAGGTTTGAGTAGCATATGTGTTATTTAGGTCTTTAATGGTTAAATTTGGTACAGAAAACAGGCAATTGTATTTACCGTACTTTGGGGTATATTATATGCCCTAATAGATAACCCCCAGGGCAAAATTTGGCAATATGTGAGCTAAAAAGGTGTACAACGTACATGCAGCTGTAGTTAAAAAAAATCACAAACCCTATTTTTTCGAGAACCAAAAATTGGTAACTACTGCTAAACACAAAATAATAATATTAGCATATCAGCTAAATATGTGGTTATTTTTATGCTCCCACAAAAAATTTCTCGGGAGTATATAGTCGCTGCTTTGTCCGTCCATTCGCCCTCTACAAGCTTGTCCGGGGCATAATTTCAAGACTTATATGTACGATCATGAAATTTGTTATATGGATGCATGTTATGGAGACGATGTGCAGTGTGTGAAAAGTAGGTCAGCTTGACCTATTTTTTACTTACTTTTCACGGTTCATTGAACATTACAGAAAATCTTTGTCTGGGCTGTAGCTTCAAGAGTTTTTGATATACGGGAACTAAACTTAATATGTGGATGCATCTTATGGAAGAGGTGTACAGTCTATGAAAAGTAGATCAGCATGTCCTACCTTTGACCTACTTTTCATGGTTCATTGAATATAACGGAAAATGTTTGTCCGGGCTATAGTTTCAAGAGTTTTTGGCATAATGAAACTAAACCTGGTGTATGGATGTATTATGCGCTGAAGGTGTCACATATGAAAAGTTGTGATCTACTTTTAATGGTTCACTGAACATTACGGAGAAATTTTGCCTGGACCATAGTTTATACAGTGTTCCTACGGAGTATTCCTTCAGGTACCATACATCAGTGTACTGATATACCTTGTAGTAATAGAATGCATAAAACCATCTTTGAGCAAAGAATACCACTCCCCATAAAATCTAGCAAATAAATATAATGCTGAATGCATTTGCTGATTAGGAAATAATGAAATTATTGCTCAATTCTTCTTTAAAACATCTACATAATATGATATTAATTTGCAAGATTTACATTTGTAATATTACATGGTCTGTTCGTATTTGGAAGGCCACCTTCCAATCATTAAATAGTTCAGTGGAATGCCTCCAATCACAAAAGATGTTTAATTTGGCTTGCCAACATAAGAAGTGACCTACGGGTACATCATTTTATTTCTTGTGCCATTCTTCTCTTGGCGTTTCCCTCATTTTAGGAATCATACATTGACTTGTCAGTTTGAGTTTTATTTCATTTTAAAATGATACCTGTAATATTTACAAATATAATATATAGAATACAGTTATTACAAACAATATACACCACAATATTGGTTATTACAATACGACAAGAGGAAATAGCGCTAATAGCCTTTGCTGATATCACATTTTAGCCAAAAAATGCAATACCAGTTTATATTAATACATAGTACGCATGGCCATTCTTGACCTGAGCCACATGAGCAAGAACGAGTGTATAATATACACGAAAGTATGTTAATCAAGTTAATCAATGTCCATTTGCAAGCCAAGAGAAGACTGATTTTCAAAATTACGCTCTGGACTGAGCCAATCATTCCAGTGATCAGTTTTCAGCTTGATTTGATGTTGGTTGAATTCCATCCAATGGTTTCAGATGAGTTGCGTTACAATCAATTTTCGCACATTCACCAGGTTAACCTGTCCACCTCCCCCCCCCCCCCCCCCTTAGCTCCTCCCATCAAATTAGTTTCAAAATATTTTAACATAACACGTGTAAGAATACAGTACTGGAGTGAGTCTGAGTAACTGTGGGTTGGCCTATTACATTGTCATAGCATAAGCAGAATAAGGGAAATTTCACTATTTTCTAAGCTTGGATATTCTTTTCAGTATATAGAGAGATCATGTTAATAATTTGGTAACCATAGTAATTCAAATAATTTTTTACACCATTTCATAGTTGCTTTTACTATCCGAAATGGACCTGTAAAACATAACATGATGAACCAGACTATTATTATAAGGACTCACTGGCTATGTCGGTGAAACCCTGGAGTTCTTCAACTGATAGCGGCTGCATTTAACCTCTAAAATTTACCAATCAATTGTTGAATAATGTTGAAAACTAATTTTAATTGGTGATTTTGAGATGGAGAATATTACGTTATGTACATAACAGTTGGCGTCCATATTACGAATGAAGCTTTTGTGTCTCCTACGCCACCTCCCCCCCCCCCCCTGCAATGAGAATCTTATTTTAAAGATTCGTGTTGATAAACAACCCACCTATGATAGGTGGGTTTATCAATGTGACCTATACCCAAAAATGCATGGAAAGTGTTTTATTTCAATACATATCATGGTTAATGAGAAACTACAGTATAAAATGTACCAATAGATTCAGTGAACATAACACATTCTCTTCACACATTTACCTTGATTTTTCTGAAAATCTGACTGATGTTGGATGCCCCTTAAAAGTTGTATTCCCTCATTGGGATTTCATTTTCAAATATGACTGCTTAGCAGATATGCATTAGTCCATTTTTTTTCAGATCAAATCTATCATTAAGTGAGATTGGGGTCAATGTTACGTACTATTATTTCATATCTTTTTTTCTGTGAATTTAGCCACGTCGTTTTTATATGCCCGTGTAAGTGGGGTCACATTATGTGATGGCGCTCACCGTCCGTCCATCCGTCCGTCTGATTTCTTGTCCGGAGCCGATCTCAGAGTTTTAAACCTACACTCACAATTAGTTTTTTCAGCATGTGTGTTATGGATAGACGCAGTGCAATGATTTCATTTCGACAAAATATGACCATATTTGCCCGCGTTATCTCCCCTGAAAAGCTAAAATTTGTCAAAATTTTCTTGTCCGGATCAGATCTCGAAGAGTTATGAACCTACGCTCACAATTTGTTTACAGCAGATGTCTTAGGTATAGACAAAGTACGATGATTTCGTTTTGGTCAAATCTAGCCATATTTGCCCGAGTTATCTTCCATGAAAAGCTAAAATTCATCAAAATTTTCTTGTCCACGCCATATGGCGAAGTTTTGAATCTACACACAATTTTTGTTCAGCAAAGGGATAGACGAAGTGTCCTGATATAGTTTCGACAAAATCCGCCCATATTTGCCAGAGTTATCTCCCCCGAAAAAGCTAAAATTTGTCAAAGTTTTCTTGTCCGGAGCAGATCTCAAAGTGTTTTGAACCTACACTCACAATTTTTTTCCAGCAGATGTCTTAGGGATAGACGAAGTACGATGATTTCGTTTTGGTCAAATCTAGCCATATTTGCCCGAGTTATCTTCCATGAAAAGCTAAAATTCATCAAAATTTTCTTGTCAGAAGCAGATCGCGAAGAGTTTTGTATCAACACACAATTTTTTTAGCAGATGTGTTAGGGATAGACGAAGTGCAATGATTTCGTATCGGCAAAATCTGGCAATATTTGCCCAAGTTATCTCCCCAGAAAAGTTCAAATTCGTCGTTCTTGTCCGGAGCAGATCTTGAAGAGTTTTGAACCTACACTCACAATTTCCTTTTCCAACAGATGTGTTAGGGATAGACAAAGTGCAATGGTTATTTTCGACAAAATCTGGCCATATTTGCCTGCGTTATCTCCCCTCAGAAGCTAAAGTTTGTAAAGAAATTTCTTGTCCGGAGCAGATGTCGAAGAGTTTTGAACCTACGCTCACAATTTTTTCCCAGCAGATGTCTACACTCACAATTTTTTTCCTTCAAGCAGATGTGTTAGGGATAGACGAAGTGCAATGATTTCGTTTTGGCAAAATCCGGCCATATTTGGCCGAGTTGTCTCCCCTGAAAAGCTAAAAATTGTCTCGAAGAGTTTTGAACCTACACACAATTTTTTCCACCAGATGTCTTAGGGATAGACGAAGTGCAATGATTTCATTTTGGCAAAAGCCAGCCATGTTTGCCCGAGTTATCTCCCTTGAAAAGCTCAAATTTGTCCAAATTTTCTTGTCCGGAGCAAATCTCGAAGAGTTATGAACCTACGCTCACAATTTGTTTACAGCAGATGTCTTAGGGATAGAAGAAGTGCAATGATTGCATTTTGGCAAAATCTGGCCATATTTGCCCGAGTTATCTCCCCTGAAAAGCTAAAATTTGTCCAAATTTTCTTGTCCGTAGCAGATCTCGAAGAGTTTTGAACCTACACTCACAATTTGTTTCCTTCAAGCAGATGTATTAGGGATAGACGAAGTGTAATGATTTCATTTTGGCAAAATCCAGCCATATTTGCCTGAGTTATCTCCCTTGAAAAGCAAAAATTTGTCCACATTTTTTTGTCCGGCGCAGATCTCGAAGAGTTTTGAACCTACACTCACAATTCATTTCTTCAGCAGGTGTGTTAGGGATAGACAAAGTGCAGTGATTTCGTATCGGCAAAATCTGGCCATATTTGCCTGAGTTATTTCCCCTGAAAAGCTCAAATTCATCCAAATTTTCTTGTCCACGCCATATGGCGAAGTTTTGAATCTACACACAATTTTTGTTCAGCAAAGGGATAGACGAAGTGTCCTGATATAGTTTCGACAAAATCCGCCCATATTTGCCAGAGTTATCTCCCCGAAAAAGCTAAAATTTGTCAAAGTTTTCTTGTCCGGAGCAGATCTCAAAGCGTTTTGAACCTACACTCACAATTTTTTTCCAGCAGATGTCTTAGGGATAGACGAAGTACGATGATTTCGTTTTGGTCAAATCTAGCCATATTTGCCCGAGTTATCTTCCATGAAAAGCTAAAATTCATCAGAATTTTCTTGTCAGAAGCAGATCGCGAAGAGTTTTGTATCAACACACAATTTTTTTAGCAGATGTGTTAGGGATAGACGAAGTGCAATGATTTCGTATCAGCAAAATCTGGCAATATTTGCCCAAGTTATCTCCCCGGAAAAGTTCAAATTCGTCGTTCTTGTCCAGAGCAGATCTTGAAGAGTTTTGAACCTACACTCACAATTTCCTTTTCCAACAGCTGTGTTAGGGATAGACAAAGTGCAATGGTTTCGTTTCGACAAAATCTGGCCATATTTGCCTGCGTTATCTCCCCTGAGAAGCTAAAGTTTGTAAAAATGTTCTTGTCCGGAGCAGATGTCGAAGAGTTTTGAACCTACGCTCACCATTTTTTTCCTGCAGATGTCTACACTCACAATTTTTTTCCTTCAAGCAGATGTGTTAGAGATAGACGAAGTGCAATGATTTCGTTTTGGCAAAATCCGGCCATATTTGGCCGAGTTGTCTCCCCTGAAAAGCTAAAAATTGTCTCGAAGAGTTTTGAACCTACACTCACAATTTTTTCCACCAGATGTCTTAGGGATAGACGAAGTGCAATGATTTCATTTTGGCAAAAGCCAGCCATATTTGCCCGAGTTATCTCCCCTGAAAAGCTCAAATTTGTCCAAATTTTCTTGTCCGGAGAAAACCTCGAAGCGTTTTGAACAAACACTCACAATTTATTTCTTCATCAGATGTGTTACATTCATCAAAATTTCCTTGTCCGGAGCAGATCTCGAAAAGTTTTGAACCTACTCTCACAATTTGTGTTCAGCAAATGTGTTAGGGATAGATGAAGTGTCCTGATTTAGTTTCGACAAAATCCGCCCATATTTGTCAGGTTTATCTCCCCGGAAAAGCTATAAAAAATTTCAAAACTTTCTTGTCTGGAAATCTCGAAGAGTTGAACCTACATTCACATTTTTTTTGGCAGCTGTCTTAGGGATAGACGAAGTGCAATGATTTTGTTTTGGCAAAAGCCAGCCATATTTGCCCGAGTTATCTGCCCTGAAAAGCTAAAAATTTGTCCAAATTTTCTTGTCCGGAGCAGATCGCGAAGAGTTTTGAACCTACACTAACAATTTCTTTGCCAGCAGATGTGTTAGGGAAAGACAAAGTGCAATGATTTCGCTTCGGCAAAATCTGGCCATATTTGCCTGAGTTATCTCCCCCGAAAAGCTCAAATTCATCAAAATTTTCTTGTCCGATCCATGTCGCGAACAGTTTTGAACCTACACTCGCAATTTTTGTTCAGCAGATGTGTTAGGGATAGACGAAGTGTCCTGATTTAGTTTCGACAAAATCCGCCCATATTTGTCAGGTTTATCTCCCCGGAAAAGCTATAAAAAATTTCGAAATTTTCTTGTCTGGAGATCTCAAAGAGTTTTGAACCTACATTCACAATTTTTTTTCCAGCAGATGTGTTAGGGATAGACGAAGTGCAATGATTTCGTTTCGGCAAAATCTGGCTATATTTGCCCGAGTTATTTCCCCTGAAATGCTAAAATTCCAATTTTTCTTGTCCGGAGCTGTATCGCAGAGAGTTTTGAACCTATACTCACAATTTCTTTTCAGCAGATGTGTCAGGGATAGACGAAGTGTCATGATTTCGTTTCGACAAAATCTGTGCCCGTATTCGGCAGAGTTATCTCCCTTGAAAAGCCAAAATGTGTCAAAATTTTCTTTCTGGTCCAGATCTCGAAGAGTTTTAAACCTACACACAAATTTTTTTCAGCAGATGTTTTAGGGATAGACGACGTGTCATTTATCAAATACAAATTGTTCACAATTAACATTCCTCAAACAAGTTTGCCTGTGGGTGTATGTTGACTTGCACTAAAACTCCTGTTAATTCCTGTGTTAGTTCAATACTATTCTCTTGATGTGGCATGTTGTATGATTATTTGTTCTTGGAATTTAAACAGGTGAGAAACTCTTAGTGACGCCCGAGTTACGTGCGTAATGGTGTCCACGCTATAACACAATTTCTAACCAATCTCCATTTATAAAAAAATAAATGTATTTTTCTTTTTTTTCTCTAGTTTATTAAATGGCAGTACATTATGATGCAAATTAACTGTTTTTAATCAAATTTTGGAACTAAAATTTATTAGTGGATGTTACACTTCCAGTCAGCAGTATCATATTTTTAGTTATATGTTATCGTATGAAAATGTGTGTATCTGGTTTGTTATATTGAAAACGTAATTTTCTTCATGCTCACTCAGCAATATGGCAAGCTTGAAGAGCATCCTTGATCTCACATATATGGCACTTGATGAAGTGCAGGAGAATTTTCCAGTCTATGACTAGATCTCATCCACCTCTTTTTTAATGATCCTGGGCCAAAGTTGAAATTTAAATTTTCAAATATATTCATGTTCTGGCCTGTAAATAGACACTCATTGAATAAAAATCTAAATTGTGCTGACCAATATTGACTATTGAAGAGTTAACGAATTTAGAGTAAGGAAGTGAGAAGAACAAAAATAACATTGAAAATTTTCTCAAAAAACTTAATTTTCATCCTATTTCTTTGAGCAGCAGAAAATCTCCAGAATTCTCTCCCTTGATATGATCTCTGCACCGTTAAAACTGAGCTGGGGAGGCTCTAGCGGTTACGGCAATAATGACAATATAGTCTACGATGCACAATATGGTCTGATTTCTTATGGAATTTGCAATTAGTACTAAACCATTAACCATTTATTGGTCAATTTTTCTCCAAAAAAAATTCAAAATATTTGCCTATTGAATGTCCGTTTGCAGCCAAAAAAAAATACTTTTTTTCAAAATTTACCTTTGGAATGACCAGCTGGCTCGTTTATCAAGCCAGCATTTCCAGTGATAAATTTTCAGAAATAGTCTTCTCATGGACTGTAAATAGACATTGGCCAAAACCACTGCTGCATCTGGTTTTGACTGGCTTGAACGTTAAAGGGTTGGTTACCAAGAAGTCAGGCAGATGATATGTTTAAGTAACGGCTGTTGAAAGCTTTTGGCAGAATTATAATATTACCATCTCAGACTAGACACGAGCGCATAATCTGGAAAATATGGCCAATTTTAATATGTCGAGACTAAATAGATACTATAGAATGTCACCAGACTGAGACAGATTTGGCATTCATTCAGACTTTAACCCTTTATCATTCATATCAGCCAAAAACAGGTTCTGTCGTGGTCCTGAGAAATGTCCATTTGCTGACCAAGAGAAGAATATTTTTTGAAAATTTACCACTAATGACTGGCTCGATAACCGAGCCAGTCATTCCATTGGTAAATTTTCAAAAAAAGTCTTCTCTTGGTCTGCAAATGGACGTTTTCTGTGAAAAAATTGAAATTTTTAAAAACAAACTCACAGGTTAACCCAGACAGAAACTGGCATAATAACCTCATAGTACTTAGTGGCACTCATCTGGAGCTGTTTGTTGCACGCCTATGCCCGCCTTTGTTTTACTAACATATATGACCAGACACTGTTATTGATCCAATATATTAGTGAGCTACTTTTTAACTTTGAATATTCAATGAGTAGCGTGAATGTTTATTAGCTCACTTGTCCTGAAGGGCCAAATGACCTAGCTTATGGTCATGTTCCATCCATCCATCTGTCCATTGGTCCATCCATCCATCTGTCCAGCCATCCACATGCATGTACGGTACATACATTCATCCATCATCGGGCCACAGGCTAGGTTCCATTAAATTTTATTTTCTCAATTTCAGAAAATTAATTTATAATTAAGTAGGTGGTGAAGATTTTGAAGGTAAAAACAACTCAGATTTTGGAATCACCAATCTACATCGTAGGTCCCTATGGGATCTGGCATAGGGGGTGGGTGTATCCCGTGCTTCATCTGTTCTTTTACAACATATGTTTTTGTCTATGTGTTTTTAATATCCCTTCGATATTCTTCCGCCCATATGTGAAATTCATGTTTGGTTTCCTCCACAAACTGTTAGTGGCATTATGTGCATGTGAGTAAGTATATGACATTGCATGTGTCACAATATGTCTTAATCTTACATCTGTATTTTAGGCCCATGTGAATGTTACTGAATTCACGTTTACTATCCATTTGTGACAGAAAAACCTACGTTTTCTGGTGAATAGATAGATAGGGTTTTGAAAAGGGTTTCCTTGGAACCCCATAGTGGTGGGAAACTCAAGTTTGGTCATCACAGGTCTGTCTTAGAAAGTGTGATTCTTTCTGTAGCCAAACATTGGTGGTGTAAGCATTGCGTTTCTACACTTGGGACTGCTTTCTAGCAATTCCTGATTCATTTGGATGATTTCCTTTGCCTTATGGCTTTGAGTGTGAAAGTCAATAATGCATGGGAGTGTGTGTTTATCTCCAAATTTATTTGGATTGTCTCCTTCAACAGATTAGTCAAGAGTTTCGCTCAGTCTGCATGGAAATAGTATGCGCTTGCTGCCATCAACCAGTATAGAGCATCTGAGTACAGGATACAGGACACCTGGATGCAGATTCTCAGCTTCAAATGAATAGTTCAACTGGTCAGGAACTCTCCTTATGGTTTTCTTACGCTGGATCAGTTGGATCCAAATCTGAATGTCAGTGCTCTGTTTTGCACTTGCTTTTATACTCTCGGTCCCGGTTACAGTTGCTCCTTGGGTGTAACCGGAATGAGGAAAATTTGGTTACGTGTAACCAGATTTTCTACTTTGTAACCAGAAGTGTTGAATTTGTAACCGAAATTGTGTTTTGTGTAACCAGATTTTTTATTGTTGTAACCGGAAATATTTTTTGTGTAACCAGATTTTGAGATTCTTAGATTAGTTTAACCGTTAGATATCTTTTCATGTAACCATTAAAGTTTTGATTGTTGTTTCTGAGGGCTAGTGTAACCTTCAAAAACTACAAATGTAACCAGAAATTTTTCTCAATGTTGATTAGTTGTCAATCTGACTGAGACAACATTCGTGTATGCTAATTCGAATCACCATACTCCCTGTCATGGTAACCCTTCTATGACATCTTAATAAACGTCATCAAATGATGTCACACTGACTACTACGTTGGCTCCTTTTACGTCAATTGAAATCAGTTAGCCAAAATTGTATGAAGGTATCTACAAATACCGCCATTGCAACACACAGTTTGCCCAATGCGTAAGGCTAAACAGACATATTTGAATCATACACATTTGATCCGAATTGCTCTTAATGGACAACTAAATCCAATTTCATTTTCTCTGATGAGTATAACTAAACAAAGTACGAAACGCCATAAATCTGAATCATGCCACTTAAGGTTATTCTATAACAATGGAAACCTATGTCCACCAAATGCGAATTATACAACCAAAACCCGAAATATTGGGAATCCTCAAGCCACACGAATGTTGTCTCAGTCAGATTGACAACTATTCAACATTGAGAAAAATTTCTGGTTACATTTGTAGTTTTTGACGGTTACACTAGCCCTCAGAAACAACAATCAAAACTTTAATGGTTATATGAAAAGATATCTAACGGTTAAACTAATCCAAGAATCTCAAAATCTGGTTACACAAAAAATATTTCTGATTACAACAATCAAAAATCTGGTTACACAAAACAATTCTGGTTACAAAATGAAATTTCCGGTTACAAATTCAACATTTCCGGTGACAAAGTAGAAAATCCGGTTACACATAACCAACTTTTCCTCATTCCGGCTACACCCAAGGAGCAACTGTAACCGGAACCGAAAGTATAAAAGCAAGTGCAGAACAGAGCACTGACATTCGGATTTGGATCCAACTGATCCAGCTTAAGAAAACCATAAGAAGAGTTCCTGACCAGTTGAACTATAAGATTTTGAAGGTAGTTATAATCACCTAGCTGGACAGTGTTTTTGTCCAATATATTTAAATATAGGCAGCAATTAAAGCTTCCAATCAAATTAGCTTAAAGATATTCAAAAGAATTCAACTATTAACTCCTACAGCATCCATAGGTATTGGTATTGATTTATTCTTTATATGCAAAGCATGTGGTAATGGAAGATTCCAGTTTCTCAGTCAATCATATGACATCATAATCAACTACATGACGTGTAGGATGACATCATAATCAATTATGACGTAGCTAAGTTTGTCACGAATGCATAATTGATGATGGACTAAGCGTTGTTGTACGAATTGTATGTCTACTGTTTAACCCTTTAACCCTCATATCAGCCAAAAATGGCTTCTGCAGTGGTCTTGAGAAATGCTTGTCCGTGTTGGGATCGATCGATCCATGAACTCCCTGACTATCAATTTCCGGAAGACTACACGTGTAAATTGTTGAATATTTTGAAGACCATTTTTGACAATTTACCACTGGAATAACTGGCTCAGTTATCAAGCAGTCATTCCAGTGATAAATTTTCAAAAATAGTCCTCTTGTTCTGCAAATGGACATTTTAAAGAGAAAATTGAAATTTTCTTGAACAAATTCGAGTGTCCAGCATCCAGTCAAATTAGTTTCAAAATATTAAAAAACATAATGTATAGTCAGTCTTCTGGAAATTGATAGTTAGGGAGTTCATGGATCGATTGATCCCAACACGGGCAAGCATAGGTGGAGCTTAGCTAGAGATGGGCGGGGCATAGCTAAAGCTGGATTCCTCCATTTTACCTTTAAAATGGTCATATTTGGACGGTCAAGCGAATCAAACTGTTTGCTTATTGTATGTTCAGTTGTTTGGACACAAATAAGTGAAAATGTTTCCAAAACAAGAACAGAACTATGTTAGTTAGTACAATTTTGAACATGACGTAAGAAATGTTCTGTTGAATGTTTTGGATTTAATGTGATTGGAAGCCAAATGCTGCCTTATGCAGAAATGGCTTCCAATCGAATTAAGTTACAAATATTCAACAGTAAGTTTTATTCTATTGTGGAAACATGTTAAGTTATTTCTGATCTGTACTGTATACAAGATAGCAAATGATTTGACATGTTCTTCGTGACCTCGTGTTCTTAGTGACCTCGTGTTCTTCATGACCTCGTGTTCTTCGTGACCTCGTGTTCTTAGTGACCTCGTGTTCTTCGTGACCTCGTTTGAGCATCCATAACAATGTCCATTAACACGTTTGAATGTATCATCAACAGAGGATGGAGAAGAAAACGGACTCATAAATAAATATGCCAGCATAAATTAAATCGAATCATCTGTGATTCTGTGAATGGATACAGATATTTCAATGCATGGTTGAAAGTCGTTATTAAATGTGCCGTCCAGATAGCTGACTAATAACTGAGTAATAATTGTATTGATTTCTAGACTAACCATGTGTACTACTCATTATTTGCCGTGATTAACTCGTGAGTAATTCATGTCTAATGCTAGACGATTCATTCAACACGATTCACAGATATCCCATCCTTTTATGGATTCCGTTTAGGCAATGTGAATGACATCTCCTCTCTTTCCTGCATCAGACTATTATGGTGATTTTCCTTGTCACTGCCGGTGTCAAATCGGTGTCTGGCTTGGTAGTTGAACTACACGCTCAGTGTGGCATAAGCATGCAGCACAGTTGTTTTCCCAAATTAATATTTTGAAAATGGCTGATGCTCTCATCAAGATATTTACATCACACTTAATTCTTTAATGGTCAACTTCAGGTCAAGAATAGCCAGCATTTTACTTCATCAATATCCATTTGCAGGCCACGAGAAAGCTTCTTTTTATTTAAATTGACCTCTAGAATGACTGGCTCGGTAAATCACTATTCATGCTTACATAGTGAATGTCCATTTGAAGAGCAAGAGACTGAGACTATTTTTAAAAATTTGCCACTGCAATTATAACTGACCAGCCATTTCAGAAGAATGTTCAAATACAACAGTCTTTTTTGGCCCGGCAAGTGGCCATTTCACTGTTGATGACCGATTCTACCAAACCATTTTGGAGAGGCTTGGCCATTTTAAAGATTGGTCAAGATAATCTGACTCTGCTTAGTAAATGTCCATTTGCAGGCCAAAGAAAAACTATTTTTAGCAGTCTCCCAATCCAGTATATTAGTCTGTCCGAGTCTATCAGTCTGTCTGGTACATTTTTCATGTTTGTGACACCACCGCCTAAGTCACAACTAGCTATAGCACATCACACTTGTTTATTACTCATAAGGAAACACAGGCCAGTGTGTCAGTATTGTTGTCTGTTTGGCAGCAAAGATAGAATATTGACATCAGTGTGCCAAAGGTTAATGATAAAGCCGGCCAAAAGCTGAAGCTGCAATGGTCTCGAGGAATGTACTTTTACAGACCAAAAGATCTTTCAAAAATGTATTGCTGGAATAAGTGGCTCGATAACCAAGCCTCGACCTCATTCTGGTGTAGATTTTTTTGTTAACCTTCAGGTCCTCAAATGGACATTTTCTATGAGAAAGTTGAAATATTTCTTATTTCAAAACTGTTTCAATTAAGATTTAATATTTAAATTTTGGTTGCTGATACCTTAGGGCTATTATGTGATTGTGAACTGCGCACAACTTAGTAATAAAAATACTCATACTTATGACTCGTATTCCTTTATAAAATGAATATACCCCACCCACCCATATTTTGAAACTAACTTATCAGGGACCCGGGACTAACTATTGCTGCAACAGGTTCCAATCAAATGTAATTTCAAACTATTCAACAGCATATTTATTAAATCATGAAGGATTTTGGTGTTTTATCCTTTTGGGTGAAAAGGGTTACTGACTATTCTGAAATCATATGAAAACATCAAATTGTGTCTATACTGTATTTATGTTTGTTGAGGGCAGCACCTATCACAGCTAATTCTATAAGCATAACATGCTAATAATGGTTGTAAATGCTAAACAGCCCTTAGACCCTCAGGCGCTGATCCTAATAAAAGCAGATATTTCTTTCTTATTATAAGTTTTATCACACTTGCTTTTGTCCTCGGGCTATATTAGAGGTACATGTCTCCTCGGAATATGGCTGATGTCAGATGTTTTCAGCTGCCAATGGGACTTGTGCCTACAGTTGTAAGACACGTGTGCCGCATTACAAATAGTAGCTCTTTCACGTTGTATAGTCATATGGTGTACAGAGAGGCGGTGATTTGCATATATGTAGTTTTAAAGGTTTATTCAAGAATATATCTAGTTCCCCAGGCATATAGATAATATCAAGGAAGGAATCCCTGAGTGTCTTAATCAGTTAGCCCTTTACTGGTCACAGCCAGTCATTCCAATGGTAAATCTTCAAAAATATCCTCTTGCCAATGCAAATGGACATTCAAAAGGGAAATATTTAGATTTTCTCAACCAAATTTGACCATTAAAGGATTAATGGTAAAGGTTGGTCAGAAGCGATTAATGGCAGCCAGCTTGACCGCTAGCCCATTGACCATTAACAGGCCCAATAAGACAAATTCTTTTTGTTGTAAGGAATATTCTTTCTGCATATTTTTTATTTGACAGTGAGTTATTGCAATTTCCAATCGATGCTTCAAAATATTCAGCAGCTTTCCTGTATAGTTTTGTATATGTCTTGAGATTGAGACACTGAAATTTCACAGGTTAAAGTGTTAAGGTTATGTATCATTGTTAAATAATTCTTAGATTTAACAGTTTTTGTACAGAAACCCTCACATAAAAATAGCAAGGGATATATCTATATACTGTACCCTAGTAGGTCATAGGTCAGAGGAGTTGTATCGGAACTTTGCATAGAAATTAATCTTTCAATTGTCAAGCCGGCCAAAACCGGCTTCTGCAATGGCCTTGAAGAATGTTCATTTGCTAGTCAAGAGAGGACTATTTTTTTAATTTTACCTCTGGAATGCCTGGCTCGATAACCGAGCCAGTCATTCCAGTGGTAAATTTTCAAAAATAGTCTTCTCTTGGTCTGCAAATGGACATTTTCCATGAGAAAATTGAAATTTTCTTGAAGAAATTCAAGGGTCAAAGGTTTAATTAGAATGTGAAACGTGATAAAGTCTCTTTAAATCATGAACCCTATAATTGTCACGCATGGTCAAGCCATTCGAAACTGGCTTCTTGTCCATTCGCAGGCCATCATTAAACTATTTTAGTTCACCTGATGTGAAAGGCCAAGTAAAGAGTATGGCATGGCAACAATCTGTCATCCTGTCAACTTTTGCTTTAAAGAACATCTGCTTATTTATTGCTTGGCAGATTTCAACCAATTTTGGCTGGAGGGGACCCTATGGTGGTAGGTTTCTGAACTTTCATACAGAATTTTGATTAGTAAATTTTTCAAGTGGCCATCGTGGATTCCAAAGTTCTTGAGGAATTCCATTAAGACTACTCCTCAATAACAAAAAATGTTAGGAAATCAGTTAAGACCATACTCCTTATTAATCACTTGGCCGATTTCAACAAAATTAGGCTGGAAGGTCCCTAGGTTGGTAGGCTTTAGAACTTATATACATAATTTTGATTGATCAGTTTTTCTAGTGACCATCTGGAATTTTGCAAGAATGTTCATTAATTAAAAGACTACTCCTCATTAACTCCTTGTGCAATGTTAACCAAACTTGGCTGGAAGGATCCTCTGGTCATAGACACCTGTAAAACACTACTCCTTCTTAACTGCTTGGCTGATTTCAACCAAATTTTGCTGGAAGGATCCTATGCATAATTTTTCTGATGACCAAAATTCTACCACGTCCTTTAAAAGAACATGCCTTATTAGCCATTTGACCGATTTCAAGAATAAATTTGGCCGAAATGACCCTGTGGTAGTAGACGTCAGAATTTGTATATACAGACATTGGATTGGTCAGTTTTCATGGTGGCCATCTTCGACTCTGAGAATCTTCAAGAAATCAACTAAAAGTTGATACTATTGACCATTTGACTGATTCAAGCCAAACTTGACATGAAGTATTCTACTGTGGTAGATTTCAGAACATGTATATAGAATTTAAGTTCAAAATGTTTGACAGAACATTTCGTACATTGTGTTCAAAATTTTACTAACAAACATCTTTCTGTTTTTACCCACGTAACTGGACACAAAGGTATATGCGAGCATGGAGTCCTTCTTGTTGTTGTTGTTCTTAGGACATTATTTAATAACTCTGGTTTTAACAGGAGGGATCATCTCCAAATCTGGAGGAAAGTATGCCTGTGGGGTCCCGAGCAGATCTGACAATTTTGGGTTCTGAAACCCAACAGCAAAAGCATTAACCCTAAGCACTCTGATGTCAAAAATTTTAATTTTCAAATTAAATTAAATGATGAACTGGTGTTAATGTTTCAACAAATTTTGTGGAAGATAGTGCTGTCATAGACAGCAACATCGTCCACCAAAATTGTTGAAAAATGTACACCAGTTTCTTTGCTATTGCCCAAGTAAAAGAAAGATTATTGACATCAGAGTGCTACGGGTTAAAGCAACAGTTTTCATAAGAGAAATTTGTACGCATTGTTCAATAACTCTATTCTATTGGTGCAATGTTCTCCAAAGTTGGGTGGACTTGTCCATGTGGTCCCGAGCACCTGTGCCATTGTGGGGTGTCTAAAACACATCAACAACAGCTTTTAGCAACAGCTTACAAACTAGACATTTTATGCATTCTTCAATAACTCTGGATCTATTGGTGCAATCTTATCCAAACTTTGGTAGAAACTTTCCCATGTCGTCCCGAACACATATGCCAATTTTGTGGCTAATACCTAAAACACACCAGCAACAGCTTTCAGCAACATTGTTTTCAAAATATAAATTTTTAAAGCATTTTTCAATAACTCTAATGGAGCGATCTTTTCCGAACTTGTGTTGATGCGTGTCTGTGGAGTCCCGAAAACGTATGCCAATTTTACCATTAAAAATTAAAACGCATCATCTTTCAGCAACATTGTTTGCAAAATAGACACTTTACGGCGGCCCAACAAAAAAATATATCAACAATGTTGGTATTGGGCAAATTTGTTCTTGTTTTGTCATGACAACCATGTGTGCATGCATGCATATATTTGGGAATGGACATTTTTCAATCCTGCAGAAGAAATGTTCTTGACCCATAAATGGTTAAAAAGGATGATGTTTCTCCTCTTTCTCACCTAGAATGTTACTATCTCTCACATTACCCCCTATCTAATGGATTTACTTAGTCCTATGGATACTTTGTTTGGAGATACCAGTAATGAAACACAATGCATAGGACATTTACATGAATCATGCTTATTCTAAATTGAATGGAAACCTAATTCTTTTACAATTAAACTAATAACGTACAGTTGAAAAGATCAAGGTAAATGGAGGCGTATAAATCGTGCCAGATGTTGGAATGATCACACCTAAACTTATAATTGTCATAATATTGTATGTGATTGTCCATGCAATGCCTATAAAAGTATTCACATGGAACAAAGCTCTGAAGATACAATACACCTACTTGCAGGACAGTGCTTAGAGGTTCAGTAGAACAATGCCATGCAAGCAGATAGTTTACGATGTCCATTGAGGCTTGCACTCCGCTCAGCGTTCAAGGTTACGTTTTTGTTTCGTTTTCAGTACAATGAAAATCACTATTAGTACTTCTGCACCGATTGCCTCTCATCACTTGTTTCTGCAAATTCCTGCTTCTAGCCCCAGCTCTGCCCGCAATGTCCCTCATGTCAAAGAGTTTTTAGATTAATCTAGATATCTTTACCTGTGCAGGTGGGTCCTCTGCCGCTATTTAAAGTAGCCCATGACTAAAAATAGTGTAACTACAATTGTATTTGCACATTCATGCAAAATCAGACGATCTCTCATCAATACTAATCAATAGCACAGTGATCTAAGTCTAAGAGTACTATTTCTAAGAGACCTTTAGCTACAGAAATATAGATTATGTGATTGTCTTTTGATGGTTTTCATTATTTGAAGTGGTTTCCTTTCTTGATTATATACAAATTACACTGAAGTTATGTGTTTTATAGGTATTTGCGGCTTGTCTTTGTTGTGCGCATGTCTACGTCCCGGGCAGTTTTCCGGCCTCTAGTAGGTGCTTTCTTGGAACTGTTGGACTTGCATGACCGTACACTTTATTTTTGTCTAGAGGCTGTATGAAAATCAATATATATATATTGCTTGCAAACTGTCAAAGTTTCCAAAAGTTTATGATTACCAGGGATGACCTAAGCTATGCCTCGATCTGTAAATAGCTCTCCTTTGCGGGCACTACATGATCATATATTTATCCCCACACTTTTTTGAAAAAAACGGAGGGAATATTGCCTTTGTCCATCCGTCTGTCTGTCTATCCATCCGGCTATCTCCATTGAAACCATTTGGTGGAATTCACTCAAATCTGTTATGTGAGTTACCATTATGATGGCGGACTGCACGAGAACATTTCCATTAGGCTCTGCCCCCAGGATGTAGTTGGAGTGGGGGCAATGTGGAGGTGGGGTAGAAAGTCAAAGTCATTAGAATTCAACCAAATTTAGTATGTTTGTTAGAGATTTGATTCCGGATTGCATGACATTGTTTACATTAGATTCACGCACACACACACACACACACACACACACACACACACACACACACACACACACACACACACACACACACACACACACACACACACACACACACACACACACACACACACACACACACACACACACACACACACACACACACACACACACACACACACACACACACACACACACACACACACACACACACACACACACACACACACACACACACACACACACACACACACACACACACACACACACACACACACACACACACACACACACACACACACACACACACACACACACACACACACACACACACACACACACACACACACACACACACACACACACACACACACACACACACACACACACACACACACACACACACACACACACACACACACACACACACACACACACACACACACACACACACACACACACACACACACACACACACACACACACACACACACACACACACACACACACACACACACACACACACACACACACACACACACACACACACACACACACACACACACACACACACACACACACACACACACACACACACACACACACACACACACACACACACACACACACACACACACACACACACACACACACACACACACACACACACACACACACACACACACACACACACACACACACACACACACACACACACACACACACACACACACACACACACACACACACACACACACACACACACACACACACACACACACACACACACACACACACACACACACACACACACACACACACACACACACACACACACACACACACACACACACACACACACACACACACACACACACACACACACACACACACACACACACACACACACACACACACACACACACACACACACACACACACACACACACACACACACACACACACACACACACACACACACACACACACACACACACACACACACACACACACACACACACACACACACACACACACACACACACACACACACACACACACACACACACACACAGGCGTGGAGATTTGCGATAGCATGCCATTAACTGCACATTCTAGTTAATCATTGCCTCAATATAAAATCATTTTGACTTTGCTTGAAGATTTTGACCTGTGTATTGTTTTCTGTGTCGATCTCCTCACTAACACTTTAACACTCATATTAGCCAAAACTGGCTTCTGTAGTGATCTTAAGAAATGTCCATTTAGTCATTTACAGAGCAAGAGAATAGTATTTTTGGAAATTTACAACTGGAATGACTGGCTCGATAACAATTTTCAGATTTGTTGAATTGTTAAGATTTTGTCTATAGATCAAGATAATACAAGTGAAATCCTATTGACCTAGTGTATGGCTACAACCTTTTTTTGTAGAAATGTGAGCCAAATTAGACAAAGTTTCCAAGATATCCATGGATTTGAAATTTAATACGATCTGAATCTTGATTTGGTAAACTGGATCATGAGCAGGATCCGGAAATTCTTTTTGTTGGCAACATTTTTGGTTGTGCTAACGCTTGAGTGATATCAGATCAATAGTTATTAAGAGACAGACAGACACAGCGACAGACAGACAGACAATTTCTTGTTCATGTAATATAGCAACCCCTCCCAGTCAAATTAGTTTCCACAGATATTCAACAGAATATCCCTTACACCATAAAGAATTTATCAGGATTCCTGGTCTTAAATGGTTAAATGGCTACGGTAGTTGCAATATAGGTACAGGTAACAGCTCATAATTAAGCTTCCAAACCAAAAACAGAAACATGTTAGTTAGTACAACTTTGAACACAATGTAAAATGATTTCTGCTGAATATTTGAACATAATATATGTACTGTAGATGAAGTCAGCTGAGTCTCAACTGGTATTTATTAACGGCTATAATCCTTATTCCTGAAAAGCAAAATCCTTTATCAAGCTTACTATTACCCCCTGTAATACTCGAATTTGTTAAAGAAAATTTAAATAATGTCATAGAAAATGTCAATTTGCAGACCAAGAGAAGAGTATTTTTGAAAATTTACCACTGGAATGACTGGTTCGGTTATCGAGCCAGTTATTCCAGTATTCAATTTTTTTAAATACTCTTCTCTTGGTCTGCAAATGGACATTTCTCAAGACCACTGCAGAAGCAGTTGTTGACTGATATGAATGTTAAAGGGTTAACTTCCCTGCTTGCAAGCCACCATACAATAATTTCAATGAGCAATAACTCTGGATATGTTAATTATTTTGTAAACAATTTGACTTGAATTCCACCAATTTTGACTTTCTGCCAACACCTCCACCCTGTTCCCAGCCCGCTTTGTGATCGAAGGCTAATGTAAATGTCATGTTGTTGGCTCACCCACCAACAACTTTCAGTCAAATTGTTTTCAAAATATTCAACATATCCAGAGTTGAACCCAATGGAAAATGTAGTCTACATAAATTCAGCTGGCAAACAGTTAACTTTTACAGTAGTATGTTAGTTATGAGCAACATTTTGACTTGGTTCAGATCTATTAATAAAACATGCTCCAGTCTTGAAATTGAGTAGGTCATGTGATGCCGAATCTAACCATCAGAATAAAATGATTTAACTGCATAATAAATTCATTTGTAAAAAAAATTATGCGTCCATAATATTGCTGCAAGTTTATATCGGGACATGTTCTTTTATTGCCTAGAACGCTGAATTTCAGATTCATAATTTGCTTTGCCAAAGTTCAATGTTGCTAAAAGTTTTCACAGACATTTGCAGGTTTCAGCACAATTATTTCCGAAATATAGGCCTACACTAGATTATCTTTAACTGACTGTAGCCGTTAACGTTTTGACACCACTCACCGAAACTGATTAGTATGGCTTACCCATTTAATGGCCTAGCCGGCCAAAATCTCCTTTTGCGGAGAGCATTTTTAGCAGGATCCTATGGGGATAGGCCTCAGACCGTATATACAGAATTTTGATTGGTAAATTTCTTGGTTGAAAATCTTAGATTTTATGACAAATTTACAGCAGATTGTCGAAATGCTACTCCTCATTAACCGCTTGGTGGATTTCAATCTAATTTGGCTGGAAGGACTCTAATATTTTCGGTTTCAGAAATTTGGTTGGTCAATGTTTATGTGTGAAAATCTTTGATTTTTTAGCAAATTTACCGGAAATTGTCAAAACGCTACTCTTTAACCGCTTGGCAGATTTCAACTTACTTCAGTTGAAAAGACCCTATTGGGGCTGGACTTCAAAGCTTGTATACATAATTTTGATTGGTCAAGTTTTTTGGTGAAAACCCAAGATTTTATGAATTTTTTTTCGGAAATTGTCAAAACGCTACTCATTATTAACCGCTTGACATATTTCAACCTTAATTGGCTGGACAGACACTATCGCAGTAGGCTTCAGAGCATCTATTCAGAATTTTACTGGTTTGAGTTTTTTGGTGAAAATCATATAAATTTTATGAACAATTTACCGGAAATTGTCAAAATGCTTCTCCTCAATAACCGCGTGGTGGATTTTAGCCAAATTTGGCTGGAAGGATTCTATTGTGGTAGGCTCTGGAACGTCCTTTCAGAATTTTTGTTGTTTGATTTTTTGGTGGCCATTTGGACTATTTGACAATTTTCCAGAACCATTTAAGATGCTACTCATTAATCAGTGGCCCAATTTCAGCGAAAATTGCGTGGAACGATCCTATGGCAGTAGGCTTCAACATAACTAATGAGAATTTTGACTTGTCAATCTCTGGTGGCCGTCTTGATTTTTTCCAAAATTATCCATCATGTCTATCGATATTTAAATGGAAATGGTTCAGATGCTACTGGTCCAGGTGAGCGTTACAGGTCCTTGGGCCTGTTGTTGATAAAGGTATTGATAAGCCCTGTATATCTATATTATGTTTGAAGTCACGTCTCATAGGTTATTTGCAATGTCATAAAGTCGAGCCTCATGGTTGCATTTCAGTCACATTTCTGGTTAAAGGTTTAACATACCCTGTCAGTCATTCCCATAGTAAATTGTCAAAAAAGTCTTCTAATGTACTGCAATTTGTGAACATTTTCTATGAGAAAATATAAATTTTCATGACCTAATCTGACCACTAACCGGTTAATAAGAGTATGTCCCAAAATTAGAACACAGGAATGAAGTTCCAATTTTATGTTTTAGTTACTCACATACTTTTATTAATAGAAATCTATCCCGTTAATGAAGCAGTGACAATTGACAACTTACGCTGTGACTGCTTTTGGGTGACCTTGGAGCCATACCATCAGTCTGGCATTGAGAATTGTTGATGGTGGCATAGGACCTACAGATTGGCAAAATGAACTTGCATCAAGTATGGTAAGCACTGATATTTATGTGATATTGTGCGAGATGTGTGGAATATAAAAAATTTTATGTAAGGTTAGTTGCCACAGGGAATTATCTTTCACCCACCAGTGTCATAAATCACATCAATGATTATAGCCGCAAAAACACAGGTGGTTTCATGAACAGGTGTTGATCATACAGCCATAAATATTGTGTTATATTTAGTACAAATCTGTCTCTCCCTCCCTCTCTCACATTTAAACTCTCCACTCTCATAAAAATTTGAATAGAAATTTTTATATTGTTAAAATTGCCTGTTCAGATTTATGAGTATAATCAAATGCTGGATCAGTGTGTCAATACAGGCGCGTGTGCGGGCACTTGGCAGGTGCATTCCCTACAGCTGATCCAGGACTGAATTGTGCTTGCCAGATTATATGCAGTGTGTACTTGATGGCTGTTGAGTGTGCTATTTGTTCATTTTGTGATATACAAGCAATTGTACCCATTCCTTTCAGGTTGTAATTTTAATTTTATAAATGGAATTTTCAAATTAAACAGAATTTGATGTATGGGGGTGTGAATGCACTCACAGAGGCACGCTTAGCAACTGTAGAAATATAGGCCATTATCGTGTTACCATAGTTTCTTGAAATGATTGTTATAATTTGATGATTCGAACCAATATTTATTATGCGATTGATCTAAGATTATAAACTGTCTGCGTCACTGTCAATCTCTCACTCTCTCTCTTTCTCTCTCTCTCTCTCTCTCTCTCGCTCTCTCTCTCTCTCCCCCCGCCCCCTACCCCTGCATCTACCAGTGGTGTTAAGGGGTTGGGGCAGAGCGTACAGGAGCTCAGCTCCGCCTGCTAACACAGCTTCGTGATAGGAATAGTATTATCACCCCTCTGCGCTCCTGTTGCACCCCAGCACTCTGGCTGATCAAAATTTCCCTCTACACCACTGCTCCTCTATCTCTCCCCCTCCCTTCCATCACCCCTCTCCTCCCTCCCTTTCTGCCAAATGATATTTGGTATTCTTTAAAACAAATTTTTTCAACTGATCTGTAAGTTAACAAAATTGTTCAAAAATCCTTTCGTCTCTAATGACCTGTCTTTCCAGTGGGAATATATTTCTTTTAAAAAATAATTTCCCTATTATTAATATTTGTTATGATGTAAAACTGTTCTCCAGAATATTTTCTTAAGATTAAATTAAAATTGCTGGTAACCCATTGGTCAACAACCTCCAGTCAAATCGTTTTCTCGATATATTCAACATTGTTTATGTACAGTTGCCATCAGACAATGATAACAGGATACCACGTCACAATGATGCCAAAAAGATCAGATAACTGTTACAAGGACAATTGATGCTGTTATAGACTTTGAAACAATAATGCTGTAAACTGTTGTTGCTATGGGAATAGAATCCAGGAATTTAAATTTTAGTGGTTAATAATCTTGACACAAAGACATTGTAGCCCAGGGGTTTGAAAGTCGCAGTCGATATATTTCCTGTTAGCGAGTTACTTAGTATCACAAATGGCAAATTTCTCACAGGTAGAGATCAAAGATTATGAGTGTGTGCTTAATGGGTATCGATTAATAAGGTGGAGTGATCTGGCTGGTGGGTGGACGGGTTGGCGGGACACTTATGCTTCCCACCACATCACACAGACCAATGTTCTGATCAAATACCTATGAGTACTTCAGTGATCATTAATTGTTGGATAATATTCCTGCATAGATTATACTAGCTGACTGCTGCAAACCACCAGGCAAGAATTTCAATGAGCAATAACTCTAAACTGGCTCAATATTTTGCAAACAATTTGACTTTCAGTCAAATTGTTTGCAAAATATTCTGCATATCCGGAGTTAAACCTCATGGAAGATGTAGTCTGCAGAAATTCAGCAGGCAAACAGTTAATTATTTATCTTAGTGAAATTAAACCAGTTCATGCTGGTCTTACTCTCCTGGGGGTGTCCTTGGCTTTGATCAGTCCTGAATACTGGATGGTGATTTCACATTATTCAACACTGCCCCCTGGGAGAGCCAACAGCTGCTCAAATAAATAGTCCTGGCAGGGTTTTATGAGTCTGGAGAAGGTGATATCAGGCCAATCCACTGAGCCAGCAACTGACTAAAGTCCAACTAATACAGTTAAATCTGTCTATGACAGACAACTTGTTTGGAGGGAGAGGGTGGGTCGGGGTGGAGAGATGGGGGGGGGGGGGGTGTTGACGATTGGGGAGGGGCAAAATATGGCTGTTCTTGATAATGTGTACGGTATTCATATGTCCACTTATTTTAAGAATGCCCTTTAAATCTATATACCATAGCAGTGAGTTTGCCTAAGCATGCATATACCTTAACGGCCACCTTTTTCTGGCCCATGCAGTGACTGTTTGTTATACAGCGGTTTGATTGTACCATACCATTTTCAGACATATGTAATGTATACTGATCTAATCTGAGTATTGGTTGAGATTTTTTTAATTGCCTGTCAATAGATGATTTAAACACCTGAACATTATTTTTGAAGTTGAACTAATTGGCCCTCATAATAAATTTCTCAATCAGGCTAATAACGAGGCTTATGCCGGAAACTGTGGGATGGAAGAGGAGGTTGGTGGGTGGATGGATGGATGGTGTTGCGGTTCGGAGGATGTTATGGCTACAGGGAGATAGACAGTTGTGATGCTAGGAATTTTTCAAATGGGACAGACGTAGAAAATGTCGCCAATTTGGGTAAATGTACCCAATTCGGGTACAATGAGTTTCTTTAGAAAATTTCCTGGAAAATCTGATGTCATGAGAGGGAATTTCTTGCAGTAAGAGTGATAACAAATTTTGGCTAAATCTGACGAAATATGTATTTCCCGAAACTATTTCCCCTAAATTTGTTCAGGTGTGGCAGTCTGCCCCTGTTGCCCCGCCCCACCCCACCCCAGGTAGCTACGCCACTGGAGATAGAGATGGAGGTATTGTTGTGCATGAAGATTGTTATAGCAGGGAAGATCTTTTCTAAATATATGTCTGAGTTATTACTTTGCTGAACACTTAAAGCACTCAATTTATGCTCAACTTTGCTATGTTAATTATATATGTGGCCTGAGATTTCTCTTAACCCCGTAATGGGCAAACCAAACTAAAACCTAGCCTTAACAACTGTCTTGAGAAATGTTAATTTAAAAAAAAAGATAGCTATTTTTGCAAATGAAGCCCCAGTCATTCAAATTGAAAATTATCAAAAATATTCTTCTGATCTGGCTTGGGGATGGACATTCATTAAGCAAATACTTAGATTTTCTTGACCAGTAAACTGTTAGCTATGCCTATCTGAGCCATTTTATGGCAACATAAACCACTACTCTTTTATTAACTCTTACCACTCTGATGTCAATCATCTATCTTTTACCATGTCAATAGCGAAGAATCTGGTATACATTTTTCAACAACTTTGGAGGACGATGTTGCTGTCTTCGACAGCGCCATCTTCCACCAAATTTGTTGAAAAATGTACACCAGTTCATCTTAGTTTTTAATCTAACAGATTTGGAAATTTAAAAATCTGAAGTCAGTGTGGTAAGGATTAATCTGACCCTGTTAGAGTAGTTTTAACTACCCAGCAGTTCATGCTCTGATTGAGCTGGCTAGTCTAATTTAGCTTAGCCCTATATAGGCCTAGTAGATCACGTGTTAGATATTTATTCTCTATCCACCCACACCAAATATAGTCATCTAATCTGTCACTCAAGTATATGAGGGAATGCTCAATGGACCGTTCCATTTTTAGCTATGCCCCGCCCATCTCTAGCTAAACTCCACCCACACCTCGCTCGTGTTGGGATCGATCGATCTCTGAACACCCTGACTATCAATTTCCAAAAAACTAAGAGGCAAGCTGTTAAATATTTTGAAACTAATTTGACTGATCGCTGTTGCTGCCTAAGGCAACAACAGTTCCCAGTCAAATTAGCTTCAAAATTTTCAACAGCATGTTTATTAAATAGCAAAGAATTACAAAGACATACAATTCATACAACATGTCGGAATATTTGAGATTTGATGACAGTCTATATGGAACCATTTGTGATGTAATAATTGTGACTTCATCCATCATACACCCGTTGAGCTGATTATGACATCATACGAGGTCAGATGATGGATGGATACTCTGGAAAGGTGAATTACTTCACAAGTGAAGACTGATGTTACAATGCATATAGTGATGTATCAAGCTCCATCATGAACATTGAACAATCTGTCAAGTGTTTGAATTTTATGTCTGATTGATTTACTATTTAGTAAACATTCTATTGAGTATTTTGAAACTAATTTGACTGAGTGCTTCAACAGCACCCAGTCAAATTAGTTCGAAAATATTCAACAACTGGTATGTATACCTTAAAATTCTGATTCTGCGAATTCAAGATTCAAAATATATAAATTGATTCTACCAGGTGGGCGGAGATTAGCTAAAAATGGGCGGGGCATGGCTAGAAATCGATCCCAAAAGCGGATAGATCAATAAATTAATACGACGAAATGTGTGAGTGAATAGCTGTCATTCAAGAAGATGCAAATTAATAGGAATTTCACAAATATTTAAAACTTAAGCGCAAAATTCATCACCATTCCGCAGAGAACATCAGGATTAATGTACTTATTTATGGGTGCTTTTGCAGCTTTAAAGCCTATGTGGTTTCAAATAAATATTAATGTTATATATAGCTGCTTTCTTTGATATCATTTCTATAATTTATGTCGTGAGTATCATCTGCGCTGGTTGCCATTGAAATTTTGTTGTTCTTTCTAATTGGACTGTTTAGTGGGAAATGACTTCCCAACTATTCAACAGAATATTCCCGATAATTCATGAGAAGTCTTTAATTTTAAGCCTTTAACCCTTACCACTCTAATGGCAAAATTTTTAATTTCCAAATTAAATTAAAAGATGAACTGGTGTTCATTTTTCAGTAAGTTTGGTGGAAGCTATTACTACTGGTCCACCAAAATTGTTTAACATTGTGCACCAGTTTCTTTGCTGGTGTCACAAAAAAGATAAAATATTGACATAAGAGTGTTTTTACTGGTCAAATGTGGTCAAGAAAATCTAAATATCTTCTTATTGAATGTCATATGCAGGTAAATAGAAGCATATTTTTGAAGATTTACCAATAGGAATGACTGGCTCGATTATCGAGCCAGCCATTCCAGTGGTAAATTTTCAAAAAAAAATCCTTTACATGTAGATGGACACTCCTCAAGACTGCTGCAGAGGCCGGTTTTGGCTGGCTTGACCATTAAAGGGTTAAACCAAATGCAGCTGGAAGGCCCAGAACATGGTAGATGACATGTGTATCCAAGTTTTATTCTGGCCATCTTTGGTGTTCCAAGGATTAAACCTTTTAAAGTCTTCTGATTGCTTTTCATCAACCACTTGGTCGATTCTAACCAAACATAGCTGCCAGGAGCCAAAGCAAACTTGGCTGCCTTTTTAAAATATTATGACTACTCTTCAAATACACTCAAAATCCTTTAATATTGTCACTTAATTGTATATGACCTATAGCACTGTGATCATGAACCTAAGTAAAGAGAGCATACCATCTGCCCAAAGCTGTGACATAAATATATCTCTTTATTTGAGGAGAGAGCTATTAAAGGGAATTAAGTCCTGCCTTTACCATGCCTTTAGGGCAGCTAGCCCATACAAATTAAGCTCTGGACATGGATAAACTGTCCAGTTTTGTGACTAAAGCTAATCATAAATCAACTGATGAAATGTTATTGAGAGAGCACTTTTAAATGGTCGTGAACTTGTACAGAATAGCTTATAAATCAGTTACGCCTTGTTTCTAAAATAAATTAAACATACTGTTAAATATTTTGAACTTAATTGGATTGGAAAACATTGCTGTTTAACCGTTTAGCCCTCGAATTCTTTCAAAATTTTCGAAAAATAGTCTTCTTGATCTGCAAATGGACATTTCTCAAGACCACTGCAAAAGCTGTTGTTTTTGTCTGATGTGAATGTTAAAGGACTAAGGCAGCAATGTCTTCCAATTTATTTCACCTTTCCAGAGTACCCACCCATCATGTGACGTCATAATGAACTGCGTGATGTGTACAATGACATCATAATGAATGACATCGATAAGTACGTCACGAACGCATATTTGAAGACGGTCTATGCGTTGTTGTATAAATTGTTTGGTTTTACTATTTAATAAATATTCTGTTGAATATTTTGAAACTAATTAACTAGGCGCTGTTGCCGTTGCCATAGGCAGCAACAGCACCCAGTCAAATTAGGTACAAAATATTCAACAGCTTCCCTGTATAATTTTCAGGAAATTGATAGCTAGGGCATTTGGGGATCGATCAATCCCAACTCGGCGAGGTGTGGGGGGAGCTTAGCTAGTGATGGGCGGGGCATGGCTAAAAATGGAAAGGTCCATTATGTTCAAAATATTCAACAGAAGGTTTCTTGCTAACATTAAATTCTGTTTTTGTTTTGGAAACATGTTAAGTTATTTATGTACTGTACTGTAATAGTGATTTAAAATTACTCTCAGTATTAATGAGATATATATTATATGCAAATGTGTTAGAATATCCTGATAAACATCATTATAGTCTGGCTCATGGTTTTATAGATAAAAAAGGGATCCATTTCTACCTATGGCCAGCCCATTTCTCACTAAACTCCGGAAGTTGGAACTTTGAATTCCCAGGATCTAAATTTCAAGATAATTATACAAGGAAGCTGTTGAATATTTTAAAACTTATAATTTGACTGGGGATGTTGCTGCCTGCCTATGCCTGCATGTATGAAATTGTGGGTGTGATCAATGTTTCCAATGAGGCATTTATTAGTCGAGACATGATTGACCCTTTAACCCTCGAATTTATTCTGCAAATTTTGTCTGCAAACGGACATTTATCAAGACCACTGCAGAAGCCATTTTTGGCTGATATGAGTGTTAGTGGGTTAATAGGTAATAGAAGTCAAGGGTGTGAATTAAAAAAAAGGATTTTCGTAAAGATAGGCTTGATTATAAGTTTAGCGTATTTCTCAGGTATGACTTGGCTTTAAGATCTTTGTAAATTTTATCAGGTACTTATGAAAAGATTAAACCCATTCAAAAATCTCCTTTCATGTGACTACTCACTAAGCGGACACACCATTAGGTTTTATGATTGTCAAAATTATTCCCTGTCCCATGTGCCACTGGAGAAATGACTGTATTATATTTAATTCCAACTTTTAAAAGCAATCTTAGGGCAAGCGCAACCACAGTCCTAACCTCTACAGGAGCACCTACTATCACCATCTTGATTTCTGTCAATTCTGAGTGTTTACAAAATTGGGTCATCTGATTGTTTTGTTTTAGACTTTTAACCAGCAGACAGATTGCATAAGCCCAAATTTATAGTTTGTAACACAAACAATAAGCTGAATAATAGCTTATAAAAACCAATCCCTAGACTGGCATGGCTGGAACCTATAATAAACACTTCAGCCCTTAAATTTGTTCAGGACAATTGTTATTGAGCCAATCCTTCCAGTGGTAAATTTTCAAAAATATTCACTTGGTCTGCAAATGAGCATTCCTCGAGACCAGTAAAGAAACCACTTTTGGTCAGTTTGAGTGTTAACCCTTTAGCACTCATATCAGCCAAAAATGGCTGCTGTAGTGGTCTTGAGAAATGTCCATTTGCAGACCAAAAGAACTATTTTTGAAAATTTACCACTGGAATGTCTGGCTCGATAACTGAGCCAGTCATTCCAGTGATAAATCTTCAAAAATAATCTCTTGGTCTGCAATTGGACATTTTCTATGAGAAAATTTAAATTTTCTTGAAAACAATTTGCGTGTTAGTGGTTTAAGAGGCAGATAGATGACAATCATGCCTAATAGTCATAGGCGTAGGGACCAGGGAGGTGGTGAGGAGGGAGTGGGGTGCCAAACAGCCCTCAGGTTTTTATGCAAAGTGATTATAGACAAAGTTAGGAAGCAAAATATGACCACGTTTTTTTTTACTCAGAATGCAGACTCTGTTTTCTTAGAACATCTAATTTTCAAATTTCTTTCAAGAGAAGGATCTATAGGTTTTCTGCAAGGTGATCGCAGATAAAGGTAGAAAGCAAATATTGAGGTGATTTGGCTCAAACTTTAACAAATGATTTTACTGTGAAAGAGAATTCCCTTAATATGGCCATAATCCGAATAAACTGCCAGGATCGTTGATTCTTGGAGTCATTGCCGCATTATGCAGCAATGATTTCCAGTTCAGTTCATTTCAAAATATTCAACAAAGTTTCTCTTACTTTGAAAATGATTTGTGGGGTTTATCTCGGGATGAGTTGTGATTATTCCAAATCATTAACGAATGAGACAGCAATGTCTTCCAATCTCATTGTCCTCAAAATATATTTGATCGAACCTTCTGTAAATTGATAACATGCAATCCACGCTACTGTCATAATGGGGTCATAGCATCTATATAGAACACATGTTCAACAATGAATTAATCTCTCCCATTGGGCTAATCAATATTTCACCTCATACTTGTTCGAATAACCGAACATAATAACAATTGCGGTACATCCCACCTGTGGCTCGGACAGTTGTACGTCTTCGGTGGCAGCCTCTGTGCGGAAATGAAGAGATTAGACAATGCTTTCATCATTCTTCTCCATCTACTGCTGAATATAATTGTCAGAACGTCGTATCATGCCATTTTTGATTTTATTTGCTGTCTCACTGATCATTTAAATTTTTTTTACAGAAACTGTTGTTGTTTTGTTATTACAAACCACATATGGTACCTGTCTTTGCCTTCGATATATAGCATAATAGATTCAATTTTCGGACTCAATGTCATAATGGTTTTAAAATATTAGTATATTAGAAATATAAAACGATTAGCGCTTTAATCATTGAAATATCAGTGTCCCAATTTCAAGACTACTGTACATGAAAGCTGTTGCCTATTTTGAAACTAATTCAACCAGAAGCTGTTGGTGCCATTCGGCACCAACAGCTCCCAGTCAAAGTAGCTTCCAAAATATTCAACAGAATATTCCTTACATTATGCAGAATTTGGCGTTTTTTGTCTGTAAGCGTTAAACGTTTAATAAGTATGTCTTCTGAGCATCTTTGAAGCAGATTCTAACTATGGGATGTATTGTGTTTCATCAAGGTGGGACAATGAGGACTTGTGAGAAATGCACAGAATGGCGGATGCATAGGCAGCTAACAATCGGAAACAATGAAGATATTTACACTGTCCTTGAACCATTGATTATTATTTTAATTGTATATCGTACTTGATGTTTTATCTCTAGATATATACAGTAAATTGTGAATCTGTCAGGGCTTTGTGTCCTTGTGCCACGTCACCTTAGAATAATAATAATAATAATAATAATAATAATAATAACTAGAAGACACTCACTGAAGTAACTGTAAATCTGCAATGTCTGGCCATTAAGGAATAGTATAAGGCCTCTTCTTACATGACAATTGAAAATTTCTGGGCATGTGGAGTTAATTTCTGACAAAAACGAAGACTGGTAACTTTGATAACTAAGGAGTAAGCTTGACCTTGAGGTCGGATCACTCCTTTACCTTCGGTAAAGTTTTCATGAAAATCAAGGAAAAAGCCCTGAAGTGTCAAATAACCTCGAAATCTACCAAGTTTGTGGGGTTGGGTGCCTTGTATTCAGAATTTAACATTTAATGATCTGATTAAAACTCTGTGCAATCATAGTTCAAATATCAATATTGAATTGTAATTTTGATTACTAAGGAGTACCCTTCTCCCTGGGTCTGGGATCCAGGGGTGATGGAAACGTGCGAAGGTGTCATGGGGTATCTTCTAATATGTCCATTGACCTCTGATGAAGAGGAGTTTATTTCTGCCAAAAATAAAAACTGGTAATTTTGATGCCCAGGGAGTACCCTCCAACTTGGCCATGTGCCTGCAGACGAGTCGACACCTTCAGCACCCCTAGTGTAACATCCTGGCCAAGTATGGTAATGATCCGATCTAAACTCTAGGTGTAGTCGTAGTTCAAATATCAATATTGAATCTTACTTTTGATAACCAAGGGGTACCCTCCTACCCGGGCCTTGGATCCAGGGATGATGGAAATGTGAGATGATGTCACAAGGTATCTTCTAATATGTCAATATTGAATTGTAATTTTGATAACCAAGGGTTGGCCTCCCACCTGGGCCTGAGATCCAGGGTGCTGGAAACGTGAGAGGATGTCACAGGGTATCTTCTAATATGTCAATTGACCTCTGATGAAGGAGAGTTAATTTCTGCCAAAAACAAAAACTGGTAATTTTGACACACAAGCAGTAATCTTCCACTTGGGCACCTGGCCTTGAAGATCAATCAGCACCTCCAGGACTCTAATGGTAACATCTTGATCAAGGACGTTAGTGATCCGATCAAAACTCTGTGTGTAGTCGCAGTTCATAGATCAATACTGAAAGTCCCCATACATTTCCTATGGGACCTTTTTGTCCACTCAAATATGGGTATCTCGAAAGCTGTTGGACGGATCCAAAATAAAAAAATATGCTCACAATTCCAGGCTGAGTAGCAGAAGGTGAGCAAATTTGGAGCTGATCGGATGAAAACTGTAGGAGGAGATGCATTCCAAAGCTTTGGATTAAAAATAAGAAAGAAAGAAAGAAGAAGAAAGATCCTGAGTGATTATAATAATCTGCAATTGCATCACAGTTTTAACAATTGTTATTACTGGTTGTTTGTGGTGTTGTTACTGGTTCTTGTTATTTTTGTGATGTTGCTTGTTGTTGCTGGTTAGTGTTGCGAGACAATGGCATTCACTCTCACGATTGTTTATTAATTCTCACACTCGCTAATATATTTTACCCTTTCAATGCTGCAGACCAGATGTAAGCTAATCTTCCTTATGATATAAATAGCTTTCAATATCTTGAAACTAAAGCTGAATTCACATAAAATCAGTCAATGGCCTGCGATTGGCGCAGACAAATGCCAATTTTTGTGAGCTAATACAGTTGCCAACCGATCGATGAGTAAGCTAAGAAAAATCTGGAAAGTTGGAAATCATAAGTCGAATCCACTATGTGCTTCGCAAATTAATGTCAACCCCATAGGTGTCTGTCTCCGATCATCTATGTTTATAAACAACTTAAAGCCTGGTTTACATTGAATTGCACACCTGTATATCAGTCAGGATTGATGTCTGTGACCACTTTTTGATTTGGATACATGTACAGTCCAATTTGGTCTGCCACCAACTTCCCACAATTCCTTGCCCGTACGACTGTTTGACATTAACTACAGGTTACGAAAGTTCCCACAGTCATATAGGTAGCACCTGGAAAGGTCTCAGGCTTTAACTCCCAAAGGAGGCCTAAATAAGGACATCCAATAGCTGTACAGCTTCCAGTTAGCGTTATACAGTAGTAAGTAAGCTCAAGGAATTATGGGAAGTTGGCAGAAGACTATATCTTAATGTCACATTATCACTTTAGGTGTGTAATTCAATGTAAACCAGGCTTTAACCCTTTAACCCTCGAATTTATTCAAGAAAATTTTGATTTTCTCATTGAAAATTTCCATTTGGAGATCAAGAGAAGACTATTTTTGAAGATTTACCACTGGAATGACTGGCTCGGTTATCGAGCCAGTCATTCCAGTGATAAATTTTCAAAAATAGTTTTCTTAGTAAGCAAATGGATATTTCCCAAGAGTACTGCAGAAGCAGTTTTTTGGCCATTTTGCGTGTTAACGGGTAAAGTTGACAGGAGGCTATTGCTGCCAATGGCTTCCACTCAGATAACCGTCACAACTTATATTATAACCACTTAGTTGTTTTCTCTAATTATAAGGTTGGTCAAAACTTAAAATAATATGTTTTATGGTTAATAATGCTGCCTACGGGCATTTTTTGCCAAATTGTTGTTGATATGTTGACCCAATACACCTTCCCACTTTGACCTCATTGCAGCGAGATTCCCCTAAATCAATGCTCAGAGCACTGTTGTTGGCTGGTAAAGCTACAAAACAAGCAACTGACCTGCATTGAATACTATTGCACTAAAATGCACAGCAATATAAACCTTTCCTGGGATAAACTTAAAAGCGCTATGTTATTGAAATCATTCATCTTTGGAAAATGCACCCAATTGTGTGAACATGGCAAAAAATTTATTATTATTTGAATTTTTTTTGTAAGAGTTTCACTGAGTTACTTTCATATATAAAATACACCATTGTACTTAGGTTCATTAAATTAGGTGGATAATAGGAAGGCGGTATTTTAACATTACAAGTAGCTGGATAAAACTAATAAACGAATAGTGTGGAAATGTCTAGAAAATTTATCTTAATTCTTCATATAAACTCTTTAAATTGCATTTTATTTGAGCCAAATGTTAAAATTATACTGTTTACGTGTTGCCAAGCAAGATTTACAGCCAGGGGCCAGTTTCACAAAGGGTACTTAAGTACGGAGTAAATATCAAATGAAGCATTCTGATTGGTCTGTTTTCTACTTTACGATATGGCGTAACTTTCGCACCTTTGTGAAACTGGCCCCAGACGTGGTGAGCAATGTAGGAAGGTATTTTGCAAAAATAACCAATTCAGTATGCTTTGGGATATGTTACACATTAAATATTGGCTCGCCTGTATATAGTATTAAACAAGACATCGAGAACACAAATGTTACAGTAACTGTGTCATCCGAGTAGCCATCAAGGCGTTTAAAAGTTTTTAGAGGCCTTGTAATTGTTTTACAACCACTCTTCAGATTTTAACTAAACTTGCAGACAGCATAGTTTGCCCTGTGCAATGCAGTGGTGTAATTAGCTGCATCTAGTTCAGATTCTGTGTTTTCTTTTTTATGTTTCATTTGATGGGCATTGGAGTTTTCTTTATTTGTTTGCTGACCTGGCTAGAATAAAGAAGTGGGCTTAAGCCATTGTACCATCTGCCACTGGTTGGCAACTTCCTAAGCATATCTTATGTTTTGTGTTAGTCATTTCATTTGTCCAACCCTTCCACGTGATGAGTAAGTTTAAAAATTATAAATAAACTATTGTGTTAGAGTATTAAAGAAATTTGCTTAAAAATTGTTTTATCCTCTTTTGTCCTATATCCTGCAGGCAACAGATTTTTCCTAGAAAAGCATTTTTGCACTACATTACCCAAGCTCTCAACAGCTGATGTTATTTATCAATTCTATAAATTGATTGCCTATTGAATTAGATCTGTATTGAGGGGTATGGTGTGGGTGGGGGAGCTATGTACATGTTCTTTGTTCCAAGGACATTGGCAGATGTATTTCCTGGTATGATGAACAGTTATTATCTGTTGTCAATTCTGCTCACCCAACCCCCGCCACCTTCACACTTTGCAAATGTCATCAAAGTTTCAGACGCTCAGGACTGTTACAAGTATTCCATTGTTGCTTAGAATATTAGCCTGTAGAACAATCTAGAAAATGAAATAGGCCATCGTCTTGTGGAAGATGAAAGATTTGATCCAGCAAAGTACTTGTCGCTTTTAGTCTTTGAAATCAAGCTCCCTGTATAATATGTTTCAAAGTTCGGTGAATGCTCGCAGCATTTTGCCGCTAGTATACGGCTGTATCTTTTTGCACCAAGGACCAACTCATTTGGTCCTCTCTTTGCTTTTGCGAAGAGCTTTCTCATGACCTCATTGGTCAATAATTTTACTGAAGATAATTAACCAATGAAATTATAACAAATCCCTTATCGGAAGCGCATAGAAGATGAACCAAATGCAGGGTCATAATATTTGATGTAGCAAAGTGATCCGATTTGCTAGTCCATTGTGATTGTGGCATTACAGCGAGAGTAAGAATGTCTGTGATTTTGCTTATATTGGATAGACCTGTCACAGGATCAGACAGTTTCTTGGAGCACTTTCTCGCTCTCGCTTTTCTCTTTCCATAGCTATAGATTGTGGCTGATCAATAGCTTATTTGTACACAATCTATTCAGTTATAGTAGTGGATGTATATCTATTAAAGGGAGAGTATATGACACATATGTCTCAATTAAGGGTGCACCTGTTGTAAAATACAGCCCATTTCAAATATTCATTCAACCACATCATGTAAACTTTATTTATTGACATCGGCGCTGTGAGGAGAAGCAGCTATTACATTAATGTCTGTTTCTGCCTGCCTGCTTGTCTGTCAGTCTTTCCTGAATTGTTTTTAAATAAACTACTGATGCGATTTTGGGGTGTAATAACAACGTCTTCAGCTGTGTAGATTGTCCTCAAATAAATTTTGATAGTGACCTTATGCCGAGTGCTTATCTGTGACTCAAAAGTCTGAATAGCCTGAGACTGATTCTAGACTGATTTTTCTCAGCCTTTTATACCTTACAACCCTGACACCAGTCAGGTGTTCGGTCTCTTTGAAAACGGTGTCCTGACACCAGTCATGGGTCCTGTGTCCTTATTGATTATATTTGGGGCGGGTGGGGCACCGCTTGGTGTCCTTTGTAACATCAGGTGTAAGTGCAGGTTAGCCGTGTCCTATTCTGATTGTTGGGGCACCGCTTGGTGTCCTTTAGGGCACCAAATGTAAGATGGTCGGTGTTCTTTGTAAAATCGGCTGCAAAATGATCAGTGTCATTAGATATGAGTATGCTGGAACCACTAGAGGTGCCGCGTGCGCTAGTGGTGTCATTTTATGGGTCACGGTGGATTTATACAACAGTGTCCTGGTGGCACGGGGATGAAAAAAGGGGACACCTGTGTGTCCTAAATTCTTTCAATAACTTTGAAGAAGTGTGAAGCTTGATTTTTTGGCAATATTTCTGCACACATAGAACTCCGTCCACGTGTGATGTCTTGCATGCACCAGCTGTACTGATGCATTGGCGCAGTCAACACTGCACTCTTTGAATACTGTGTTGCCTGGTGAGTAAATGAGGTTGGAGTTGTGGGTACTTGTACTGAGAGAAACATGGTCACACCCGCACCTTCACCTGCCCCCGCATGACAGTGTTCTATGTCCCTTGATGTTGGTTGAGACCTTATATGCGTTTCATTCTACGGTTGTTGGATACTATTAGATTACCTATCAGACAGTTTCATTAGACCAGTCAAGATGTCACAACACGTCCACTGTAAGTGCAAATTTAGCAATACCTCTTAAGAACAAAATTTACCATTCATAATTTCATAGATAACCCGGCTTTAGTTATTAAACAAGCAGAGAAGGGACAAGCCAAGTGTTGTCATCTAAACTAAGGATGAATATGTGACTAAAGCACTGAGACAACTTTCAAACACAACATTCTACCTAACACTCAACGTCGATAGGTCACAGTATCATTTTAAACTTATAGAGAAAACACTAGACTAATTGACCTTTCCAGTTTTAGCTATGCCCTGCCCTTCTCTATCTAAGCTCCACCTACACCTCGTCCATGTTGGGATCGAACGATCTCTGAACTCCCTGACTATTAATTTCCAGAAAACTATACAGGTAATCTGTTAAATATATTGGAACTAATTTGACTGAGTGCTGTTACTGCCTAAGGCAGCAACAGCGTGCAGTCAAATTAGTTTCGAAATATTCAACAGAATGTTTATTAAATGGTAAAGACATACAATTCATACGTGTCGGACTATTAAGCATTAAAGACAGACTATATCGAGTCATTCGTGATGTCATGATTATGAGGTCAGCCTACACGTCCCGTAGTTGGTTGTGACATCATATGATGGATGGATGGGTAAACTTGGAAAGTTTGATCATTGATCACTAGTCAAGAAGTGGAATAGTAGTGCCAGGCAGACCAATCATCAGTGGCAATTGTTGTCCAACTGAAATTATCAGTAGGTCAAACCCGGCCTTTAGAGGCCGGGTCCTGGTCAATGTCCACCTCTAGGTTAACCCTTTAATACTCATGACAGTCAAAAATGGCTTATGCAGTTGTCTTAAGAAACGTCCATTTGCAGACCAGGTGACGACTTATATTGCTGAAAATTTACCGCTGAAATAACTGGCTCGATGACAGAGCCAGTCATTCCAGATATAGATTTTCAAAAATAATCTCTGTCTGCAAAGGGACATTTCTCAAGACAACTGCACAAAATTGTACAAATTTGAGAGCTAAATGTTTAAGTGAGACCATTTTTGAAAATTTACCACAGAAATGTCTGACTCAGTAAATGAGGCAGTCATTCCAGCGGTAAATTTTCAGAAATTTCTCTTAGTCTGCAAATGAACATGACTAAGTAAAACTCATGCTTTTCATGAGCAAGCTTGACAATGGATGAATCTAATCTGTCAGTCAAGTGTATGACCTAATCAATTATGTCATATGTGGGCTGACTTCACAATCAAACTACGTAATAAATGGCGTAACTAGTTCCATCATGAACATTGAATACTCCATCAGTTGTACGAATTATGTCTACTATTTAATAAACATTCTGTTGAATTATTTTGAAAGTAGTTTGACTATAGGTCATTGGCAGCAACAGCATCCTGCCAAATTTGTTTCAAAATATTCAACAGGTTACCAGTGTAGTTACCATAAAGTTAGGATTCTGGGAATTCAGGATTCAAAGTATCTAAATCGATCTCAAAATATGCAAAGCAATTAGCAGAGTTTAGCTAGAGATGGGCAGGTCATAGGTAGATATGGGCTTGGCATAGATAGAAATGGGTGGGGCATAGTTAAAAGTGGATCCCTCTATTAAAGTATTACACCAATCAGATTTGACCTTTGCTAATGTTTCGTCATCATCATGTCGTGGTCATGCTGTTGAAAGGGTTATTTTTTAATTGATATTTTAAAATCATTATAGCTTGAAGCCATTGCTGCCTTAGGCAGCAATGACTTCAAGTCATATTAATTTTTAAATATTCACCAGAATGTGCTGTATACAATGCAAAGAATTTACTTTTTAAGTGATTTGTCATTGAAGGGGTTAAGTAGTGGATGGTATGTGTAATTATTATGTGAGAATGGCTCGAATAAAGGCTGCCTTGTATTTATACATTTGTTTGCCATCTTATTGCTATCACCTTTGTGCAGCTATAGCCCACCACCACCACCCCCACCACCCCACCCCCACCCCTGCCGACTGAAGACATTGTTCTATGTAAGGAAATGGATGTGATTGATACAGCATAATAGACTTTGTTGTGTCTCAGGTATTCAGGAAATTAATGATTACACATACTTACCGGTATATTTCACTATGTGTCAATGTCCTTGTTTTGGGATAGAATGGTTTTAAGCGCCACACAGATATTGAATTGTAATTTGTTTTAGAAACCTGTTTTACCTTCTCTCCCTCCCCCCCCCCCAAGGATCTTGACTTTATATATCCACCAGGTAAATGTTAAAGCCAGCAAAAACTTATCTCAGCACTGTTATTGAGGGAAGTCCATTTTCAGGTAAAAAAATACTATTTTTGAGAATTTACCACTTGAATGACTGGATCACTAACCTGTAACCCATCCTCCTATCCATACCCCATCCTATCTACCATTCGGTCTGCCCACATCCATCTACAGTATTAGTAGAGAGGAGTGGCTAGCACTACCATCTTATCCACCCATACCCATCATGTCTATCATATTCCATCCTCTCTACCTTACCCATCCTTTACTTACCCACCTTTTCTACCAATCCTCTCTACCAATACTGCACCCAGTCTACCCACCCTATTCTCTCTGCACCTACCATGTTCTCTATATGCAACTATAAATACTATCTGACCAAGCCTTTCCCCCATCATCTCTACCCGTACCCATTCTGACGCTACACATAACAAGTCTCTGCCCTTAGCTCAGCCTCCACCCATTCCCATCATGTCTACCCATACCCCATCCACTATACCATTCCCATCTACTCACCCACTATAGCAACACCTAACAAACTTGACCCATACCCCATCCTCCCTAACATAATCCCATCTACTCTATGCTTACATACACCATCCTCTGTACACATTGTCCCCTTTGCTCACACACCATCTCATATATCCAGCCTGTCAGAATGTTGCCCATGCATTATCCCATCCTAGATGAGCAAATTTGTTATGGTATGAGTAAGAGTTGATGGGGAATAGTTAGAGGAATGGGTATGGATGTGTAAGAGGTGATGGTGAGATGGATATAGCGGATGAGGTATGATAACGAATCGTTTGGTATGGGTAGTGTGTATGGGTATGGGCAAAATGTGGTGGTGAAAGGGTAGAGCTTATTGTCTCTACCTGTACCCTATTCTTTCTACCAATGCACATTCTCTAGGTCATATGCCTAAATTATGGACAATGTCTGCTTTGAATTTTTGTTTAGCGTTTCTAATTGGACAATATTTTGCTATATCACAAATTTATGCTGTCAAGACAGAGTAAGATACCAGTGTAGCTATCTTGACATAAGTTGTTTTATATAAACACGCCCAGACAGTGACCAACTTCAGGCTGCGTTCTTACTTCAGCATCAGTATTCTTTTGTGGGTCCGACCCTCTTATGAAGATAGAGCAATACAATATCGGTTGTAAAATATTTTCCCAGGCATCCAATTTCTACTACTATCTTGTATTTGTAGTAATTTTTTTTCACTCGATGTAAATCGATGAGCGAATTATCGCTTTGTTGTGGCCCTGGGAGTTCTTTCCTATTGGTCAGACAATTGAGAACAAGGTGGCGTGCATTTTTTTTTTGTTGCAATAAACTGCGCAGTTTCCACAAATCTCTCAACAATATCATTAGGATGTAACTCTTTTAGCCCAGTATTCCTAGTAATGCAATTTCATGAAGAGAATAAATAACACAAACGTTTGAATTGTTTTAGCAAAAAAATTACTGAAAATTGTTGCTGCCATTAACAGAAGAAGATATTATCAACTGATTATTTATTAAGCAAAAGTAACTTGTCCTCTGACAGCTTGCGTTTAAGCTGGCAAATTGAAATAGTAAATAATATATTATGCTTGAGCTTAGTATTCAAATAAAAAACACTGTATATATTTGATCACTTTTAACGCTTTTGCTCTTGTATCTCATTTTCAAGATCCCTATGCAGGAAAGATGTTGGATATTTTGAACCCAATTCGACTGGAAGCTGTTGCTGCCACACACAACAACAGCTCCCAGTCAAATTAGTTTCAAAATATCGAACAGAATCTTCTTTACATCATGAAGAATTTGTCGTTTCTGTTTAACCTATCAAGGTTAAAGTGCTATAAGCCTTTAACACTCGAATTTCTTCAAGAAAATTTAAATCTTCACATTGACAATGTCCATTTGCAGACCAAGAGAAGACTATTTTTGAAAATTTACCACTGGAATGACTGGCTCGGTTATCGAGCCAGTCATTCCAGTGGTAAATTTTCAAAATTAGTCCTATCTTGGTCTGCAAATGGGCATTTCTCAAGACCACTGCAGAAGCCGTTTTTGGCTGATATGAATGTTAAAGGGTTAAGACATAATCTATTGCTTCAGAGGGCGTATTTTACCATAATAGACATTGTAATAATGACTGTTGTATATCCGATAATAATAAGCTGGGCCTTAAAATAGCCATGTTTGTCCTTAAATGACGCGCGCACTTAGCATCGCAACTGATGTATCTTAGCGTATACACGCTCGTTTGTTTACATATGACGTCGTATATAAACAAACATGACCTTTACATCCACATTTTTTCAGCTGACCTTAAGGCGCGTGGCACACTGATATTTACTGCACAATGTTTGGCGGGAAACCGACGCCACAAGAAAAAGAGACATCCTTATTGATCTTAATGAGACCTAATAATGTTATACAAATTTGCCCTAAAAATTAATCCAGTAGATATCTATATACGCTATATCTGATCCATGTGACTGTTTTCATACTGTGTGCTATAAATGTTCTAAGAATATTACTGAATTCTTTCGAGGCAATTTCACTGAATCTCGGCTTTCCTTATGGCAGCAATGACTATCCATCCAATTATTTTCAAAATGTTGAACCGGTTTCTTACTTAGCTATGTAGATAACATATTTATTATTCAGAATAATCCTAGTTAACCCGTATACTGATTAGAAACGGCAAATTCTTTATCACGTAAGAATTATTCTGTTGAATATTTTGAAAGAAATTTGACTGGAAGCTGTTGCTGCTAATAGCAGCAACAGTTTCCAGTCAAATTAGTTTCAAATTATTCAACAGCTTTCTTGTATAGTTGTCTTGAATGTTGAGACACTGCAAATTCAGGAGTTCAAAGGTTAAGAGTGCAATGGAATCTTGGAATATATATGCTTTGTTATTGATTTAGTTTCCATCTTTTTATGTCTGCAGGTCACAGACCCATGAGTTGTTGCCGAGGTTTTCGAATCGAAACATCCAGTCCTTGATGGCTCGAACGAATGCACTGATAGGGTTTTTTTCTGATCATACAAAAAAAAACATTTGCAAAAGGGGAACACTGATAGATGCCATGTTTTGATTTTGCTGTAAGTATAATAATATCACTTTCATTCTGTTCAATTACAGAAAGTGAAATGCACACTGAATAATAATGGAGCTAGTTTGGCCCTTTAACGCTCAAGATGGCCAAAAACGTCTTCTGCAGCTGTCTTGAGAAATGCCATTTGCATTAAATACTGTGAAAAGTCCATGTATGACCATGAGAATGTAGGGCATTTGTACAGTCAAACCTGTCTATAACTGGCAGTTGCTTTGGGGCCAAATCATGGTGAAACATTAAGTCAACCACCCATCTTAAGGAATTGCCATCATTTGGCCATAAAAGATATTTACCATTGCATATAAAGTGTATTAAGCGACCATCTCAAACCCCCCCCCCCCCCTCTCTCTCTTTCTCTCTCGTTCTCTCTTCCCTTCCCATCTCCCTCCCTTCATTTCTCCCTCTCGCTCTCCCTCCCTCTCTTTCCCTCTGTTTCTCCCTCCCTCCCCCTCTTCCCCCCTCTCTCTCACCCTCCCTCCCCTCACTCAATCAACCACTCATCCCTCCCTCCCATTCTTTTCCCATCAGATATTTTATCCCTACCTCCATCCTCCCTCCCTCCCACGACCAACTGATCAAGAAATCAATCGCTCTATCTTGCCAAATGTGTGCAAATACAACCACTTCATATTCCATCGAACAAAAGTTCTAAATTTTGTTCTCTTATCCGCTTATTGTGTTCCTCTGCCTGATTTTCTTTTGGTGGGCTACTCGAGTTATGAACCATGGGCGAAGAGGATGTGCACTATCGGCAGGAAGAACACTGTCCCTGATAGGATCAGTTTCAAAGTCCTGGCCTAGATTACACATGTTTCATATATATATGCATCATGGGTACTACCTGTGTATTCCATATATGTGCATCATGGGTACTATCCGGCCATCTTGCGACCAGATTATTAAATTTCAAGTTTTCAATGGATGGATGCAGACTTCTTGAAGGTATATTGCATGATAGTTCCTGCTCCAAATAAAGTCTACTATTACTACTACTGCTGCTGCTACTACTACTACTACTACTACTACTATTACTTCTTTTTTTTTCTTCTTTTTTTTTGGGGGGGGGAAATCTGATACTGACACAGTCGACTACGGTAAACTTCACATAGGAACGCCTTTAAAAAAGGCTTGCAAACCCCCCTAGAAATCTGGTGAAATTGCAGGCTTGATTAAAAGTATACTACTACTACTACTACTACTACTACTACTACTACTACTACTACTACTACTACTACTACTACTACCACTACTACTATTACTACTGCTATTACTACTGCTACTACTTCTTAAGCTAGAGGATTTAACATGTCGCGGAATATCATGTCTTCGTAAATTTCTACGGGTGTCCTAATCCACTGCGAGTAGTAGCACCATTGTTTTGCTGTTCAGTGATGTTTGCAGGACTCATAATAGCTAAGTATGCAAAAAATGGTCAGTTAGCGAGTTTGCATGCTCACTAAAATAGTGTGGACTTCGTGAATACCGGAGAAATAGTTGTGTGGCGTTAGCGTGCCACTTTGGCACCAGCTGATCAAGAGGTGGGTTTTGGACATACCATATTTATCCTAATTTACCCAATGGGAAGTTAGCGGTAATGTAAGGGGCTGGTTAGTTAAGGGGTGGGTGGGAAATGCTGTCAACGAAAAATAAGTTACGGTATATTTCCGAAAAAGTTGGTCCTGATCCCAGGATGATTCATAATAAGGAAAAATTAGTTACCTCTCCGGGATGTAGAAATTGTTTGATAAGTTATTTTAATGGGTACCCATTATGCGGATCGGATTGAATGTCTATAGTACATTCCAAGTTCCCGAGTCCAGTATATTAGGTCCATAAAACGCAGTCAATTCTACTGAGTATTAATCAGCTTCCGCTATAGAACGAGTTTACGCCGTCACTCTGGTAGCTACTCGAGGCCACCCTCCTATATATATGGATTGCGCAAGTATCTACCCGGCTACTAATATTAGCGTCTTCGCACTACTACTCGAGTAATGACCTAAACTTGTGTGTTCAATTTTCGTGCTATTTTTTTTAATACAGATTTTTAAGTTGTTCTTTTTTCCACTGTTCTCAAGAACAGGGGGATGTGTATAATTCGGACGGGCGGTTAAATTAGGATAAATACGGTAGCTTATTTTGCATCAAGAATTAGGTAAATGTAAAGTTTTTCGGTGTACATTTTAAAATTCACCAAGGGCGTATCCGATATCAATAAAACCAAAGATTTTTCCTTGTTAGATGTCTATTTACAGGGAAGAGAAAACTATTTTTGAAAATTTACCCATGTAATGACTGATTGGATAATCGAGCCAGTCATTCCAGTGAGTAATTTTCAAAAAATTCTTCCTTTGGTCTGTAAATAGACATTCACCAAGGACAAATTTCGATTTTCCTGACCAATCCAGACCGTTAAAGGGTTAATAACCGACCTGAAAAACAGATTCTAATCTACAGTGATATTGTTGAATGGACATTCAGTAAAGCAAAAGCTTAAATTTTTGTCTCGCCTGCGAAGCAGAAAGCGAGACACAGGTATCACTTTTCCGACAAAGATGGCAGCAGTAAGGTAACGCTAAGTTTTTGCTTGTAATATAATTTAGGATTGCAAAATCCTACTGGAAGCAAACTTGGACACACGGTTGCTTATGCCATAAGGAGCCAGCATGCTGATATTGACGTCCCATGGTCAAAGGTTACGGTCACTATGACCGTGCTATTCATCATCTGCTTTTCCAACGTTAAGTGTTTGAGGTTAGCAAATCATTTGTATATATATTTCAGGATTGGTTTAATCTTATTGGAACTAAACTTGGATACTTGATTAACTATAATGTTAGAATGATCTTTATTTATGTGCGATAAGCTTATTACAATATATTAAAATCGGTCTTAAATGGTTCTATCTTTTGAATTCTATTATCATTTTGAAGCTATCTAGTGGTCACAGTGACATAGGGCCTGTTTCGCCAGCTATTCATTTGATTATCCCTTTCACCAGCGTCCTGACATTTTTTCTGCTTCTTGTTTGTGTCTGAGAAATTCTTTGATTGTGATATAAGAGCACTAGAAGGGGTTTTTTTGTGTGAAAATGTCTAGACACGCCTGTGTATAATAGACAGATACATTTCTAGCTATGACCACCCATTTATAATAATTTCTGCCTGCTTTCTACACATGTTGGACTTGATTTGAAACTTTAAAACCTGAATTTCCCAGTATCAACTATCTTTATAAAGTTGTAATTTCACCAATGACACTTTCATGACAGACATTTCGACTTTTGTGACAGCTGAGCTGTCATTTTTGTCTCGCCTTCGAAGCACAAAACGAGACATATGTGTCACTTTTGCAACGACGCCATCAACAATGTTAACTTTTTGCGTTTAGCAAAACCTCTCGGCTTATATTTCAGGATCAGTTAATCCTATTGCAACTAAACTTGGCTATGTGGGTGCCTATATTGTTAGGCAGCAACATGATGATACTGAGGTCACATGGTCAAGGTCACTGTGACTTGGATACCAAACTGTGTTTTTTCAATGTTAAGGTCATTGACACTGAGAAACAGGAGATAGGTGAGACATTTAATTCCGCGAAATTCTTGTTAATGTGACATCAGCTAGCAAGTGACGTAATTGATTATAACAGTATGTACTTGAGTAGCCGATCAGATCCCTCCATTAGCATCCTTGCACAGTAATATACATGCATACCTGTCTGTTATAGACACCTGCCTTTCAGCCACAAGGTGGTTTTTCTTTAACTCTTTCATGGTGGAGCTAAAGCCAGCCTCTGTACTATAGTCGTGAAGAATGTCCATTTGCAGGCCAAGACAAGACCTTTTTATCCCACCAGTCTGGAAGATGGTGGGATATAGCGATCAGCATGTCCATCCGTCTGTCCTTCTGTCCATCGGTCCGTTTGTCAGCGCAACTCCTAGAGCTCTCAGTGGATTAACTTAAAATTTCATCCACATCATCAGTATCATGTTGCAGATGTGCCTGTGCTTTTTCGGCGACCGAAAAAAATTTCATTACAGAGTTATCCCCCTTTACATATCTTAAAGCTGATACATAAACTGCATTGCCAATCATTTCTTGTCAACGCAACTCCTCCGACAGTTTAGTTCCGATTCTTTTAAAACTTTCGTCTGTCCTAAATGTATGTATGTCTGTCTGTCAGTCCATCCATCTCTGACAATCATTTCTAGTCAACGCAACTCCCTAGAGGTCTCAATGGATTAATTAAAAATTTTGTCGACAATATCAGTATCATGTGCAGCTGTGCATGTGCATGTGCTTTATTCATTACAGAGTTATCACCCTTAAAATATCTTAAAGCCGATACATAAACTGCATTACACTTAGTGACAAAGGAATTTAGGTTTTAGGAGTTGCATTTTTCATTGATTAGTTGTTCTAAAATATTGTCCTTTACAATTAGCGTTACATGTATGCCCACTTGTGATGTATGTTTATCTGAAATGTTTGAATCCGGGGAGTTATGCCGTCTTCTGATGACTCTTGTTAAATTTTACCGCTGCAATGACTTAACTTCATAATGGAGCCAGTCAGTCCAGTGGTAAATTTTCTAGAATAGTCTGCTCTGACCTCCAAATGGACATTCAATAAGCAAATATTTTTATATTCTTGACCATATTTACTCAATAAGGGGGTTAAGACGGGTGACTCCCAAAAAACGTTTCATATATCAACTCACTAACTGTTTATCATGACGATATATGATACATGAGTTGTCCATTATAGAAAGGTTTGAGTATGGTGAAGTTTGGATCACTAAATCGTACAGTACTAGCTACTTAAGTTACTTGGGGATGTTACTTTCACATCGGGAGCAGGTCAATATTGCTGACATACATATGTCCAAAAGCTTCAATATTCCGATAGTTCATTCGTCCAAAATTTCAAAGGTTCTTAATTCCGATGGTTTATAGGTCTGAAAATTCTTACGTCCAAATGTAGCTTATCTGAAGATTCCTTAGGCTGAAGGTTTGTTAGCCTGAAGGTCTATGCATTTCCCAGACTTATTGATTTTAGCTGTGGGCAGCAGCTCAATAAACCATCATGTCCCTTAGTCAGTTTGTCAGTCAGTCAGTCAGTCAGTCAGTCACAAAAGCTTATTCTGTCTGTAGTTTCAAGACATTTTCATATACAATAAGCAAACTTGGGGAAAAGTTTGCCTGCCGAGTCTTGAAAATGTGTGATCAATTTTGGGTACAAAGGTCAAGGCCATGGTGGGGAAATTTTAAACTGATTATTTTGAAAACTATGTGCCTGAAAGACACAATTTGTCAATAACTAGTTCTACTGGAAAGATTTTGACCAGACTAAGGGCAGTTACGATTTCCCGTGGATTCCCGAAGATGTGTGAAAATGATGGGTCAAAATGTCAAATATCATCATCATAGGTACAATTAAAGATTGTTCAAACAAAAACCTGTGAGAATGGACCTTTCCATGTTTAGCTATGCCCTGCCCATCTCCATCTTAGCTCCACCCACACCACATCTGTGTTGGGATCGATCGATCTCTGAACTCCCTGACCATGAATTTCCAGAAAACTATACAGGTAAGCTATTGAATATTTTGTAACTAATTTGACTGGCCACTGTTGCTGCCTATGGCAGCAACAGCGGCCAGTCAAATTAGTTTCAAAATATTCAAAAGCATGTTTATTAAATATTAGAGACATACAACCAGAGCTCTAGATAACCAGGTTTTTTGCGTTTTCACCCAATGAAAATGGCCAATCACCCAATTAATTTTTAACATTATGAGTGCCGAAATAGCCAATCACCCAATTAATTTCAGTTCTACTGCTAATAATGTATAATAACGTAATTTTAAAAAACCCAATTAAAATTTAAAAAACCCAATTTACAAAATTTCTAAGAGTGAATCACCCAATTATTGAAACGGTTATCTAGAGCTCTGCGTACAACATGTCGGACTATTAAGAGTTAAAGACTGGCCAAATAGAATCATTTATGACATAATAATTATGACCTCAGCATACACGTCACTTAGTTGGTTATGAGGTTATATGACATCATATGATCAATGGATAAACTTGGAACGGTCCATTGTGTGACTTTATGCTTGTTTACACATGAAGACAGGTGGCCGTGTGTATTGCAAACATTATCGTATCGCAATATGTCACGATACAGTGAGATTGTATCACAATACGTATTATGATATATTGTTCAGTCTGAGGGAAACATTCTGTCCACTATTTATAATTAATTTCTAGTCATCCTCCTCATAAAAGAATAGCAGGATAGCAATCATTGCATTTATTCTTTATCATTATCAGGGTCTGAAATGAATGCACTCATTGCTATCACAACTAGTCATTCCTATGAAAAAGATGACTTAAGAATCAATACATTAGTTTCATTTTCCTTTAACACGTTAACATTTAAAGCCAAAAATGGCTTCTGCAGTGGTCTTGAGAAATGTCCATTTGCAGACAAAAGGAGACAATTTTTGAAAATTTACCTCTGGAATGACTGGCTCGATAACCGAGCCAGTCATTCCAGTGGTATAATTTTCAAAAATAGTCTTCTCTTGGTCTGCAAATGGACATTTTCTGAGAAAGTTTAAATTTTCTTCAAAAATTCAAGCGTTAAAGGGTTAATATAGATTCAAGGTAAGCATTTGATGGAGTCTTTTTGAACAGAGAATACTTCACAAACATAGACTAAATTCTGTTACTCAGAAATATGCTAACAATTGATGTTACTTTCAATCTGCTTTAGGCGATACGTATCGGTTTGGGAGGAATGTATCGCGATGCATGTTATTAATGGCATTGTATTGCGATACAGCTACGTATTGATAATACCTCCCAACTCTAGCCGTGTGGGTGTTGGCTTAATAAACCACAATGCCCCTTACCGGTAGTTCAATCGTTAGTTCATCACCATCATAACAGCTTAATCCTGGCTGTCGTTTGAAGAGGTTTTTTTGTATATACGGTAATCCAACTGGTGTATGGATACATTGTAGGCTTAAGTAATATTGTAACAAAAGTGGGTCAGTGTGACCTACTTTTCATGTTTTAACGGCAGCTACCAAGCTTGTGTAGTTGATGAGTGTGTGGGTGGGTGGGTGGATATATAGAAGGTGGGTAACTAGGGAGGTAGGTATGTAGATTGGACAGAGAGGTGGAAAACTAATGTAAAAGTCACTTAAGTGTGAGAATTTCAAAGCTAAAAGACATCCTTGTTGACTTTCGTTTGATTGATTAATTGATTGAGTCATTTGATTGATGGATGGATGGATTGATTGATTGATGACTTGATCGAGCTGTGAAGGAATGATTTTGATGTCTAGATACTATGAGATGATCTGCGTTTTCTAAGTTAAAGGTAAATATATCCATGTTAAGCCATGGACATCATAAGATACATGCATACAGTAATTTGAGGTAGGCCGTGGGTGTGGTGATATACTGCATAAAATTTGAAAGATGCAGGTGACCATAGAATGTGAGCGTAATATTGTATGACATTGTGATTGATTTATTATAATTTACCTAATTATTTAATCATATTTATATATTCCTTGTTTTTGCTCTGCATCAGGTGTCTGGCTGGAAACATTGTAATTAGTATACTGGTTGTCCTTATCTGTTTGCATGTTGAATTTCGCATGCCTACATATTCCATAGGGTTTAAATCTGGACTTGGTGAATATTTTGAAAACAATTAGACTGAAAGTTGGTGACTAAGCCACCAACAACTTTCAGTCAAATTGTTTTCAAAATATTCACCAATTCCAGCGTTATTGCCAATTGAGATTAGTGTGTGATGGCTCGCATCAGTCGGCCAGTTAATGAATGTTTCGACACATCATGTCCTTTCAACAAGACCGATGCAGGCGGCATGATAGCGTTCACAGAGGCTATATTGTACAAACTATATTTAGAAATAATTTCCTTGAAAGTTATTTCGGCAATAAATTAAAATCAAATATTTTTTAAATATCGTCTTTATCAGTTCTCAGAATTAACATGTGAAATTTTCAAGGAGCTAATAATATACAGTTGCCGAATATTTTAAAAGCAATTTGACTGAAAGACTTTGCTGCTGATGATAGTAATAACTATAAGTCAAATAACTTAAAGAATAAGCCGCACAATTTTAGCTATACCCTGCGAGTGCGATTATCAAGCCACTTATTCCAGTGGTCAATTTCCAAAAAATAGTTTCATGGCCTAATAAATCAACATTTCCCAAGACCACTACAGAGGCCGGTTTGACCAGTAGAGTATTAAGCACGCAACGCACATGCACACACACACACGCACGCACGCACGCATGCACGCACGCACACACACACACACGGTGTGTATTCACGCACACTGCACATGCACGCCCACTATTTAGTCAACGCTGCATGCAAGTGTGTAGATTCAGTACTAATATAAGTGCATTTCCAAATAACTTAAAAATTCCCTCACTTCCTCCCCAGCCGATAATTTGACTATGAAATCTAATTCATTAAAAATATGAGTTCGTTAACAGGAAACAGCTTTTCAGTGTGATAACTCTACCATTTGATCTCATTAAAGAATGAACGTCAAACTACATGTACTCTGCATGTTTTGAAATAATGTAAAATGTCAATAGGTTATGTGATTATCTTCGGTGTGATTTGTTCGGATGACATGAGATGAACTCCGATAATGTCGAGAGTTGCTCTTGACATGACGCAGGGTGACGGCTTAGTTCTCACATAACCATTATTTCTCCTGTAAGTCAAAGATAATAATCCCTGCATGCAATATTTACTTGCTGAATCTTTTGAAAAATAATTTGACTTAAAGTTGTGGTGCAGCTTTAAGTCAAATTATTTTTCAAACTGTTCAGCAAGTTTTATATTTACGTTCCCGTAAAATGTCCATGTTTTTTCAGAAAAATGCAGAATGAAAACACATAATCTTTCTGTCACAGTGAAAAAAGACCAGTATCATAGCTATCAGTTTCATTTCTAGAGTTATCACATCTGTGGTTATCTATGAATTGATCAGCGGTTCCTTCTATCAGAAATCAAACTTCTGTCATATCACTCTGCAGCAGGTCATCAGAGAGGGCCCATTGAAAAAACCAGCCTTGCTTTATATCGGATATGCTTATTAGGATAGGTCATTAAGGTGTGTTGGATCGAGGGTCTGTATAGGATTTTAGTTTGTCGTGTTTTAAATTATCTCCCCTGTATTGTAGAAAGCTTGATATTGTCACTCGGTATATCGTCATGTTTTCATTATCCATATTGATTATATAATGGTATAAAGATTTTTCTATACAATTTTTTTTATTCACAAATTCCAGCAAATTATTTTTTATGGAACATATGTATTTATATAAAACCTGGCTCAATTTTTTGGAATCAGTTTCACTGATAATTGTTTTTGTTTAAGGTACCAATGCCTTCTAGTCAAACTGTTTTCAAAATATGGAATTATTTATAAATATTACCATTAACTGGTTAAGAAGTTGACTCTTTAACATTTAAGACTGCTAAAATGGTTTCTACGGTGGTCTGGAGAAACATCCATTTGCGAATCTAGAGAAGAGTATTTTTGAAAATTTACTGCTAGAGTTACTGGGACACTCATTCCAGTGGTAAATTTTCAAAAATTGTCTTCTCTTTAAAAAAACGTCGGGGATATTGTATTCACCTCCGTCTGTCCGGTTGGGGGAGTCAAAAGGTCAAATCACTCGTAACACAACTCCTCTGAAACCGTTAGATGGAACTCAACCAAATTTGGTATGTCACTTACCCATATCAATGTGGAGTACATGAAAATATTTTCATTTGGTCCCGCGCCCCCCCCCCCCCCCCCCCCCCCCAGTGGTGGGTGAGGAATGGGGATCAAAAGGTAAAAAAAATTATTGTAATGCAACTCCTCCGAAACCTTTGGACAGAATTCATTTAAATTTGGTATGTGAGTTACTCATATCTTTCTGGAGTGGGTTAGCACAGTTCCATTTGACCCCACCCACTTTGGCTGTGGGATGGGGGTCAAAAGTTCAAAAAATTAATTATGTGGAGTGCATGAGCACATTTAGATTTAGGCCCACCCCTGGAAGTGGTGGGGGGGGGGGGTTCCAAGTGTCAAGAAATTGATTTTAATCAAACTTCTCCAAAAACATTGGACGAAATTCAACCAAATTTGGTATGTGAGTTACCCATATGATTGTGGAATGCAAAAGGCCATTTACATTTGCCTCCACCCTCGTGGGTGAGTTGTAGGTTGTAGGGTGGGTCAAGAGTTCAAAGCAGTGAACGTGGTGATTTGCGATGACGCGTCATCGACCAATCAATCTACTTTACATTGTAAAGCATATTCTGTTAGATATTTTAAGATTAATATTGTCAATGTAAACAGATTGGGATCGCCGTGGCTGGGGAATTGAATTTAGAGAGGGATGCTGTTAATTAGGATACAAATATTCAATGGGATAATGTTGTACATTGGCTTAGGGAAGGCAGCAGGGCTGGTCACAGAGGGACATTTGCCCCCCCCCCACCCCTGGGTGCTGAGTTCATTGTAGTGTTGGGGTACAGTGGAGTCTAGTTCCCCTCCCCCTAGGCACCTGTATTGGATGGGTGGGGGGGGGGAGAGGCTGTTCTCTCCCCTGGGTGCCAGAAATCTATGCCTCTAATGTGGTATAGATTTACACAGGCATTAGCAGTTGTCTCATGATATGTTGGCAAAAATATTCCTGGGTACTATCAGATGCTGATATAGTGACTGTAATATATAAGTCTGTATTCGCTTTGTAGTTGTTATTCTGAAATCTAAGAAACTTTTGTCTACGGGAATTTAAAATTAACTCTGCTAAATACATTAAAAAAATTTAGTTGAATGTTGATTATGTTTTGGCAGGGACAACATTCAGTCAAATTCTTTCAAAGTTATCAGCAAACATTTAGCCATAGCAAGTACAAAATGTCCTCTACTTAACCATTGAAATTCCAGGTTGTCAATTTCAAAACAGCTATACAGGAAAGCTGTTGAATATTTTGGAGCTAATTTTATAGGGAACTGTTGCTGTCATACACAGCTCCCAGTGAAATTAGTTTCAAAATATTCAACAGAAGGTATGTATTCCCTACATCATAAGGAATTTCTCATTTCTGGTATGTACAGGTTAACAGTTAACCCTTGAGTCGACCAAAATGCTCTGCAGTGGGCTTGAGAAATGTCCATTTGCAGACTTGGAGAAGACTGTTTTTGAAAATTTGCCACTGGAATAACTGGCTCGATAACACTCAGTAATTCCAGTGATAAATTTTCTAAATTAACCATATTTAAATGAACATTTTCTATGAGAGAATTTAAACTTTCTTGAAAAAATTTCATGGTTAAGGGGTTAAGGTATATATTGAAATTGGTTAGAACATGTAAGCATGGAACGCAGCATCTGCTTGTCATCTTGATGTATCCGGAGATCCAGTTCCTGTAGATGGTGCCTGATGGCTGGCTATACGCTTTCACAGCCCTACCCCCACCCTTACTCTCTCATGCACACACTGTCAAAAGCATGCGAATGACATTTGCACACGCCATCTTTCATTGACTGTGGAATTGAAATATGTGTGTTAGTAAACCACCCACCCGCCAGTATATTCTTTCCGTTAGTGCACGCGCCATCCACCCACTGATGTGTTTGTATATTCATCTTGCTGTGAAGCTTTTAGTCCTCCTGATGAATTTTGTCAAAGAACTTTATAACCTTGAGCTAGCTCTTAGAGTGGGTCATTATGAATTCCTAAACTCTTAGAAGGCTAATACAGGTCAAGTCCCAAGGGTGTTAAAGAAGAGACCTGCTGAATATTTTGAAAACAATTTGGTTGAACGTGATTGATGTACATTTAGACAGTAACAACTCTAAGTCAAGTTGTTTTGAAATATTCAGAGGGCAATTTACTATGTCATTAATGCTGTAGCTGCTTATTAATAAAGATATATTTAGGATACTGTCATTGCATCGATCATTTCACTTTTTTTATTTCAGCTGGGCTATAGAGTTAACACACTCCCCCCTCCCCCTTGTCCTGTATCCGCCTATCTGTCCATCTCTGCATTGTTCACAATGGTAGCGCGTTCGTTGTATCGCGAGATATTTAGACCAGACCTGGTCAAAATATTCCTGTGGTCATCTAATGGGCAACCTGGTTTCTGTATAATATACGGTAGGTCAAAGGTCAATTTTCCCATTGAAATCAATAGTAACTTATTCAGTGAGTACCATGTTGTCATCTGACACATACGGTAACAAAGCCTGGGGTAAGGATGTATTGTAGGCTAAACATGTCACGCATAACAAAAATAATTCATTATCATGTGTGTCATGCATCAAAATCAGGTCACTGTGGCCTACTTTTGTCAGTTCAATGAATATCAGATAAATTGTTCTCCAGTCTGTATTCTCAAAACTCTTCCATGTAGGCTCGTGAGGTTAAATCAAAAATCGCGATTGTTCTTTAAATCGTTAATTTATATGATTAAAAATTAAATAATCGAATAATCGTGAATAATTTCTACTGCATAAAATATTTCAAAACCTGCAATTGAATTACTCTTTAACGTGGACGCTCCCAAACATTGTCATTTTGCTCAGTGAATGTATGCCCATTTGCAAGCTGAGGGAAGACTATTTTTGAAAATGTATCACCGGAATGACTGGCTCGGGTATCGAGCCAGGCATTCCAGTGATACATTTTCAAAAATTGCATCTTTCATTATTCATATATACCTTTAATTGTTATTATGTCTCGATAATTAGTACCCAAACTGATTAATCGAGTAATCACGATTATTTTTAAATAATCGATCGTGATCACTCAAAGCAATAATCACGCACACGTACGTCCATATATGATCACCAAACCTGAGGTATAGGTGCATCATACGCTAAGCCTGTAAGGTGTAGCTAAAGTTCCATGTACATTTCATGGTTCACGGAACATTACATTGAACTTTAGTTGAGGATAGTGCCGGGGTATCCTTGGTGATTCAATGCATCGGTAAGCTTAGAGGTTCCTTATTAGAACCAATAATACAACATTCAGCCTGTATTATTTGAATTATTTTCAGCTATTTATAGAAATATGTTGAAAATCCTTTAGAATGAAGTACACGTTGTGCATCTAAGGCTCAAGAGCTTTAAGTGACCGGCAGCTGAGCGTAAAGGCCCTTGGGAACTTTTTGTTATCCGCCATTCTCTGTTTCATTCCATCCATCCATCCCTCTAGCTATCAGTCCATCTTAGCACTTTAACCCCTAAATTTGTTCAAGAAGATTTCAATTATCCTATAGAAAATGTCCATTTGCAGACCAAGAGGAGACTATTTTTGAAATTTTACCACTGGAATGACTGGCTCGGTTATCAAGCCAGTCATTCCAGTGGTAAATTTTCAAAAATAGTCTTCTTTTGGTCTGCAAATGGACATTTCTCAAGACTACTGAAGAAGGTATTTTTTGCTGATATGAGTGTTAAAGAGTTAATGGTCAAGACATGTTAAAGATCTTACTTAATAAATGTCCATTTGCAGACCAAGAGAAGATTATTTTTGAAACTTTATCTCTGGAATAACTGGCTTGATAACCTGTCTCGGTGATCGAGCTAGGCGGTCATTCCAGTGCTATAGTTCCAGAAATAAAATTCTGTTAGCCTGCAAATGGAGATTCAAGAAAACCGCCGTAGAAGCCTTTTTTGGAGACTTATCATTAAACGGCTGGTATAGCCAATGCTGGCATATATAACAGTATAACCTTGTTATGGCATTCATACAGGAAACCTTAAATTATTTTGAAAAGAATTTGGTTAACTGTCTGACTGCTAAGTTCTTGCAGACGACATATTCCAAGCGTTTATATCTCTGAACCGAGTACATATTTTGGAAATAACTTGACTGAAAGTTGTTGGTGGCTAAGCCACCAACAACTTTCAGTCCAATTGTTTTCAAAATATTCAGCGAGTCAAAAGTTTTTGCTCATGTAAATTATTTTTTTGGGTGGCTTGCAAGCAGCAAGACAGTTAAAAAACAATATGCTTTCTCCATTATGAAGAAATTGTCTTATCTATTTTAAAGAGTTAAAATATTTCCCTAAATCTTCATGCATGCCCTTCCCCCCCCCCTTGTGTTTTAGTACAAGAGGGAATAATCATTAGGGGTCTGATAATTGATCATTCATCTTCTGGCATTGATATATTTGAGAATTTGGTGAAGATTTAATATATAATAATTTTAAATATACATTTCTCTACATTTGTGTTTTAGTTATGAAAATTAAGTTCATACGCCTGAAGACCGGAATTATGTCCATGATTTTCAAGGTGTTGAAAACTATGGAGAAAATATATTTGCGCACCGTTTTGTTCTGTTGGCTAAAGATGCTTTTGATAGATATGTTCTCAAGGTCATTGATTGGCCCATGAAGGTGATGTTATAGCAAGAAATTTAGTTTGTCCATCAATTAAACCTTCCCTTCATCTCTGATTGTGATTCAAAATGTACTGAGAATCAGTTAGATTCAGCACTCGTGTATCAGTAAGGTGCTTTCAAAAAATTATTTTACCGTCCCATGAATCACGAGTAATTAACCTTAAAATTTTTCCATACAGAATGTTAAGAGAATATTATCTTTGAAAATTTACTACTGGAATGACTGGCTCGGTTATCGAGCCAGTCATTCCAGTTGTAACATTTCAAAAATACTCTTCTTGCCATATAAATGGGCATTCCTCAAGACCAGTGCTGGGGCCGGTTTTATCCAGGTTGACCTGTAAAAGGTTAAATTATTTGTATTGTTATCGCATATTGGGGTCTATCAGGTATGTAGCCCACAGGTACATAGTCCAGGCTCATATACTGCATGTGAGTGGGTGTAATGGATGCATACACAGCACTAATGAAAGCCTTACTGTTCTAGATTATGTTCTGAAAAATTATTTTCTGAATGTTGTGGTTATGCAGCAGCATCTTTCAGTCAAATGAGTCTCAAAATAATCATCGTTAGTTTGCTTAAAGTACATTTCATAAAGGTAAAGTGTAATTAAAAGATTTTGAGTAAAATTGATTATTTCTGCTGTAAGAATTATCATGTCCCTTATTTATCTTACATACGGGTGCAGAAGATGGAATTATTTTCATATTTGTTTAAATTTATAGAATTAATTAAGTGTTTTATACGAGTCCTTTGACCATGGCCTGGTTCCTGTTCTTCATGTAATTATTCTGTCTAATTCATTTCTTTTTCTATAGTATCTTGACGAATGCGAAAAACAAAAGTTGGCCAAATTGGGGTAAGTTTATTTATAAAAATGCCCATGGTAACAGAAACATGTGTTTTCAAAATCGGCATAAAAATAATTGTTCCATCTCTGTATTAGCAGAATCAGAATTTCAAAGCAAGCATATTGGACAATAGGTGAATATTTTGAAAATATTTGTCTGCAAGACGTATTGCTGAGACAGTAAATTGATTTCAAAATATTCAATGTTTCTTAACACCTCTTGTGTCAACAGCACCTCAAAACGCTCAAAATACTACTTGATATATCAATTAAACATTTTGATGGTCAATGTTTCTCAAGATATTTTAATTCTTGAAGACTATTTTTGTAAATTTACTACTGATTTCTCTTTCATCAGCTTGACCATTAAATGGGTAATGGTAAAGAAAATTAACGTTTTTTCTTAGCCAGTGTCTATCTGCAGGCCGAGAGAAGAGTACTTTTGAAAATTTACCACTAGAATGACTGACTCAGCTACCGAGCCAGTCATTCTAATGGTAAATATTCAAAAATACGCTTCTCTATTCCTTTCAAATAGCCGTGTCTGAAGACCGCTGCAAAGTTGTTTTTTTGGTCAGTTTGACCATTAAAGGGTTAAATTGACACAAGAGGGGTTAAAGTGCAAAGAATGTGTATTTGACCAGGCAGGTTGAGGAGGGTGGGGTGTGGGTGGAGGGTTGAGAGGGTTAAGTGTAAATGTAATCCTCAAATTACCTCAAATTTTATTACATTTTCTCATACAAAAATGTCCATTTGTAGACCAAGATAAGACTTTATTTTAAATTTACCAATCAGAATGACTGGCTTGGTTATAGAGTCAGTCATTCCAGTGGTAAATTTAGAAAATAGTCTTGCTCAGAGCAAGTGGACATTTCTCAAAACCACTGGAGAGGCCGGTTTGGGCCAACTTAACCGTTAAAGGGTTAATGGCCAAATGTTATCTTGAAATTATTACTTAGTCAATGTCCATTGCAGTGCAAGAGGAAACAGCTTTGAAAGATTTACCTATTATTTCTCAAAACCGCTTCAAGTGCTTGTTTTGTTGACATAGCCATTAAAGGGTTAAGTGTCTGTCTGTCACTGATATGCATCTTTATGTCTATATTAATGTATTTTACTTAATAAAAGATGTTATTCAATTGAACATACAAAATGTTTTCTGTTATATAACCTCAAACTCCAACCCTTTAAGAATGCCTTAAACATAGTAAAGATTGTATCTTTTTGTTGCAAATTAATAATTTATTCTTCCTCTCATAGGAAGACCGCTTGGCAAATAATACAGTCTCTTGATTAAGGTTCTTCAAGAAAATTGAAATTGTGCTTAGTGAATGAATGTCCATTTACAGGCCAAGAGAAAAGTATTTTTGAAAATTTCATCACTGGAATAACAGGCTCGGTTACCGAGTTACTTCTCTTGTCCGGCAAATAAACATTCATTCCTCAAAATCACGGCAGAGACTGGTTTTGGCCGGCTTGACCATTAAAGCCATAATAGAGGGATCCACTTCTAGCTATGTCACACCCATTTCTAGCTATGTCACACCCATTTCTAGCTATGTCACACCCATTTCTAGCTATGTCACACCCATTTCTAGCTATGTCACATCCATTTCTAGCTATGCCACACCCATTTCTAGCTATGTCACACCCATTTCTAGCTATGTCACACCCATTTCCAGCTATGCCACACCCATTTCTAGCTATGCCACACCCATTTCTAGCTATGCCACACCCATTTCTATCTATGCTACACACATTTCTAGCTATACTACACTCATTTCTAGCTATGTCACACTCATTTCTATCTATGTTACACCCATTTCTATCTATGTCACACCCATTTCTAGCTATGCCACACACATTTGTAGCTATGCCACGCCCATTTTTAGCTATACCACAACCATTGCTAGCTATGCCACACCCATTTATAGCTATACCACGGCCATTTATAGCTATGTCATGCCCATTTATAGCTATACCACGCCCATTTATAGCTATACCATAGCCATTTATAGCTATACCACGCCCATTTATAGCTATACCACAGCCATTTATAGCTATACCACGACCATTTATAGCTATACCACGACCATTTATAGCTATACCACGCCCATTTATAGCTATACCACGCCCATTTATAGCTATACCACGACCATTTATAGCTATACCACGACAATTTATAGCTATACCATGGCCATTTATAGCTATGCCATGCCCATTTATAGCTATACCACGACCATTGCTAGCTATGCCACACCCATTTATAGCTACACCACGACCATTTATAGCTATACCACGACCATTTATAGCTATACCACGACCATTTATAGCTATGTCACACCAATTTCTAGCCAAGCTCCACTCACTAATTGTATACACATTTGAATTGTTTTATCACATTTACCCCAGAATTTCAAGGTAACAGGTAACTATACAAATAAGCTGTTGAATAATTTGAAACTAATATGACTGGGGGCTGTTGCACTTCAAGTAAAATGTAAATTCACCAAAGATACACAATTCAGACAAGCTCGTCACAGACCATTACCACTTTCATCACAGACCTATATCATTTGATTGAGAAAACATGCCGAGTAATCATAAATCTTATCTATGGTTTTATCAATTTCTAGAATGATAATGGTCACTGTTAACTGTTTAAGCCAGCATACTGATTCTGTTATTATTTTGTAGTCCATATTTTAACGTGACAGTTCAGTTTCAAGGGAACTTAACTGGCTGCCTGCAGCGCTGAATTTCTGCAGACTATATTTGCAATGGAGTTTACCTCTGGACCTGTTGAATATTCTTTTTTTAGCTCACCTGGCCTGAAAGGCCAAGTGAGCTTATGCCGTGGCGACCGTCTGTCATCCGTCCGTCCGTCCGTCCTTCAACTTTTCCTTTAAACGACTTCTCACGAACCACTGGGCCGATTTCAATTATATTGGGCAGGAAGCACCCTTAGGGCATAGGGATCCAAGTTTGTTAAAATGGAGGCGATCGGCCAATTTGGCCGGTGGCCATCTTGGATTTTGGCCAATTTTAGGAAACGTCTTTAAAAGTCTTCTCCGAAAGTGCTTAGGGAATCGATTCAAAACTCATGAAACATCATCTAGAGAAAGAGGTAAGCCAAATTTGTTCAAGAAGACTTGATTGACCAAATGGTTCTGTGGCCATCTTGGATGAGGTAGTTTTCCCGAAAATGACGACTTCTCCAGAACCACTGAAGGGGACCGGGCCAAAATCTGGGAAATATGATCAGGGACTAAGGGCCATTAAAGTTTGTTCAAGGGAAGTTGATCCGTCAAAAAACATGGGCCGTGTGCCAATCAGAATGTAGCATGTGTGGCGGCCATATTGGATTTTTTTATTTGATGGATTTTGAGGCCGAAATGGGTTCTATATATGGTTTTGCATATTCTGAGCTCAAATTTGCCATTTTTGAAATTGTTGGATAAAGAGTTTGACAGCCATCTTGGATAATTTTCTCGTCAAAAGCTCCCATGCTAAAGTAATCAGAAATTTAAAATGTCTTCTTGAGAACTACTAGGTCGATTTCAATTATGTTTGGCAGGAAGCATCCTTAGGGCATAGGGATCCAAGTGTGTTCAAATGAACCTGATCGGCCAATTTGCCCGGCGACCATTTTGGATTTTGGCCGATCTTAGGAAATGTCTTTAAAAATCTTCTGCTTGGGGAATCTTCATGTAGGCCGAGAGGTAAGCCAAGTTTGTTCAAGAGGACTTGATTGACCAAATGGTTTGGCGACCATCTTGGATGACCTAGTTTTCCTGAAAACAACTCCTCCAGAACCGCTGAAGGGATCAGGCCGAAATTTGGGCGGTATGATTAAGGACCAAGCAAGGGCCATTAAAGTTTGTTCAAGGGAAGTTGATCCGTAAAAAAAAAAAAACCTGGGCGCTGTGGGCCAATCAAAATGTAGCGTGTTTGGCGGCCATATTGCACTTGTAAAAATGTCCACAAACTCATGTAAGCGACTACTAAACCACACACCAACAATTTTGACAAAAATTGATGGTGCTCCAGGTGAGCGACACAGGCACCTTGGGCCTCTTGTTTAAATATGGCTTTTCAAAATATTCAGCATATCCAGTGTTAAACCCCACTGAAAATGTCTGCAGACATTCAGCAGGCAGACAGTTAAATAATAAGACTGTCTCACTCTTAGACATGGGGTGGGAGTGGTGGTGGGGGGAGGGGGTCAGGAGTCGGTGTCAAAATGTCAAAGCTCCTAAAAACTATCCATCACTTTATCTCCTCCAAAACCATTGTGTGCAATTCAAACAAAGTTTTTATGTTGATTATCCATATAATTGTGGATTGCGTGACATTAACATTTGCCTCAGAAGTCAGGGCAGGGAAGAGGTGAAAATGTCACAAAATTTATTGTAATGCAACACCTGAAACCACTGGACAGAATTTAACCAAATTTGATAGGTGAGTTACCCACATGATTGTGACACGAAGAAATTTACATTTGGCTACTCCCCCAGGATGTGGTGGAGTCAAGATGTCAAAACAGTGAATGTGGGGATTTCTAATAATGCATCATCGACCATTCAATCTTCTTGAATTTATGCCAGTCTTTGAAGCATCACTGACAATTTCATTTTCTTAAACCAATGTATGCATATATATAGGTATATATATATATATATATATATAAACGTCATTTACCATAGTACTGCTGAATTGTCACCATTCAATCTTCTCAAACATAAAAAATGCTATCAATAGTATTGTGAAAAATGCTGCTGCTGAAAGCTTGTACTGGCTTATGGTCAAAGGGCAAGCCAGGCAAAGATGGTTTCTGCAGGACTTACTCTTGAAATGTCCATTTGCAGACAGAAAGAAGAATATTTTACACTACTGAGCAAGTCATTCCAGTGGTAAATTTTCAAAAATGTTAGAAAAATCTCTGTAACTGTATAATTAGCTGAGAAAAGATATATTTTATTAACCCGAGTTAAAATCTTTGCTTGGATGAGCGGCCATCATCATATTTACTGATATTTCAATATGTGATGTGCAGAAACAGATGTGCAGTGGGACAACAAAAAGTATGATCACAGTACCGGATGTAAGGAGTAGGAGCTGAAACCTATCCATTCAACCCTGAAATACCAGGATATATCTAATTCAAAGCATCCATATAAATAGGCTGTTAAATATTTAGAAACTAATTTGACTGAAACCTGTTGCTACCTACCATCAGGAACCTCCAGTCAAATCGGGTCAATATAGAATACAACAACACAGAATATTTCTGACATCTTACAGAATTTTATGCATCTGTTTTTAACTGTACCTGTTGCAAGACAATAATTTCAATGGGCAATAACCTTGGATATGCTGAATATTTTGAAAACAATTTGACTGAAAGTTATTGGTGCTAAGCCACCAATATCTTTTAGTCAAATCTTTTCAAAATGTTCAGCATATCAGAGTTAAGCGCGATGGAAAATGTAGTCTGCCGAAATTCAACACGCAATCATTGAAAGAGTTCAGTGAGGGTTGTAAAGTATGTATGGCATTAAAATGTAATCATTGCATACCCTCCTGTCTGTCATGCATTTGGTTTGTCAAGTTTTAGGGTTGCCCTATCATGCACTAGTTGTCCCCTCATGTGCCCTTGAGCTGTCTAGTTGAGATGCAGGAAACACTAAACATCCACCACATGCAGTTATAGTTCAGTCAGACTGCTAGAAGTACAGCCAGACATCAAAACCACGTCATCTAACTACAGGCTGACCCAGAAAATTAAAAAATTTGAGTTATTTCAAATTAATTCTTTTTCTAATAGAGGGATTCATTTCTAGCTATTCGTCGCCCATTTCTAGCTATTCCCTGCCCATTTCTAGCTATGCCCCGCCCATTTCCAGATATGTCCCACCTATGTCTAGCTATGCCCACCCATCTCTAGCTATGCCCAACCCATTTCTAGCTATGCCCCACCCATTTCTAGCTATGCCCCACACATTTTTAGCTATGCCCACCCATTTCTAGCTATCCCCCGCTCATTTCTAGATATGTTCCGCCTATGTCTACCCATCTCTAACTATTACCCACCCATTTCTAGCTATGCCCCCCCCCCCTATCTAGCTATTGCCCACCCATTTCTAGTTATGCCCAGCCCATTTCTAGCTATGCCCCGCCCATTTCTAGCTATTCCCTACCCATTTCTACTTCACGAGTGTTGGAATCGGTTTATATACGTTGAATCCTGAATTACCAGAATACCAATTTCAAGATAATTATACAGATAAGCTGTTGAATACTTTGAAACTAATTTGACTGGAAGCTCCCAGTCAAATTCGCTTCACATATTCAACAAAATGTTTAAGTTGTGACATCATCAAAGACATACAATGTGTACAACAATGCTTAGTCCGTCATCAATTAAGCGTTCGTGACGAACTTATATACGTCATTGATTATGATATCATCCTACATGTCACGTAGGTGATTTTGATGTCATATGATTGACTGAGAAACTGGAATCTTCCATTGTGTTTGTTTTGTTTGTGACCAATGATAAGACGATTCAAAGTACCTTTTAAGGTTGTGCTGACATACTTCTTATACATGACACACCTTTAGGCCATGATGCATCCATACACCCAGTTTGATTACTACGTACAAAACACTTGAAACTACAGCCCGGACAAAAATATTCTATGATGTTCAGTGAACCATGAAAAATAGGTCACACTGACCTACCTTTGGTACATGACACACCGTAGGCTGTGGGTGCATCCATATGCCAAATTTGGTTACAGTATACAAAAACATGAAACTATAGCCTGAATAATCTATGATGTTCAGTGAATCATGAAAAGTAGGTCACACTGATCTACTTTTGGTACATTGCACAACGTTAGGCCATAATGTAGTCATATACCAATGTTGATTACTGTATGCAAAAAACTTGAAACTACAGCCTGGACAGGAATAAACTTTGATGTTCAGTGAGCCGTGAAAACTATGTTAGGTTGACCCACTTTTGATACGTAGCACACCTTTAGGCCATGATGTATTCATATACCAAGTTTAGTGACTGCGCGTGAAAAACACTGGAAAATATGGTCCGTACAAAGAAAAAATCGGACACGGATGGACAAAGCGATTACTATCAGCAATGGCTTCCAATCAAATTAAGTCCAAAATATTCAACAGAACATTTCGTACATTGTGTTGGAAAGTGTGCTAACTAACATGTTTCTGTTTTCGTTTTGGAAAAATTATAACTTATTTGTGAGCTGTACTTTAATAACCATCTTGATAATTGATGACTATTGTACCCACCGACCCCAAAGCAATGTTGAAATCTTTATGAAGCGCTAACACCAACCTATTATGCTCCCAAACAATTTTGGGAGTGCATATATATAGTCGCCGTATTGTCTATCCATCCTTGCATCCATTCCTCTGTCCGTTCACTCTCTACAAGTTTGTCCAGTGTTTAGTTTCAAGACTTTTGTAAGTATGATCATGAAATTTGGTATGTGGATGCATCTTATGGAGACGATATGCAGTGTTCTTTTGACCTACTCTTCATGCTTCATTGAACATTACCGTCTACAAGTTTGTCTGGGCCATAGTTTCAAGACTTATCTGTACGATCATGAAACTTGCCATGTGGATGCATCTTACGGAGATGTACAGTGTGTGAAAGGTAGGTCAGTGTAACCATTTGACCTACTTTTCACGGTTCACTGAACATTACAGAAAAGCTTTGTCTGGGGTGTAGTTTCAAGAGTTTTTAGTATATGAGAACTAAACATGCTATGTGGATGTATTGTACGGTGCTCAGCGTGACATACTTTTCACGGTTCACTGAACATTAGAGAATTTTTGTCCATGCCATAGTTTTAAGAGTTTCGTCTGTACGTTAACCCTCTTAAGTTTGTCCAGGGCATAGTTTCAAGACTTATATGTATGATCATGAAATTTGGTATGTGGATGCATCTTATGGAGACCATGTGCTATGTATAAAAAGTAGGTCAGCTTGACCTACCTTTAATCTACGTTTCATGGTTCACTGAACATTACAGTCTATACCTTTTCCCGGCCATAGTTTCAAGATTGTATATGTATGCTCATGAAACATTGTATGTGGGTGCATCTTGCGGAGATGTGCAATGTGTGAAAGGTATGTCAGTGTGACCTACGTTTAACCTACTTTTCACGGTTCACTGAACATTACAGAAAAGCTTTGTCCGGTTTGTCGATGCAATAGCTTTTAGTATATGTGAACTAAACCTGTTATATGGATGCATTATATGGTGATGGTGTGCTGCATATGAAAAGTAGCTCGGCGTGACCTACTTTTCATGCTTTTTTTAAAAACATATTTTATTGCATATATTACAATGGGATTGGGCACAAGTTGTTCGAAACTTAGAAAAGCCCTCTCCCTGCAGAAAAAATGTATAGGCGGCAAACATAAACATATACACAAAATAACAAAGTAAACGTATAAACAGATTAAATATTATAATACATGTACATCATATTGAGTATTTATATGAGCGAGAACTGCCCAACAGTAATATTTTCATGATGACCACCATGCTTCACTGAACATTAGAGAAATGTTGTCCGGCCCATGGTTTCAAAAGTTTCCCCGCAGCGTATGCCTTCGGGGAGCATCCATCAGTTTACTGATATGCCTTGTTTCATTGTATTGCCATAAAGTAACACCTGGCGTAACTATTACTAGTCAAAGTGACCAACAATGGCATCCGCAATTGTTTTACGAAGTGCCCATTTGCCCATCCAATTGTATCTAATTGTTTCAGATTGCCTTGGCTTTATAAAATTGATTGTGGTCAATGGTAGAAGCAACGCCACGATCTCTTAACATGGGTTTTACTTAACCCTTAGCACACTGATGTCAATATTCTATCTTTTACGGTGTCAATGGCAAAGAAACTGGTGTACATTTTTCAACAATTTTGGTGGCAGGTGATGGTGTCTACGACAGCACCATCTTCCACAAAATTTGTTGAAAAATAAACACCAGTTCATCTTTTACTTTAATTTGAAAAATTAAAATTTTGACATCGGACTGGTAAGGGTTAATATCACACACTCCTCAGAGCTCTCTTTACATGATTGAATTGATGGTTGATTTGGTGAGCTTGTTCAGTGGCAGTCTGTTCTGTGACTGCCATATAAAGATTCTGATATGACATGACACTCATCATAACATAATTTCTACATGATAGAGTCGGACTCGGACAACACAATGCGGATAGTATCAGGCCTCTCCAATCTGACTGAAACGGAATCGTATAAATATCCTACAATTTCTGACAACCAAACTACCCACGAGACGTGTGTCTGGTTCACGTCTCGCAAATCGACAAAAAAGTTGGCTGGACTATAAGATTTAGAGTAACACATATTCCAGACATGATCCTCATAGAATGGCTTGTCAAACCATCTAACTATGAAGGATGTGCTGTTCAGCCATTCATGATGTATGCAAATGTAAATATAGTAAGGTGCTTCTTATGTAGGCATGCATACACCAGCGGTGCACTGGTGTTAGGTTGGGGTTGAATTCATGGTTATGTGCACCCTCCAAAGTTTATGCTACAATAACAGAACCTCACTAATCATATATCCCAATTTATTTAAAGACACCAGATCGTTACAGACAAAATGAATACAGATAGCCAACAAATGCAATCCGTACTTCATTACGCGTAGCCAAAAGTTACATTCAAATGGAAGATAACAAAACAATTTTAGCAGTCATTAAATCACATTTTAAATTGAAACTCATGGACGGATTCCCATCTATGCTGAAATAATGTAGTCAACACTTGTTTATAAGGCCAAAGTTTCGTCTAATTCTACTAATAGACCTTTCCATATTTAGCCATGCCCCGCCCATCTCTAGCTAAGCTCCACCCACATCTCGCTCGTGTTGGGCTCGGTCGATATCTGAACTCCATGACTATCAATTTCCAGAAAACTATACAGGTAAGCTATTGCATATCTTGAAACTATGGCAGCAACAGCGTCCAGTCAAATTAGTTTCAAAATATTCAAAAGCATGTTTATTAAATAGTAGACATACAATTCGTACAACGTGTCGGACTATTAACCGTTAAAGACGGACTATTTGGAATCACGCAGGGACAGACGTCAGCATACACGTCACTTAGTTAATTATGGCATTATATGACGTCAGATGATCGATGAATAAACCTGGAAAAGTACATTTTAGAAAGGCTGTTCAATTATTTACACATCACAATGTTTGTTCAGTAAAAAAAATACTTGGTCGCGGGGCCGGATTTAGGACTGGGCAGACTCCTTGAGGCAGGGCAGTTTCCCAGGGGCACCATACATTAGTGTTGTGTTGTGAAAACGAAATTATAATACGTAAGGTGTGATCAGTGAGAATTATTGTGGTAACATGGTTGTTAAATGTCTGTCCAAAGTTTATTGAAAATGCATGAAAACGGCCGAACCAAAATAAGGATATTGGTGTAAATTAGATGCCCTGAGAAGCAATTAAATGGCTTCTCAGGGCATATATTTTTTTTACGGGAGGACTCTCGGATCACCGTCAACGCGAATATGGAGCCGGGGAGTCACCTCCGTACAGGCCCTCGGCCAATTACTCCCCAAGGGCCTCCACTGCAATACATCCAGCCTAGCTTGACCGTGTTTGTATTTATTGATTTGATGGAAGAAATTTGGCTCATTTGAAAAAAGGCAACACCGTACGCATATTTCTAGGTCTATCCAAAGCTTTTGACATTATTGATCACACCATCCTCGTTGAAAAAAACTCATTAAGGAACTAAAATAGCTGGAAACAAGTGGTATTATAGCTACTTATCCGATAGATCTTGTTGCATCTGCTCAAAGAAAGCAAATAATTCTGTGGTTCTCCTCAAAGATCTATTCTTGGCTAGCCGGTTTTAAACATATTTGAACGATTTTCCTTCAGTCTGCAAACACCTATCATTAATCCTGCATTGCTTCTGGGGGATGACGCAAATATGTGTTGTCATGAAAACTTGGAAGTATGTTAATAAACAGACATTTATGGAAACTGCAACACTAGCCTGCAGTATAAATAAAGTATCATCAACCGTTGATCAAACCAATTAGCTGGTAGCCTATATGTTATTTACCAACTCCAGGAATTTAGAAAATAATGATAAATTCACAGCTTATATTAACCCTTTAATCCTCGAATTTGTTCAAGAAGATTTCAATTCTCTAATAGTCTAAATGTCCAACCAACAGAAGTGTTTTTTGAAATTTTACCACTGAAATGACTGGCTCGGTTATCGGGTCAGTCATTCCAGTTGTAAAATGTCAAAAATGGTCTTCTCTTGGTCGGCAAATGGACATTTCTCAAGACCACCGCAGAAGCCGTTTTTGGCTGATATGAGGCTTAAAGGGTTAATAGACAGTGACAAGAAATTGAAGAAAGGCCTGAAACTGAACTTAGAAAACCATTTAATGAGTGCCGGTGGTACCACAAGAAGTAACTCATGGACATTACAGCTAAGGTTGCACATATCTAAAATTCCTTTGACGACCAGATGTAATAAAACACATCTAACTTACTGTAAATGTATGTTAACTAATGTACCTAAACACTTTTGCGGAAGATTAAAAATATTAAAAATATATTCAGCTCGACAGATGACCGTTGAATATATGCCATTCATTACATGAAATCCCGTGACAGTATGCCATGACTGGATCGAGGCTTGATGGCGTGTCATTTCATAAATTAAACTATCAGCCGAAAGCTGGAAATATACCTGTGATCCCGTATGTAGGCCTACATATGAATTGGAAGAATATAGCTGTCAAGTAATGAGTTAACGTGCATACTCTGATAACGCAGGTTCCTGGGCTGGTATTGAATCAATACCGGATCAACATGGACCAATACCGACGGAGTAACATGCATTATCAGCGTCGGTAGATGACACCGACATAGATCCAATAACTTCCTAATAGTTGTGCTGATCCCGTAACTTACATGCTGTTTGTGGCTCTCCTAGTGGCTGCTCAGTAAGACCAGAACGCTCATTATCCTTGGTACCATAAGAAGATAAGAATGGGTTGAGCACTAGCCTACGTAGCATCCAGGCCAAGTAGTGACGAAACACAGTGGCAGTCCGGTTGATTTCTTCAAACAGAAAGAGCTCTGAAAAATATAACATAACCCGATAGCGCAGGTTACGGGGCCGGCACTGGCAATGTATACCGTGCCAATAGCGTCCTGAATGGACCTGTCCAGTTTTAGCCATGCCCCGACCATCTCTAACGACACAAGCTCCACCGACACCTCACTGGTGTTGGGATCGATCGATCCCTGAAATGCCTATCAATTTCCAGAAGACCATACATGTAAACTGTTAATTATTTTGAAAGTAATTTAACTGGGTGCCAAGTCAAATTAGTTTCAAAATATTCAACACCATTTCGTTAAATAGTAAATACATACAATTCGCACAACAACGCTTAGCCCGTCATGACGAACTTATCTAGGTAATTTATGTCATCTTACAGGCTACGTAGTTGATTATGACGTCATATGATGGGTGGATAAACTGAAAAGGCCCATTGGCCCCTTTTCAGCCCAGTCACCTGCATGATCAGGGCACCATGGACCTGTTGCAGACGCCATCAACTAAAAACGTTGTAACGGATAGGTATTATAAACGATCAACAGCATAGTCACTGTTGGTTTGAAGGTCTGTCTGCCCAAGAAGAAGAACGCCAAATCATACAGTGAACAGTGTCCTGATGCATTCAATCTGCAGTTACTAACGTAAATATCATGGCACGAAACTGCCGCCTACTGGGTCTCGGAGTAAGGATTAATCAATTTGAGAATAGTGCATGTCCACGTTTTGACAAGGGTCCGAAAGACTATTTCTAATACAGGCTTACAAATGTGAGACGTTTACTCGGTAACACATCAGTGAGTTGACACCACCTGGAAATTGGCAAATAATACGCGTAAACAATGAGCTTATGCTGCAAGTTGCGTTAGATGCATACACTGATAACGCAGCTTACTGGGTCAGTATTGGCCCAGTTAGTTTTGAGAGATCATGGTTGACCTTTGCTTTTGGTTTTGAGGGTGGCTTGTAGATGAGGCACATTTGATCAATCCGTAATCGAGTAATCACTGGTTGCTGGTCAGAATTAAGTTCTGTACCAGCGTAGGATCGCGAGCCTCGGATTAACGCATATATTTGTATTCACCTTGTACAGTACAATAGTCAATCTGAATAAAGATTGCTTTTGTGAAAGTCTGCAACAATCAAGGAATTATTCAAAGAAAGTTCACTGACACAGAAAACGAACTATCCACGTTTGAAAGCCAGCCACGATCCTTGCAAAAACCAATAACAGAGAAGCTAGAAACGCTTTAACGAATGACCGTGCATGCGTGCCTGGCCGCATTATTAACGAACTCCTTAAATATGCGGATAATACCATCTCGACACATCGGACACGTCATCAACTCTCGCGTTGAACGACACCGTACCGATGATGCGGGAGAATGTACACTCATCGCACTCCCAAGGCCTAAGAAACCACCCGGACCTCTACACAACCTGAAACCAATAGTGCTTTTGAACGGTATCCGAATTTATTTTTTTTATCAAATGTGACATTGTCATGTATCAGAGATAAGATTGACAAATTTACTGGAAACTGGCAGAGTGGTTTTAAGAGAGGACGAGATGCGCTGACATAGTCTGGTCACAACGAATGCTGACATCAGTTTCACTATCAAAGCATTGCGACTTATACAAGATGGGAATCGACATGTCACATGCATTTGATACCATCAAGAGACCACAGGTCCTTCATTTCCCCCCCCCCCCATCAAGTTGGCTCCGATGATGACGAACTACGCCTGATTAGGCTCTTATTGGCAAACACAAAACTAAATGTTCACGACAAATCAACGCGTTCTGCACATTATGAATCATCAATATGTTCACCACAAGGTAATGGTTTATCACCAGTGCAATTCACTTGCTACCTCGTCACAGCACTTGCTACCTCGGCACAACACTATCATCTGTTAGAGAACACTCCACAAGACCAAACCCTCCAATCGCAATGATGGAGTATGCCACTATATATGGATTATGCAGATGCTGCTAACTTTGTAGACGAAGGAAATTGTCCTCTTCATACACTACTTTCAGTAGCTCCAGAACAGCTTACGGCTGCACATCTCTTCGTGAATGAAGCCAAAACAGTTGATTCGCGCATACATATCCGACACCACAGAATGAATGATGACGGTACCCCCCCCCCCCCCCGGACACTGAGAAGTAGAGGAAGAGAATCTTGGGTTTCCACCTCTAAAGCTCTAGCGACATTGGAGCTATCGGTGTAGGCTTCCAGTTGTGGATTCGAGGCTCTAAATTCCCCATGAAACTGTAGATGCAACTATATGATGCGACATGTGTTTCCATAATGGTATCCAATTGCAACAGCTGGGCAACTCCGAAAGCTCTCTTGAACAAACTTGATGTAGTATGTCACCACAACGATCTGCGAGATATTACAAATCACCGCTGGACACACAGTCTAATATCAAATACAACACTGCAAACTGTGTAACACAGAGACATTATCAGTGAGGGCATGTTCTTCGAATGACAGGAAATACGCCAGCTCAGAAAGCGCAATAATGTGCAGTCGCAGGTGCCAACAGGTATCAGGCACACGCACGACGCGGCAACATCAACATGCATGTTAAGTGGATTGTTTTTAGATTAGACTTCAAAGAGCGTAATTTAGGACCACTAAATATGAGAAAGTACCTAAAGGAACTTAGGATTGTCGCAGTGGGAAAGTCACACTGGAGAAGCGATTAAAACTATAGGTCTTCAGTTGCAGAAGAGTCTGTCACTCATCATCATCGTCGTCGTCGTTGGCCCATTACCGGCCGGGTAACCTTCGCTATCAGGGTAGAGTTCCTCCTGTGCGTCTTGTTGAGGGCCTGCTGTATATGTGTTTCAACATCCAAAAATCGTCAAAGCAACAAAACTACCTCTAGGCCGTAATTATCTTTTCATTGATTAACATTCGGACCATACATAGAAACTGTAGGTCAATGTCCCGGTTGAACATATGTAGTAGCTCTTGTTTCTTTGCGTGTGCGGCGTGGCTTCATAGAAACTGCAATAATTGTGTATCTTCGTAGATATTTCTAGGAAATTAGTTGCCGGTACTCATATTTAAAACGTGTATCGTGGAATTGGGGCCTACATCTCGGAATAGCATATATTGCAGACCCTCGGCCTACCGCTTTTATCATGTTCAAAAGATTGTTCGGATCACTTCCAAACTTGTGGTATCCTAGTGTACGTCACACCCATTCTTGTGTTCAATGTGAGTCAAATCGGGCTAGCAGTTTCCCAGATGGCATCTAACAATGTGCCATCTTTGCGTTTAGCCTCATTGCTTATATATTATGTTAAACAAAAATGACTTGTTTTGCCAGAATTTCTCGATTTCACCACTAAAGCTACGGCCAATGCTCTCAATTCAGATTTATTGTTTATGACACCCGCTAGTAGACTGCAGATGAGGTGCATCGAAAGCTGACAACATCAAGGGTGATCCAGTTACAGGGTACAGGAACGTACTTGGACCTGGGGTGTTGAAGTATGGGTGGGGCCAAAATGTGTGTGTGGGTGGGGTGCGATATGGGGATACACTATGGGAGAGGCAAAACCTGAGGGTCAATTTGCCCCACCCCTATTCCTACGCCTATAACTTATCATGTCATTCTGCTCTCGGTGAGGTCCTCGGAATATGTATGTAACAGGACAGTTTAATATGACAATTAAGCCTACACACATTAGATACACGCACGCACGCACGTACACGCGCACACCTGAAAACAACATATTCCTTTTGTCATCAATTGTCTGAACAGACAATAATTTCAATGGGCAATAACTATGGCCCTGCTAAATATGTTGAAAACAATTTGACTGAAAGTTGTCGGTGGCTTAGCCACCAACAACTTTCAGCCAAATTGTTTTCAAAATATGCAATATATCCAGAGTTAAGGGCCATGGAATATGTAGTCTGCAGAAACTCGGCGGTCAAACAGTTAGTTGTTGAACACCACCGCCACCTGAATCAATGCTGAAGTCACATTCCCAACATTGCGCTCCTCTGAAAATAGACACGCCACGTCGTTGTCAAAGGTCTATGGAATAGAAACATTTACCTGCAGTGCACTGCTAGTCAGTTACCGTCTGGGGCGGTTACAGATCCATGCACGTATGGATTAAATAATCATAATAAAGAAATCAATTTCTAGCTATGTCCCGCCCTTTTCAGCTTGATCTCAATCATCCTACGCGTGTTAGAATCGATTTAACACTTGAATTCACAGAATCTAAATTTCAAGGTAACTAATCTGCATATTTTGAAACTTATTTGACTGGGAGATGTTGTTGCATTTCCCAGTCAAATTAGTTTTAAGATATTCAACAGAATATGTCATAAATTGTTAATTCATCAAAGACATAGACTACGGTGACTGATTTACATCACTTTAGTGTGACGTCGACTAACAATGGACCTTTCGAATTTTAGCTATGCCCCACCCTTCTCTAGCTAAGTTCCACCCACACCTCGCTCGATCCCTGAACTCCCTGATTATCAATTTCCAGAAACTCCCGGATTATCAATTTCCAGAAAATACATGATATATGGTGAGTTAAGAGAAATATCGATACATGTACAAATAGTGATACAACAGCGCATGATAACATACTGGCTAAAACTGATTTCAAGGAAACAAACTAAACTCGCAGCTAAATTATATACAAGTACATTTTCATTGACTCACAACAAAACGGTACACAATACGGATGACTAGACTCTATAAAAAACGATGTTAGACAACACAGGACACCGCCACCTCTAGAAACCAAGTAATATATAACCTTAAACAAACACAAACAATAACCAAATATCTTGAGGATCCATTTATACAGTCATATGGCACGCGCAAATGAATGAATCGTAGAAAGGGAAAATATATAACAGTTTTAAAATATATTGGGGAAGGGAAGTGTACCTCTTAAAACTTGGCGATAGAAATAAAATGCTATTCACAAGATTCAGAACAGGCAACCATTGTCTACCAATAGAAAAAGAACGGCGGGATGGAACTAACAGAGCAGAACGTGTTTGCAACCTCTGTATATAAGAATGAAATCGGAGACGAGTTTCACTACTTATTCATTTGTGACTTCTTTAAAAATATTATCGCAAAAGACCAAATTTCTTCAAATTTCTCCAATTCTTCTCAACACATAAGAAACCTCTAGCAAAGATTTGTCACCTAATTACGGAGATTACAAAACATTTTCAACGCTGATTAAACCAACTACTACTACTACTACTACTACTACTACTACTACTACTACTACTACTACTACTACTACTACTACTACTACTACTACTACTACTACTACTACTACTACCACTACTACTACCGCTGCTGCTTGTACTACTACTACTACTGCCGCTGCTGCCATACAATTCGTATAACAACGCTTAGTCCGTCATTAATTATGTGTTCGTGACGAACTTATCTACGTCATTTATTATGACGTCACCCATTCTCGCAACACCATCGGACCGTACTGTCTGGAGTTACGACGTCACGGAGGATTAACCCACTGCCAGCGGGAGAATGGACGCCACCATACACGCCACGTAGTTGATTATGACGTCATATGATGGATAGATAAACTGGACAGGTCCATTGCGGTATTTGATCATGACATCAGATTCAGTAATAGACCGGGCACCTCCATTCAAAATAGGAACCAACATCCAAGAAGCACGATACATGTCGAAAGCATGTAAGCCTTTCCTACATTTACCAAAAGTTAATAAATCTGGTGACAGAGACAGAATGCCTTCATTATCAGACACCCTCTTTCACAAGTATATAGCCATGACAAGTTGTCTGAAAATCGCTGCTGTCCAACAACATTCACTTAATTTGTATATATTCCATCGTGCTTTTAGTATATGCTCAACATATACGACAATTATGTCGAAAATGCTTAAAAAGCAGTGATTCAATTTAGCAGAAAAATATAGATATATTCAAGCCAGGTGGTGTTATCCATGCACCCACCCACCCACCCGCCCACCCGACACACTGTCTGAACCATTAAGGATGCACGTGTTCGTCTTCAAACCAGATGTTATAAATAATTGAACAATCAACGAAATTCTGTTTTGTATAGAGACATCGTTCTGTCAAATTAGTTTTGAAATAGTCAACAAATTATCTTTATTTTGACGCTCAGATACTGCGATAAAGCGATTAATATCCCAACATGTCCATGTTTGCTACACACTATAGGCCTATATGTCCAATTATGATAATTTTTCGCTCTTTAAAGATGCCAAATAGGAACAACCATCTACAGTGTACAATGCAAAGCATATTCTGTTAAATATTTTGAAGCAATTTTAACTGGGAGCTTAATTGCCTGCATAGTTACCTTAAAATTGAGATTCTAGAAATTATTGTTTCAAGGGCTTAACCCTTACCACTCTGATGTCAAAACTATAAATTTTCAAATTAAATTAAAAGATGAATGGTGTTCAATTTTCAACAAATTTGGTCGGAGATGGTGCTGTCGTAGACAGCAACATCTTCCACCAAAATTGTTGAAAAATGTAAACCAGTTTCTTTGCTTTGACACAGTAAAAGATAGAATATTGACATCAGTGTGGTAAGGGTTAAACAAAATGTGACTAACAATGGCTGAACATTGAACATCCAGTCTAAATAGTTTATGTTCCTTATCCCTTTCACGATGAAGCCGGCCCATACAGTGGTCTTAATGAATGTCCATTTGCAGGCCAAGAGAAGCCTGTTTTTTTTAATTGGCTGGCACAGTAACCGAGCCAGTCATACAAGTGATACATTTTCAAAAATTGTCTTCTGGCATGCAATGGTCATTCAATAAGCCTATATTTAGATTTTCTTTGCAAAATTTAGCAACCATTTGAAAACAGGATTCTTGAACTTTGGCATTATAAGAGTTAACACTATAAAATGCATGCCATGAAGATTAGTTTAGATTTGTAACTGATTAAAGAAATGACAAAAAGGCGATGTGGTTTGCGCAGTGCGAGCGGCGTGGGTGAATCTACCGGGTGGTCTAATGAGCCACACACAACCCATCAAAGATGCCCACGTACAATAACCTCGGATATAGCTTGCGTACCGACATAAGGATCAAGGCTTACACATACTCATCGGTCACGTACATGCATCCACGTTACGCATGGACGCACATATGTAGCAGCGGTAGTAGCAACAGCAGTAACATGTTGCTGCTGCTACTGCTGCTGCTGTTGGTGGTGGTGGTGGTGGTGGTGTATCTGTTAGTCGATGCTATAGAAATGTCTTGAAGTGTGGCACATTTGCTGTAAATTGAAACTGCAGCACAGCAAACGGAAGTTTTAATGTATACAATATCTAAGTATTTGACAGATGGCTTGTGAAAAAATATGGTAAGCACGCTTCCTAACAGCTTAGTGAAGACTGTTACAATCAACGAGTGTCAGCTGGATCACTATGCTATGCAAGGCACGTAATCTTATCCAACTACCGCAAAGAGTGTATTGCGTGGCCGCTCACGGCTACCCTTATATTCGGGTTGTTTCTAGAATTGCGTATAGGCGCGGCCATTTTGCGCAAGGGATTGTGGTCTCCATCAGCTAACTAGAAAAAGATAGAGCGCGCCTCTATTTTTAGATTGGAACCATAGATTTATATATATTGGCTAGATAGCTCATATGCATACGCTCACCATGGGGGAATGGGATAGATGTCTCGATCGCTATATCTTCACTGACTGACTGACATCTGACACAGACGACCAGCCATGTATATAGCCTCCAAAAGTCAGTAAATTCTTTTATACGGAACTACAAAACTACGGTAAAAATAAATAGGGGTAATACGGAGAGGCGGTAAGAATTACAGAAATGCGTTGAAACTTAACGCATACATCGCTGAAATTCCAAACATTTATGTACATATGATAACTATATGATAACTTCTACTCATTTTGGAAACTGCTGTCTTAAACCGATGCTGCACACATGTAGACAACTTTCGGCATTGTTTACATAATCTACACAAATCTTTCTTATCCTGACTGTGAAATAACTAGGCCTAGCCTTTGAAAGCAGCAGGATAATGGTTAAAGCGAGGTTTTTTTTATCGCCCAGTTTGGTATAGAAGTTCTCCAAAAATAAATTAACACGTTTTCAAAACAAGCTAGAATTTATGTTTTTCTTTGAAAATATAGTGACTTATTGACTTATTTACATATATGAGCTGTACTGTAAAACCACCGACTGGATGGTATAGAACAGCTAAAGAATAAATTAACATGTTTGCAAAACAAGACAGAATTTCTGTTTATGTTTTGTAAGTATATTAACTTATGTATGTATGAGCTGTATAACATAGCCTAAGCAGTTGAATCACTTGTAATAAGTGAGCGCATATTTTAGCAAAAGCCAACAGCGGTCAGATATTGTAGAGCCTGGAGTAGCGCTATGTCCAATGGGAACATTGAAAAGCCCTTCAGCTGTACGAATTGAGGAGCTTTACTATTTAACAAGGAGCAGCACCCAGTCAAATTAGTTCCAAAATATTCAACAGCTCACCTCCATAGTTACATATTCTGAGAAGTCATGGTTCAAAGTATGTATATAAATCACGACGGCTACGACGGATGTGCGTGTAGGCCTATCATCTGTTTCCGTGGCCGCTCAGCTCTAAGCATTCACGTGGTTGTGTCTAGAATGGACTTTTCCACATTGTCCATCCATCACATGACGTCGTAGTCAACTACGTGACATGTAGAATGACATCATAATCAATGACGTCATGAATGACTTAGACAAGTACGTCACGAACGCTATAATAGACCTTTCCAGTTTCAGTTAGGCCCCGCCCACCTCTAGCTAAGCTCCACCCACAACTCGCTCGTGTTGGGATCGATCGATCCCTGAAATACCTGACTATCACTTTCCAGAAAATTATACAGGTAAGCTATTAAATATTTTGAAACTAATTTGGCTGGGTGTTGTTGCTGCTTACGGCAGCAACAGCGCCCAGTCAAATTAGTTTCAAAATATTAAACAGCATGTTTATTAAATAGCAGACATACAATGCTTACAACATGTTTGATGATTAAGAGTTAAAGACGGTTCAAATATAATTATTTATGACGTAATGATTATGATGTCAGCATGGTACGGCACGTGGCTATGACCTCATATGACGTCATATAATCGAAGGATAAAATTGGAAAGGTCCGTAAGTTGTAAGAATTGCATGTCTACTATTTAATACATATTCTGTTGAATATTTTGTAACTAGTTTGACTGGGCGCTGTTGCTGTCATAGGCAGCAACCGCACCCAGTCAAATTAGTTACAAAATATTCAAAGGCTTACCTGTATAGATTTCAGGAAATTGGTAGTTAGAGCATGTGCGGGGATCGATCGATCCCATCACTGCGAATGGTGGGTGGAGCTTAGGTAGAGGTGAGCGGGGGCATAGCTAAAGCTGGAAAGGTCCATTACCTATAAGCGCTGCCATTTTGCGCAAGGGATTGTGGTCATTCACGTTCTCGCCAGATCTACCGCTAACGATATATATATATATATATATATATATATATATATATATATATATATATATATATATATATATATATATATATATATATATATATATATATATATATATATATCGAGAGAGAGAGAGAGAGAGAGAGAGAGAGAGAGAGAGAGAGAGAGAGAGAGAGAGAGAGAGAGAGAGAGAGGGAGGGAGGGAGGGAGGGAGGGAGGGAGGGAGGGAGGGAGGGAGGGAGGGAGGGAGGGGGGAGGGAGGGAGGGAGGGAGAGAGAGAGAGAGACAGACAGACAGACAGAGAGAGAGAGAGGGAGGGAGAGAGAGAGAGAGGGAGAGAGAGAGAGAGAGAGAGAGAGAGAGAGAGCTCGCCTCTATTTAAATTGGAATCGTAGATTTAGGATATATTGTCTAGATCTCGCGTGCGCATGACACGCATACCCTCACTGTTGGGGCTACTTGTACCTACCGCTGGTGGCCTGGGCTAATTGCTGAAAGTACATTTGCATCAGAAATAAAATGGTATTGTGATCTCAACTTCAACACTCGTCCCTATCAAACTGGCCAAAATGGCTTCTGTAGTAATCTTGAGAAACTACCATTTACACCTAACAGGTAGACATTTTTGAAAATTTACCACTGGAATGACTGGCTTGATAACTGAGCCTATCATTCCAATGGTAAAGTGCCAAAAACAATGGTCTCTTGGTCTGCAAATGGGCATAGGATATCTCTATGATAATGGATGGATCTGATCTGTCACCCAAGCATCTGATGTCATAATTATTTACGTGATATGTAGGATGATATCACAATCAAATATGTAATGAATGATGTAAATAGCTTCATCAGGAACATTGAATAGTCCATCAAGTGTACAAATTTTATGTCTACGATTTAATCCCCGGGATTTAATCAATCAATCAATCAATCAATCAATCAATCAATCAATCAACCAATCAACTACAACCAGTGTCGCGATGGAGACCGGGTGAGGACATAGCGTACACCATACGGTGTGCATCCAAAAGATAGTCTCATACGAATTCGCCAGTGTATCAGTATATCCGATTCTTGTCTTGTGTGGTGGATCAGCGGAAAGATGTCTGGGTTGCTGATGCTATGCAGAATTGCTGGATGGCGGTTCGATCCCCGACCGGGGAAATGATGATCAATAAAGTAAACTAATGGGTGCACTTCGTAGGTGGGGTTAGCACAGAAATTGAAGTCATCGAGTTGTCAGTGCATTAAGTTGGCACCTTTGAAGAATAGAAAACAATTCACTGAATTAATGGCCTAGGTTTGATCCTTTGATCAATGACTTCTCAATCAAGCGAGTGACACCCAAACCTCACTCGGAAACCCTAGAGCTCAATCAATGGCAAAGGGCATAACACAATTGAATCTAGCACCTATGGTGGCCTGAATCTTTATTGAAAATAAGTTAGCTAACTTCAAAGCAATTGAGTAATTTTCGAAGACAATCCCCTAAAGCCAGCCACCCTAATAAATAGACAGAAATTATGATGGAAGGACAGATTTGTTCTCAAGGCTCTGAAGAAGGTTATTCTTAACCGAAACCGGTCAGCCAAGCACGACGGTATCATAAAATTGTGAGTTATATATTAATTGCTATTTTTGTATTGATTGTATGTTTAAATATTAAAATGCTACTAATCCTTCATCTTCCATTTCAGGTATAGTTAAATTGTGTAGGCATGTAAACTTAGTAGGCGTGTGGTTCTATGTAGGCTTGTAGATTTAATTATTCATCACTCAAGTTTCAGGTTTTAATTTTTAGATCAGCCCTTTAATTTAAACTAGACAATTGTTGGTTAGAGCTTGATTATCTCCCTTGCTTAGATTTGTTGACTGGCCCAGTTGTTGCTAAATCTGTTGGTTTTTGATCATTTATTAGAGCATAATATCACCATGGCTAGAACGAGCAAGGGCAAGAGACGGAATGTCACCCATGAGGACAGCAGTCCGTCTCCTCCCAAGGCTCGACTAGTCAAGTGCTATTATATGATAATACAATGTGTTCACCACATAGGTGTCCTAACCAGCAATTTGGGCTCCAACACCCTGCCAACCGGTCTGAGCAGGAAGGTGAGCGAACTCTGCCGTTTCATTAAGCCAGCTATGCCAAATATAGAGGTAGTAAGTGACATCAAGAAAGTTAACTTTGTTTGGGCAAATTCCATCATTCGAGCTATGATAGACCATTACAATTTCAGTTTAGGCACCATCATGTCCGAAATTATCATAGCTCAGACCGCGCCAAACCTTAATTTAGGTAAGGCAAAATCAACTGCCATTAGATGGGCAAAAGCCAACTATGGCAAAAAACTTCACGTCAAATCAATCGAAGCATTCTATCAATTCATTAGGCCTTTTGACCCACACTTTCAACAGAAAGCGCAAAATTGCCAAGTTACCACCACTACTGCAAGGTCATCCGAGACCGTACCAGTCATTCCACCACCTTCAGAACTCAGGAAACGGCTCAGGTCACCGACCGATAGCCCCCCCCCCCCCACCAGTGAAGAGAACGGATACTCGGTCATCACCGATATTCCTATTAGACTCTCCTGTGGACCCTCTTCAGATTCCTCTACCTGACTCCCCACCACCCTTGTCTCCAGAGGAGTTCCCTCCCCTTCCACGGAGAGTCGATGCTAATCATAAATCTTGTCCAAGGACCAAATCAACTCCTGTGGACCCTAGTAAGATACCTCTACCAGACACCCCGCCTCCACTGTCTTCAGATGAATTACCTCCCTTTCCACAGAGAGCAAAGGATGACAGAAAATCTGGTCTAAGGACCAGATCAACACCTTTGACTCAAAAGGGTCTCAGTACCCCAGTGCCAGTGGCCAAACCACCTCAACCAAATTTCACCCCTACACCGTGTAGAAACAGCACCAATCATCAAAATAAACCCAAGAAAACTACACACTTAGAAGCTAATTCTTTCTGGAAATTTCGGTATGAGGTAGACCACAAAAATGAATGGCGACTCCCTGTCTTGATCCTTGGCTCCTCCAATCTAAGCCGTATAAATGTGAAACCCCATTCAGACACCCAGATAGCTTGCTATCCAGGGGCAAAATTGTGCCATGCTAGGACTATTGTCAAAAAATACATGGACTCCTATCAGCCCGAGAAAATCATCATAAACATTGGCATAAATGATAAGGATGAACCTATGTCTGTAACTGCCCAACGAGTCCAACTCCTATTCAGTACCATTCGTTCAAAATTTCCAGATGCAAAGGTTTATTTCACTAAACTGAACTACTCTCAACATCTAACTGCAAAGCAGAAAAGGACCTTAGCATTTATCAATTCATCTGTAGAATCCCTGCGTATCAAGGTCTCAGTCATCCCTAGTCCACCAATTTCTGAGTTTGAAGTAGTCCAGGATAATATCCATTGGAGTGAAAAAACTGCTAATGCATTGTATTATAGCTGGTTAACTTTTCTTAATTTAAACTAACTGAGGGTCGGGGTACTAACCACCCCGGTATCGGGCTGGGTAGTGATATTGTCAATCTCACTGGCGCCACATTAACTGAAGCAGAAAAATCAATACTCAATCGTGGCCTAACATTTGTACCAACTCCTAGGCCCAAATTAGGCATAGATGCACTTTTAGATAATGGCTCAATGGAAGTTCTTGAATTTTCCCACCGTGTCAAATTAGCCGACTTTTTTCGAAACTCGAAAAGTAATATTCTGGCATTCGTTGAAAGAACTGGCTGGGCACCAGACTCAAAATTAGTCGACCCAGCGATCTCCGACAGTATAAAAATTGTAAAAGAACGTATTGAAAATGTTGAATTTCCGAAAAATCATAAAAATTTGTCATATGAGGAACGTCAAGCCTTAACAGAATTGCGTAAAAACAATGACATTGTCATTAAACCTGCTGATAAGGGATCTGCTGCTGTAATAATGCTTAAAGACAACTACATTCGTGAAGCGATGCGCTAGGGTCAACTCAATAATCCAAAAAATTACCAAAAATTAGACGAACCACTCTGGCAAAATAACTGCGACAATTTTAATGAAATTCTCCAAAATCTGGTTGATAACAAGAGTTTAACACAGAAACAGTTTAAATACCTCGTTGCGAAACGCGACTCAAAACCACGTACATTTTATCTGTTACCCAAAATTCATAAGCCTATTGATTCTTGGTCAGATCCTATGATACCACCAGGACGACTTATAATATCGGATTGTGGTTCTGAATCCTATAGGATCAGTGAAATCATTGATTATCACCTACAACCAATTGCGAATAGACATTTTAGCTTCTTGAAAAATACTGACGACTTTCTGTCGCAGGTCTCTGTGATCTCGATACCTCCAAATTCATTTTTGATTGCGCTCGACATCGATGCAATGTACACAAACATTGACATCGAAAAGGGTTTGAATTCTGTCCGTAAAGCGTTTGAAAAATATCCTGATAACAATAGGCCCACTAGCGAAATATTAGCTCTCTTAGAGCCAAGCTTAATGGGCAATGATTTTGAATTCGCGGGTGAAACATACCAACAGATTTGCGGCTGCGCAATGGGTAAACGTTTCAGTCCGAGTTTTGTCAATATCTATGTAGCAGAGTGGGAGGAGGATGCGCTTAGCAAATGTCCGAAACAGCCTCTCTTTTATCGCAGGTACCTCGATAATATTTTCATTATTTGGCATCATACAAAGGAAGAATTTAATGAATTTTTCACCATTTTGAACAATCATGACCCGAATATCAAGCTAAAAGCCAACATTGACCAGATGTCCGTAGACTTTTTAGATGTAACGCTATACAAAGGTGTAAAGTATGACACAACGGGACACCTTGATTATAAAGTATATTTTAAGCCCACAGATTCTCATCAACTACTTCACAAGAAATCTTTCCATCCACCTCATACCTTTAAAGGAATTGTAAAATCACAAATCATCCGTTTTCATAGAAATTCGAGTGATAGAAAAAACCTTGAATCTGCATGCTCTCTCTTATTCAAGGCCCTCAAGCCGAGAGGCTATTCGTCTAGATTTTTGCGCAAAATTAAGTCTGAAACTTTACAGGATTTGGAAACTATCCCTGATAATGCTGCGGATCACAGGCCTACCAAGATTCGTCACAATCGTCCAATCACAGGCGCAGGAGAATCTCGGAAATGTGGAAAGAAAAGGTGTAAATTAGACCTACTTCTTCCAAATCAAAAAACTTTTATGAGCTTTCAGAACAAAAACAAATTTCAAATTCAGTCTAATTTAGATTGCGATTCCGAAAACGTGATTTATGTAATATCTTGTAAATTGTGCCAAAAGCAATATGTCGGTGAAACCAAATGCCCTTTAAGATGGCGAGCTACTAGACACCTTTGCGATATTAGACATGAAAAAGACACGCATGTCGCTGAACACTAGCCTTCCTGGCCATTCAGTCGCTCAGGACTTCGAAATTATACCCATTGAACAACCACCTCTCTCTAATACCACTGACGAAACTGATAAACAAAGGAAACTTAGAGAATCATTTTGGATTAAGCAATTAGAAACAGAATGGCCGAGGGGCATAAATGTGGACCCCAGTCTTGCTGATCAGCGTGAAATAATTCCATTCACTCTGACATATAATCGAAAAAATATCGAAATTTCCAAAATTTTGAAAGATGAATATCATAAATTACAGAATAATTTAAGACAGCCTCTCAATTTGCGCCCAGTAATAGCATTTAGGAAAAATACGAATCTACGTGACATATTGGTCAAATCCAAATTAACTGGACAAACATCATCATCTTAAAGTTGTCCAATATTTGTAAGGCCATCTCGCCTCTATAAAACAAAAATAACAAATCTCAGGCTATAAAATAAATAAAAAATATTTTAAATTTTTTGAAAATTATGAGCCAGCGCCTTAACCATATTACTACCTACCTACCTACCTACCCACCCACCCACCAAGCAAGCAAGCAAACAATCTTTATTGCCAAATCCAGCATGTGGACATACAGACAATATTCAACATTCTGTTGAATATTTTGAGACTAATTTGACTGAGCATTGTACGAATTGTATGACCTTACTATTTAATCAACATTCTGTTGAAAATTTGAAACTAATTTTCCCGGGCGTTGTATGTTTTTACCATTATCAATTGCGTCCTATAAAAGTTTCACAGGCATCATAGTCAACATGCTTAGTGAATGACGTCTCTAGCTCCATCGGGAATATTGAATAGTCCATCAAGGGTACACATTTTATGTTTTTAGTTTTTAATCAACATTCTGTTGATATTTTGAAATTAGTTTGACCTGGCACTGTTACGGCCATAGGCAGCAAGAGCACCCAGTCAAATTAGTTCCAGGATATGCAACACCTTACCTGTATAGTTACCTTGAAATTGGGATTCTGGGAAGTCGTGAATCAAAGTATTTAAATTGTTTCCAACACGCCGAAAGAATGGACAGGGCTTAGCTAGAAATGGATCCCACCTTTCAGATTCAGATTCAGATTATTTTATTTACACCCCCAGGCCACATAATGGCATATGGGGAATATGAATTTACAGAAATTATAAATGTTATGGCGATCAGACATTATATATCAATTCATAATTACATATTTTGGTATTTATCTAGTTATATAACCACTGTTTGTGCTTTCGGTAGTAGCAGTAGTAGTAGTAGTAGTAGTAGTAGTAGTAGTAGTAGTAGTAGTAGTAGTAGTAGTAGTAGTAGTAGTAGTAGTAGTAGTAGTAGTAGTAGTAGTAGTAGTAGTAGTAGTAGTAGTAGTAGTAGTAGTAGTAGTAGTAGTAGTAGTAGTAGTAGTAGTAGTAGTAGTAGTAGTAGTAGTAGTAGTAGTAGTAGTAGTAGTAGTAGTAGTAGTAGTAGTAGTAGTAGTAGTAGTAGTAGTAGTAGTAGTAGTAGTAGTAGTAGTAGTAGTAGTAGTAGTAGTAGTAGTAGTAGTAGTAGTAGTAGTAGTAGTAGTAGTAGTAGTAGTAGTAGTAGTAGTAGTAGTAGTAGTAGTAGCAGCAGCAGCAGCAGCAGCAGTAGTAGTAGTAGTATTAGTACTAGTAACTTAGAATTATTATGAAAGTTACAGTTATTATTTACACGTACTTCATAATTAGTAATGACAAAATTATTGGTATTCTTAGAAATGGGTTATTGCTGTACATAAGGTAGTCATTTTTTAAACTAAAATACAGAGCAACCTTATTTTCAACAGTAGACAGTTATATTCATTCATATCGCGACAGAGACTATTTTGGGTATTCACCACCGGAGTGACTTGCTCGATAACCGAACCAGTCATTGCTGTGTTAAATCTACAAAACAGCCTCTCATCGTGTTACTCTATAGTTTTTCTACAATTAGGTTTCTTGTTATTGTTTCTTGGATAGCCACAGTGTGGGTGCAACAAACTGGTTGTTAAGGCAGGTGGTTGTTTGCATTATGTGATTTTGGCGTCGGCTAAAATGTGACGTGTTTTTTATGACATCAGATACTTGGGTAACAGTTTTGGATTAAGGGAAATCTTTAAGAGGACCACATTATAACGTTACACTATAACGTTAGCTGGGCAGCTAACGCATTTCTATTATGACATCAGATACTTGGGTAACATAGGGTCGGTTCTTAGTTTGTTTAAGGGAAATCTTTAAGAAGACCACATTATAACGTTACACTATAACGTTAGCCGACAGCTGACGCATTTCTATTATGACATCAATTACTTGGGTTACATAGGGTCGGTTCTTGGCTAGCTTAGGGGAGATCTTGAATAACCAGTGTGGGACACCAAGCGGGTTATTAGGGCAGTTGCCTGCTTACGTTGTATGATTGTAACGTCTTATAAAAAGTGACACATTTTTATTATGACATCAGGTACTTGAGTAACAGATCGGATCGAATCTTAGGTAGTTTATGGGGAATCTTTGCACCCACCCAGTGGAACCTGTTCACTAATGCGGTCAGTTTGTTACATTTGGGTTCAAAGGCGTGTGGTCCGACTCGAGCACTAGTCTGAATGGAGCGACATCTAGCGGTAGAGTAGTTTTCTAGACATGGTTGACTACTATGTTTAAACCTTACTATTATTAATATTGTTGTTATTGTTGCTGTTGTTGCTGTCGCTGCTATAGTTATTGTTGTTGTCGTTGTTGTTGTCGTCGTCGCCGTTGTCGTTTTCGTTGTCGTTGTTGTTGGTGTTGTTGCTGGTGGTGGTGGTGGTGGTGGTGGTGGTCGTGGCGGTGGTACTTTGTAATTCTCGTCAATGTTGTGTTGTTAATCTGCGAGTCCATTGTGTATAGGGTTAATCAACGTTGGAAGTGCCTATTAATTTCTTCGATCATACGGCAGATCTTTATTAGTAATTTCTTGTTCTTCGTTGAAAGCAGTTGGTGAAATTTGGTCTTTTATAATAGTGTCTTGGGAAGATTTCTTTACGTTTATCGCTAAAGAATTCGCAGATGAATAGGTAATGAAATTCATCTCCTATTTCATCCAGGGTGCATAGTGGACAGATTCTTTCTTCCCGGAGTATGCCTTCCCACCGCCCCGTTTCTATTGGTAGCCGATGATTGCTTGTTCTAAATCTCGTGAATAAGATTCTGTTACGGTCATTTAAGTTCATGAGATAATTTTCCATTTCCCAATTTATTTTAAAAGAGTGGTAGATTTTTCCCTTCCAAGATACGCCCATCTCTGATTGCCATGTTTGGATATATTGGTCATCAAGATTTTTGTTTATTCTTATTTTTGTTTCATTGAAGTTGTGTATTGTTTGGTTTGTCCAGAGATAGCTATGCCCCGTGCTATCTAAAATATTTTTTATAGAGTCTAGCCATTTGTAGTATGTTCCGTTCTGATTGTGGTCTAATAGAATATGTTTGTATATTTTGCAAGCGAGTTTGGTTTGCTTACCTGAGATGAGCCTAAGCCAGTACGTTATCATGCGTTTTCTTATTCTTTGAAATTGTTATGAACAAATTTGATAATTAAGCGGTCGATACCACTTAGTAATGTGTGGTCCACCCAACATGGACCATTTGTAATAAGTGACCACATAATTTAGCAAGAGCATTCAGATAGTAGCTTTGCCCCGCCGGATGCATGAAAGAGGGGGTGGGGGGGTAAGTTATCCAACCTGTCACTAAAGTGTTGACGTCATAATCAATTATGTCACAGGTAGGCTGATGTCACAGTCAAAATACGTAATGAATGACGTAACTATGGCTATCAGAAACGTTGAAAAGTCCGCAAACTGTGCGAATTGTATGTCCTTACTATTTAATAAACATTCTGTTGAATATTTTGAAACTAATTCAACTGTGTTGCTGCTATAAGCACCGACAGCGTCTAGTCAAATTAGTTTTGTAATATTCAACAGCTCACCTCTATAGTTACCTTGGAAATGGGATTTTGGGAAGTCATGGTTGAAAGTATATAAATCACAATGACGACGGCTATGAATATAGGCTTATCATCTCTTACTGTATTGTAGTGATCTTGAGCAATGCCAAATTTCATGCCATAAGGGGACAGGTTTTTAAAAAATAATTTACCACTGGAATGACTTTCGAAAAAGAGAGAGAGAGAGCGCGCGAGCGAGCGAGCGAGAGAGAGAGAGAGAGAGAGAGAGGAGGGAGGGAGAGAGAGGGGGGAGAGAGAGAGGGAGGTGGGGTGGAAGGAGGGAGGGGTATGTAATCTGGGATTGTTCTTATTAGTTTCGTCATTGACTTGACTATGTTTTGTCATTTTGATGTTGCATCTGGGGAAGCTGAAAATTGTGAGTGGCTGTGGCTGGACGGACACGCACCAAGCGTATGTCTGCCCACGTGAGAATAAGATTTCTGTTACACCATCGTTCTCAGTCACAAAATCAACACCACTGGTATTACATCGCATCTGGTGGTGCAAAAGCTTATAAATCAAGTCCGCGCGCATGCGCATATGTACAAGGAACGATAAAATTTGGTTGCATCTATTTTTTTTTTTTTTTTAAACAATTTGTTTTCATCGCACACCTCCAACATCCAAGCTTTTTCACATCTCGCATTTTGTTACATTTAAAGGTTTCACCAGTCCACTGATAACTCTGGTCACCTGGCTGCTACCGGGCCAATACCTCGCAGTAATTGGCCCGGCAATCGTCCAGTACTGGCCCAGTAACCCGCGTTATAAAGGCTCTAGATTTAAGCCCTACGTCATTGACCTCGCGTCAGTTGTGGGAAGATCGAATTGACTTAGCCAATGGCATTTCTTCGTAGAATGTAGATGGGACCCAGCATGAGTTAAAAGAAGAAGCCTTGTTGTAGTGGCTCGCGACAGTCTTCTCGGATGGGACTTTAAACTGAGGTCCCGTCACACAGTGCCCATCACTGTGTGAACGTGAGCTAGGGTTAGGTAGGCAAGAAATTTCGGTATAGTCAAAGTAAACCGGATGCTGAATGGATCCCTCCTCGGATGGAACCACGCAACATACGGATTACAAAACCAAAACCAAATTGCTAGAATTAGAATCTTTCGGAATTTTCGAGGGGACTATGGAGGGATGTAACCCGGATGACTGACCGAGTTCGTCCTCGGACGGACACAGTCACCATACGGGCTACCTAACCAATCAAAATCAAACAAGTGCGCGCTGGTGCCTGCTCGGATGATGGCCAGAAGACCAAATGGGTCCCAGGACCCGAAAGACCCCACACCCCAACCTCCCCACTCCCCCCAAAGGGTCCGGGAGGTCTCTGACCTAAAGCCCCCCCCCTTGGGTGCATCAGGTCATAAGACCGTACGCACCTCCCCCGACCCAACACCTACCCCATCCCTTACCCACCCCTGTTAGGTCCAGGTTAGGCCATCCCCATTACACACGCCCAAGCATGAGGAGCAACAAAAAAAGCCATGGAAAAGAACAGCAACATGAGACAAAATCGAGAGACAACGATCAACACACACACACACACACAGAGAGAGACACAAGCTAATGCACAAACCGACGTCACAAGAATTCACAAGAATTCAACAGAAACCATAAAGGCCAGGCGTGAGTCTAGACCCTAGCATTGGGAACTAGCATATAAACGCCTCAAATATTACAACACACACGTAGTGGCTCGCACTCATGACTGCTTAACCGGAGAACCCTTTTGGCGCCTGAGCTGTGCACTATGAGGTGTGCACTATCTCACCGTCGTTTGAAACGTGGGCAGTCTCCTTCGCTCTTTGCCTCTCTCCACCCAAGAAGTTACCAATAATAGAGTGAAATAAAACCAGCTTATACCTGGAATCAGGGGCTCGATAGACGCCAATCAAACCAATAACTTCAAAAACCATTTCTACCCACATAAGATGCAATAGGCCATATGCAAGCAATGCAAATTAGTGGGCGTATAGGTCTTGAGAATCAAGTAATGACATATTATTTTTTTAACAAGCTTATCTATATATATAGTGCGTGAGCGTGCGCGGACAGTACATCTTAGAAATACCTTTATATTTCTCCAAAAATATATAATGCTCTGTTGACTAATTTGAACATAATTTGATTGGACGACATCGCTGCCGTAGGTAACGATGTCTTCCAATCCAATTATGTTCAAAATAGTCAACAAAACATTTTCTTACAGCACGTTCAAAATTGTACTAACATGTTTTTGTTTTGGGAACACACTATTATTTCTGAGCTGCACTGCATGCCTACGGATGACTCGCCTTAACGTCGTACAGTCACAGCAAAAAACAAGATGAGAACCAGATGAGATGTTTTGGTTCGCGTGGCACAGATGAGAGAGAAGATGATGACATGCACGACTTGCCACGTGCTGTGGGGGTTATCGAGCTATGGAGGCGGGTGGTTTCACTTTCACAAACAGATGGCCTTGATTCCTGCAGCTCGAAGGGCTCCCCTGATAACGCGTGTTACTGGGCCGGTACACTGGGCCAATACCGGGACAGTACAGCCCGGTATGGGGGCCCCCAGTACCGGCCGCGTAACCTGCGTTAAAAGGGTCTAAACAAGAAGCGTGCAGTTCACTATATCGTGTTTCCAGCATCATTCCTTAAAATGTTATTTTTGTTAGATTAAAATTTGTCAAAATGATAAATACAGAGTGCACGTTTAATGGCCACGTTGAATAATTTATTTATAAAAGATTGCTACTTTATCAAGATGGTGTTTGACGGATGGGGGCTGGAGCCTCGAATAACCGAGGGGTGGTAACCTGGCAACTGTTTAGGACAGACTTCCTGTGCACAGATAGTAGAGCTGGGATGTGTCATTCAACCTCATTCATCTGTTAACATTTGCTGTCATGAAATAGCTCCCTTGAACCACGGATTCTTTATTAGCTTCTTTGAGAAAACTAGACGTAACCGGTGACTTTAAGGGTCTGTTTTCGAGTCTCTGCCTATAACCCCGAGGGATAGCGGCATTCAGTTATCACTGCTATAACATCACGTGTTCGACCATTTAATTACACTGGCAGACTTTAAGATGATTTTTTATATGATGGACCGTTTGAACGAAGCAAAATGATTAGATAGATCCTGGCAGTTTATATTTGATAGCATACCCTGCCAACAATGCTATGTTGACCCAACGTTGGGCCAACGTATGTTTATTCGTTGGCCCAACGTAGTTTTGCTCGTTGGGATTACGTTGGCCCAACATGTCACGTAGATTTCTCACGTAAAACAACGTTGGGCCAACGTAACTAATGTTCCATTAATCATCCACACGTAACGCCAACGTTGGGCCAACGAAACCACACGTTGGGCCAACGTAAGGCCAACGAGGTAAACTACGTTGGCCCAACGAATAAAACTTACGTTGGGCCAACGAAACAATGATTACTGGGTAGATATGGCTATGTTGACAATCATCTATTTAGTTAGTTTTTATCCTTAGATTGTAGAGAATTATCAGTTTCCCTTCAATAAAGGAAAATGGATGGATCCGATCTGTCACCCAAGAATTTAACCCCATACTCAAGTACGTTATAGGGATGCTGACGTCACAATCAAACTGCGTAATGAATGATATATATCACTCTCTCATGAACATTGAATAGTCTGTCAAGCGCACTAATGGACCTGTCAATTTTTAGCTATGCCCCGCCCATCACTAGCTAAGTTCCACCCACACCTCGCCGTGTTGGGATTGATCGATCCCCAAATGCCCTAGCTATCAGTTTCCTGAAACCTATACAGGGAAGCTGTTGAATATTTTGTAACTAATTTGACTGGGTGCTGTTGCTGCTTATGGCAGCAACAGGGCCCAGTCAAATTAGTTTCAAAATAGTCTACAGAATATTTATTAAATAGTAAAAGCAAACCATTTGTACAACAACGCATAGACCGTCTTCAAATATGCGTTCGTGACGTACTTATTGACGTCGTTCATTATGATGTCATTGTACACATCACGCAGTTCACTATGACGTCATATGATGGGTGGGTACTCTGGAAGGGTGAATTATATGATTACCTTGATTGTAATGATTGTCTTTAATATTTAATCAACACTATTTAGAACATTTGAAACTTGTTTGACAGGGCGCTGTTAGGCAGCAACATAGGCCTATATAAAAAATATGCAATAGCTTATCTGTATCGTTACATTGAATGTGGAATTTTCCGGAATTCATGTACCAAGGTATACACATCGATCCCAACACACCCAAAGCGAGGGTGGAGCTTAATTAGAAATGGGCGGGGCAGAGCTAAAAATGTACCCCTCTGCTGTTGGGATGTCTCGACAACACCACGTTCCGCACCTCCATTTGATAGCCTTGCCCTACAGACCTGAATATGCGTATACAGTAGGCTGCATGCATTCAAAATAACGTCTAACTTTGAGGCTGATACCAGGCCAACACCTTGAAAAACGTTTCTAAAGTCGTGCATGACTAGGGTACATAACTTGCGCACGCGCACGTGCCAGATGTGTAAGCCTACGTACGCACAATCAAAGTCCATCTTGTATGTATTATGTGACAGACAACGCACGCACGTTATATATTTGCGCACGAATGTCAAGTGATTAGAATTTAAGCTGACAATTGTTTGTGGAAGAAACGAAAAGATAGAATCTTTTGACATTGGTACATAATTTGGTTGTTTGTTAATGTGGCAAAGGTCGAAGAAGGCCTAAGGTGTATAGGCCTTATGTACTGAGTCAACACATCGTAGTTGACTTTCTTATATATTGTATTAACACTTTTCTTTTGGAAATCTAGCAAACGTGTTCGTTTAGTACCTGAATCGTAGATAATCGCTGACTATTCTGAAAAACAACAACACTGAAACTATTGTTGCTACTGATCCCTCCACCAGAATAATGACATGAATGTAGGCCTGATACTGTCTCGTCAGCCCATTAGCCTTAGTACCGGACTGATACGTATACATTTCTACAATATAATGAAATGCGCCAAGTCACACAATATACACCTAAATAATAATATTATTATCATCGTTGATCCTCTTAATAAATATCAGTGAACTTTAGAACGAGTAAAGTTCAGAGTCCTCTCAAAACATCGTCTTAAGACGAACCAGCCATTGTATTCCCGAGATAGATCTTCTTACAAATATAGGCCTACCTATTCAAGCTTATCTACAAGAGTTTAGCTATTCAGCCATAGCTGGCGCAATTCAGGTACTTTTGCGACGTGTGTTAACCGATTTGCTGGCTGAAAACATCGTTGCTGTCTATGCTGTCAAATATAGCAACGGCTTATCATCTTTATCAAGATGTGATCTTTCTTAAGGATGATAAATAGAGCCCATGTCTATAGGCCCTACATTCACCATTCGCAGCAAAAGGGTACCCGCGTGCACGCACACAATACACTGAGTCGTGTACATAATTCACAATAGAACTGGGTGGGTAGGACTAATGTTCGCGACAGTATTTGTTGGCTCGTTCTCTCATCTCTATAATAATACTAGGACACTTGTTGAGAATGTCGTCATGAAAATAGCCCTATTGTTCGAGTAAGATTATGACGGTGGTCACTCGGTGTCCGTTCATTATTAGCCCACGAAGTGGGTCATTAGGATAACCTTTAATTAGCGCGTTAACCCTCGCAGTACAGAAACGCCATATTCTGTATGACTTAATGGATATTCTGTTGAATAGTTAGAAACTGATTTGACAGAAAAGCTGTTGAATATCTAGAAACTCATTTCACTGGAAGCTGTGGCTGCCATAGGCAGCAACAGCTTCCAGTTAAATTAGTTTCTAAATAGTCAACAGCTTTACTGTATCGTTGTCTTGGAATTGACACTTGCATTTCAAGGTTTAAGATGATGTAGACTCTCCTACTCAATGGGTTTAATTTCCTGATTGGTTAAACGCATGTTAGTGGCATGAATTGTAATGCTTATTTACGTAGATGTCTATAGATGTCTTATAGAAAGTGATTTAACTAAGACAGTCTTAAAAACTAATTGGCTTTATCTATATATCAAATTAACCCCATTGGTCAATATGACACTGTTGACCAATGGCACATTTGTACATCAGCGCTCGTGTTAGTCACTGGCGATAGTCAAATACATAAGATTGTATAGTGACCCAAATTTGATAATGTTTATTGGTTTATGTGCCGTTTGAGCATCTGGCGCGCCGAAATCGAATTTAATATAGGTCCTGCTGCATTTATCAATGGCTGTGTCGGTATATAATTTGATGTTGACCACGCGTCATTGACCAATGGGTAATAAAGGGTAGAGTTATTGGACTGTATTGAATTATTGAATAAAATTTGAATTGTTTAATTATATAATCAGACGTGTTAATGTTAGGACATACACTAGGTGACTACCTGACATAAAAGACCGCCATATATTGGCTGTAATTTACCGAGCGGTACCAAGAAGACCCATATTAAATCAGGTGATTGTCATTTCGGTAAATCGGTTAGCCTTCTATTTAGGCTTTCGCGTGTTAGGCCTACTAAATACCAGGTGCAAGATGTATATTCCATGTTTCGTATACTTCTGAAGAAGTTACCGAATGAACTTGAAATTGAAATTTTTTTTATAGCGTTCACTTCCGGGCTCGATTATACAGGAATTTGTTCATGCTACGGATCGCTCATTCCCCTTTCCTACCCCACCCACCCCAGCACCAGAGCAGCGCGGTCAGAGACATTACAGTACATTGACCGGGTCAGACTACGGCTAGCAGCAGCAGCAGCGTTATCATCACACTAATAGAATGGAATACATGCCCACTCGCCTTAACCGGAATGAACTCACAGGTCAGGAAATGAACTCAGACCTATCTATAACGGACACGCAGTGGTTCATCAAAACTCGGTAATTATAAAGGCAGGTGGGATATTAATGCAACTCATTAGCCTTGACATACAGCTACAGGACAGCCAATAAATAATGAAATATGTTTCCGGAACCAAAGAACAGAAACATGTTATAGTTATTAAAATTTTGAACACGGTGCAAGAAATGTTCTGTTTAATATTTTGGACGTAATTTGATGGGAAGCCATTGCTGCCTCAGGCTAAGGGCTAAGACAGCAATGGCTTCCGACCAAATTAAGTCAAAAATATTCAAGAGTATGTTTTATTCTGTTATGGAAATATGTTAAGTTATTTCAGAGGCGTAGGCCTACTATGTGGTGATAAATTATGGCGACTTATTAATACGAGCACGGCGAATGATGAATCCGAGTATTCGATGCGTCATAATCAATCAGGTCAAATGTAGGCTGAAGTTACCAGGGCCGTACGGTGGGATTCTGAAAGTGGGGTTCAGAAGGCGGTCTGTGGGGATGTTCACCCCCCCCCCCCCCCCACCAAGCTAAGAAGATTTTTCTTTTTGAAAGTAAAACGGTGCATTTTCCCGAAATCCAGGCATAAAAATCAACAAAATAGATGATATCAACATAGTCATATCTGATTTATATTTATATCTATTATAGGCAAATTCAATACATAGATATTTTTTTTTAAATGACAAATTTTAGTGGATTCGTTCGAAACCCCCGCCCCCAACACCCCCCCCCCCCCCCCCCCACCCTTGATTAGTCACAATCAGAACTGACGGCGAATCCTCTGTCATGAAGCTGGAAATGCCCGTCAAGTGTCTGAGTTCTATGTCTTTGATGAATTTACTGTTCAATAAACATTCAGTTGACTATTTCGAAACTAATTTAACTAACTGTTGGTTGCTGACAGCAACAGCACCCAGTCAAATTAGTTTCAAAATATTCAACATGTTGCCTGTATGATTACCTTGAAACTGGGATGCTGAGAATTTAAGGTTCAAAGTATATGACGGAGGGTTAGCGACCCAATAACCAATCTGGCCCGTTTGTAAACGGTGCAGGACCATTTGTAAACGGAGCAGACCAATCTACCAATTTGTTATCGGCGCACCCCTTTGTAAACGGCACAGACCCATATACCAATTTGCTATCGGCGCTCCTGTTTGTAAACGGCGCAGACCCATATACCAATTGGTTATCGACGCGCCCGTTTGTAAACGGTGCAGGGACATATACCAGATGGTTATTGATGCACCTGTTTGTAAACGACGCAGGCCCATATATCAATTGGTTATCGACGCGCCCGTTTGTAAACGGTGCACTTCCCATATGGCAATGTCAAACGTGTGCCAATAGGCAATATATCGATCTCAACACGCGCAATACGTGGGCGAAGATTAGCTAGAAATGGGCGGGGCATAGCTAGAAATGGCTCCCTCCATTGAGCCGATATATAGTGCTCAATGCGTTCTCCAGCTTTAGCTACTGTCTCTTGCTTTCAACAGGGAGTTTGATCTTGCGGAGAAAGTAGAGGCTATAATGGGAATAATTGCGCAATTAAGCATGGCCACCATGTTTTGATTTCCGTCAAGAAATAACACACGGTAGCTTTGCGAGTCCGAATCTGTTCCGACTCTCAACCGGCTCTATGACAGATATCTGGACAGACGCCTGCCCCCATCATTCTGTCCAAATATCTGTAATATGGCCGGTTGAAGGTCAGAGCAGACTCGGCCTATACTTCGGCTTTTGATGCAAATCACCGTCAAATGCCGTCGGCGTCCACAACATAGTGCTTCTAAGACAGAAAGAACCGTCTTGTATACACAAAAGCAGATGGGATGGTCCTTATAGGCAGGTTTGGCTGTATTGCCACGATCGACCTACATCTATGATGTTAACTACATCTTGCTCGTCACATCGTGATTGTCTGTTTCACCTGCTTTAGCTGTAATGTAGGCACCTGATGTGGTCACTTATCATTAGCTCATTCCATCACAGTTCGATGATGATACCAGCCTCTCCAGCTGACTATTCTACTCTGCCGCGGACAACGTACTCGTATCTGCATATTTCATCGATTATTCAGTCTGAATCGAATAGGATAGGTCACACGTACAGTTCAATGGGCTATGTATACAACAGACGAGCCATGCTAGCTGGAGAAGTGCCAGATACTGGAGGGAACTGGGTCGTGTGTCCGTGCGTGTGTGAAATACAGCAATTTCAAGTACATATCCCAATTCGCCTTTCCAGAGTATCCATCCATCATCTGACCTCGTATGACGTAATAATCAGCTCACTGCGTGTATGATGACGTCACAATAATTACGTCACAAACGGTTCTATAGACCGTCATCAAATCTCAAACGTATGAATTGTATGTCTTTGTAATTCTTTGCTATTTAATAAACATTATGTTGACTATTTTGAAACTAATTTGACTGGGCGCTGTTGCTGCCTTAGGCAGCAACAACACCCAGTCAAATTAGTTTCAAATTATTCAACAGCTTACCTGTGTAGTTTTTTGGAAATTGATAGCCAGGGTGTTCAGAGCTCGATAGCTCCCAACACGAGCGAGATGTGGGTGGAGCTTAGCTAGAGATGGGCGGGGCATAGCTAAAACCGGAAAGGTCCATTTCCAACTAACGTAACTTTGACCTACAATGGTGAAGACTGCTGTGCCATATAACAGCATCTCACACCCACACATACACATGTTCCTCTTCTCACCGGATGTTCCTCTGAAGCCCGAACATAATCATACGGTTTAAATGACTAGAGTTGGGGTTGGGGTGGGTCCAATTGGAATTCTTATGCATCGTTGAGGATGGTGTCCAAGGTGAATGTTTTGCTGGGTAGGATTGTGTACTCCGCTGGCCCCTTCCAAGTTTTCCATTGATAATATGACGTCATATGACATCACAACCAACAAATGACGTGTATGCTGACGTCAAAATCATTACGTCATAAAAGGTTCTATTTGGCCGGGTCTTTAACTCTTAATAGTACTGTACTTTGTACACATTGTGTTTTTACTATTTAATGAACATGCTGTCGAATGTTTTGAATATTTTGAAACTAATTTGACTGGGCGCTGTTGCTGCCATAGGAAACACATTTTAGGGGCCATAGGCAACAACAACACCCAGTCAAATAATTTTCAAAATATTCAACAGATTGCATGTATAGTTGTCTGGAAATAGATAGTCAGGGAGTTTAGAGATCGATCGATCCCAACACGGACGTGATGTGGGTGGAGCTTAGATTGAGATGGGCGGGCATAGCTAAAAGTGGAAATGTCCCCAGTCACCCGGCCAATCAGCGGGAACGCTGTCTCATGTTATTAGCGAATACAATCTGGGTTCTTTCCATTGTATATAATTACCCTCGCGCTGTAAGGCGAAGAGGGTGTTGTAATCTGGTATGTGTGTATGTCTGTGTGCGTGTCCGGAGATGTAGACCTATTTTCAAAACTGCTGATCCGATTTCGCTCAAATGTGTTAACGAAACAAAGACACTTACTGTAAACTAGGCTTTCCAGACTTTGGCCGTGCTCCGGATAACAAAAACCCATGTATCTGATCAAATTCTGGATTCATAGGAAAACTCGGAAATTGCTTGTCCGATTTGGCTCAAATTTTAACAAAAGAAAGGGAACGACCGTACACCAGGATTTTACAACTTTTGGCGTGATCTAAATATCGAAATAATGGGAATATCAGAAAACCTTACACGATCTGGGCGTAATAAAATATCAATCTATCTACAATATGACAGGGGTGTAGGAACGTACTTGGACCGGGGGGGGGGGGGGGGGGGGGGGGGGTTGTGCTGAAGTATTGTTGGGGATAAAACCTAGGCTGGGTTCGGGTGGGTCTATGTGGATACACTATGGGATAGGCAAAACCTGCAGGATGGATATCTCCCCCCCCACCCACCCCCCCCCCCCCACACACACACCCTGGTTCCTACGCCTATGTATGACAAAAACAGGAGGGTAAGGGTATATGTAACCTTCGATTACAGTCATGGCTAGTAGGCAGCAGGGCTATATTTGTCGGTCTATCTATCATCAAATCTTTGACATTCACAGTTGGTAGCTACATAGAGACATTACGACGTAGTGTGACTTCTCGTACTTTAAAAACTAACATAGTTTCCGAACAAATGTAGGCTACTAAACTATGGTGGAAGTGGATTGGACGCGGTCTCATGCCCCGTTACATCATCCACCGAGATTGTGTTATTCTAGTGATGTCACTGGGGTACCGTACTAATAACCTTGTACTTATGACGTATGCTCGCCCGGTCATTGGGTCATCATTACTTAGATGTGGCCATTTTGCAACCGTAACGTCATGAATACCATCGATCGATTCGCTTGTTCAGCTGTCTGTATAATCGCTGACCTGGGTCAGATCCTAAGATAGCCGTGTGTATTATTATGGCTTTTCATCTTCCTACGCGTTTGACCACCACTGACGAATAACATAACTTGACCTGGATACGCACGCGATATACGAGGTAATATAGTAAATTAGGTCGTGGCATGACCTATTTTTTGACAATACGCCAAGTTGTTACTTCCTATAATTTCTCGCTATCATTAGTTGAGCATGCCTACGTGGTTATCCTACCAATCGCTACTCACGCGATACTCGCCAGTTGCCAGCATTGATTAACTGCATGAATACTATACATCATATAGTTATTTTGAGAAAAATTGTCAGGAAGTCGTTGCTACATATGGCAGCAACAACTTTCAGTCAAATTCTTCTTAAATTTTTTTTCCACAAACACATCCCTGCTCCATTGCAAACGAATATCTGAGAATTCGGCTTAAAATGGCCTCATATTTGCAGGTACTAATTACTGTAGCGTACACGCGCGTCCGACATCACCTGCGTAAATAAATCGGAATTCATGCAACTGACCAGTGTCCATCTACGTTAATAACTGCCCTTTTCAACGCCACAATCCTGCTACGAGATTTGTGGTGTAGAATTATAACTCTCGAATATTTAGAACACGATTTAACCAGAACCTATTGCTGCAGCAACACCTCCCAGTCAAATTATTTTCAAACTACTAACCGGAATGTTCACTGCATCGAAAAGATGTCGTTTCAGGACTGTAATGATTACATTGTTATTTATGATGCGGCTGCGCAGTCGTCTTGTATAAGCTGCCTAGGACCGTGAATAAATATTGTGAAATTGCGAATTTATTATTATGGCAATGAAAGGGTGCGCCATGGAAAACTGTATGATTTCGTCGCGTATAAAGAAAGCGCACTCACGCCCGCCCGCCCGCCCGCCCGCCCGCCCGCACACACATACATACATACATACATACATACATACATACATACATACATATATATATATATATATATATATATATATATATATATATATATATATATATATATATACACCTGTGCAAAAGTTAAGCACCACCCTATTTTTACGCACATGCGAGGGTATATTCATGTGCTATGAAGAAAGCAATAGCATAAACATTTATGTACCCATCCATCTTAGTGCAAGAGGTAATAATGCAACTAGAGGAATGCTGATTATGATGGTGGGGAAACACTGTATGTTTTTGTTTGAACTTGAAAACGAGGCCTGAATGTGGTTACGTTGACACAACTGACAACTATTGCCCTACAGTTGACACACGTGGCTAGATTGTCATTAATGGTGTCTGAAAACGAAGTTTAACATCTGTGCACGAGTTTGAGACTGTCATTATTAATACCGGGTATATCCACCTTGTGCCTGGATGACGGCCTGGACACGACGTCTCATGCTGGTCACCAACCGATTGATACGCCATTGTCGTATTTGTTGCCATTCAAGATGGAGTGCGTCTGTTAATTCCTGTAGGTTCTGCACAGGAGGATCCCTCCTTCTCACCATGTTTCCCAGAATGTCCCAGATATGCTCAATAGGGTTCATGTCAGGGCTCCTTGCTGGCCATGGTAGGGTTTCGATGGCATTCTGGCGGAGGTATTCATGCACAGCTCTAGCACGATGTGGTCGGGCGTTGTCATCCATGAATATAGGGTGGGTTCCAGGTGCATGATTTACAAAATGAGGGACCACAACTCTATCCAGTATGGAATCTTGATATCTTTGTCCATTGAGTGTTCCAGGTACAGTCAACAGATCCAGCTTACAATCAAATGAGATGCACCCCCATATCATAACGGAACATCCACCAAATGGAACTTCTTCCATGATGTTACGTTGGTCGTACGCCGTGCGTCTGGACCTCCATACACGAGTTCGACCATCTGTGGCATGAAGCAGGAACCGACTTTCATCGGACCAGTGTACCCGTCTCCAGGATCTCATGTTCCAGTGTCTTCTTTCGTTGCACCACCTCAGACGCTCCTCTTTGTGGTGTGCAGTGAGGAGAGGACGTCTGACAGGTCTCCTAGCTTTCATGCCAGCAGCATACAGTCTCCTTTTGACGGTGGACATTGACACTCTATTGCGCGTTTCCCATTGCTGGCTGAGCACTCTGCAGTTGGTGAATGGAGATCTCCTAACAAGGCGTACTAGGGCTCGATCATCACGGGCAGTAGTCTTCTTCGGTCTTCCAGATCTAGGCCTGTCCTTCACCTCGTTAGTTTGCCCATGTTTTGCAATCAAACGACTGATTACAGTATGGTTAATGTTCAGCTGTCTGCCAATCTCTCTGCATGACATACCAGTGGTATGCATGCCTATGATTTGCCATTTCACACGATCACTTAACCTTCGTCTTGCCATAGCAGTTCACAATCAAGAGCTAATTCTCTCTGTACAAATAAACCACGGTCATGAACACAAAATTCCTAATCTTGTCGGCTAAATCTGTATGTAATGTTCTACACCTCAAACTGGACTTTTACATAACTGAACACGTGTGCTGTTTCCCGCCACGCACGGACATCAAGCGGCGTGAAGTCATGCATGCATGTGCATTTCGTACTTGGAATTATGTCAGCTAACGCGGGGACAAAAAGTATGGCAGCCTAGTTGTACCATCATGTTTCTACGTTCTATTGTTTTTGCTGGTGCTTAACTTTTGCACAGGTGTATATGATAAACTATGGTTAATTTTAACCCTTTTCACCCCAAAATTATCATTGAAACGCGATGAAAATCCAGGTAAATATGACACTTTCTGAATATTGATAACCCGAGTGAAAATGAGCTACACTTCAGCTTATAAATAATTTAACATGTTTCCAAAACACAACTAAACGTCCTTTTGAATATTTTGAACATAGCTGGATTGGAAGACATTCCATCAAATTACGTTCAAACTATTCAACAGGACATTTCTTACTAAAATGTTTCTGGGTTTTTTTCTAATTTTGTTTTGGAAACAAAAATATTTATTTCTGACCTGTACTGTATATAGCTGTCATCTATGGCATATAGAACTGAATGTGCGATTAATAGTGCCAGCGGAGATAGCGAGTAACCATGACGTTGATACACAGGTTACTGCGTGATACATAGACCTGTATATCTGGAGAAATGCCAATACAAAAACTGACAGTTTGCGATAACATTTTCTGACGTTTGTTACCAATCTAGCCGCGATCAAAAGTGACAGTTACAATCATAATTCGTACAGTACATTAGATGTATATTCTATTATCGTAAGGTGGTTCGCACCCACCTCACCCTCCAGAGGTTTTGCATAGACGACGGGGTGGGTGGGTGGGGGTATGGGACGGGTTCGGACATGCTCTGTAATGGGTAGTGTGGTGAGGTGACGTTATCCCTGGTCCGGCCTGGCGTCCTGACATCTGCCCGTCATTTGTTTCAGAAACAACTAGACAGATCTGAAGCAAATATGCAACCTTCTTTGGATCATAAAGGTATAAGGGCCTATATACTAGCCTAAGTTCAGACTAAGTTATTTGCAAGCCATATATGGACTGAGCATTCAGGACAATTACCGATGGTATCTAATAGCAAAAGGTGATAAATAGAAATAAGGTTGTTTGATCATATCAGTCGCCATAGAGACGCGGACAACACGTCATCCTGGGTGGTCAATGTATACGGGGGCTCTATCATAAAAGGGGTAATATTTAAGTACAATAACCAAGTAACTGTACTCAACTACAGTTTCTAGGGACATGACGTAGGTGCATTGACCTGTCTATAGCGGATACCTGTTTTTGGTGTCAAATGGGTCATTTCTTTTAAGACGGATATTATTAACGCCTAACGATAACCCACTTTAAGGAACCGACATCATTGGAACCCAAACTTATTTATCATTCAAACGATCTGCAACAAATGACGGTCTGCCTTTTGGGACCTTTCATTGTCCCTGATTCTGATTTTAAATAAACATTTTAAGAACCTGCATGCTCATATCTACGTGATCTGTAAGATGACGTCACAATCATGACGCCATGAATGCCTCGATATAGTCAGTCTTAAACGATTAATAGTCTGACACATACGAATTCACCTTTCCAAAGTATCCATTTTTCATCTGACCTAGTATGACGTCATAATCAGTTCCGCGCGTGTGTGATGACGTCACAATCATTACGTCACAAAGGGTTCCATATAGACAGTCATCAAATCTCAAAGAGTCTGACACGTTGTATAAATTGTATATCTTTGTAATTCTTTGCTATACAGATGAGCTGTTGGATGATCTGAGGCTGGTTTGACTGGGTGCTGTTGCTGCCTTAGGCAGCACCGGCGCCCAGTCAACTTAGCCTCAAGATACCCAACAGCTCATCTGTATAGCTTTCTGGAAATCGATAATCAGGCATAATCTATTGTATAGTGTACATATTTCGACTTTAGGGATAATCAATGCATTTATTAATTTATTGTTTATGAACGTATATAATAGCTGACCGTCATTGTAGGTTTATACTCTGTACACTCCAGGGCCTATGGCCTAATGTGGAATCAATAAATCAAATCAAATCATATCATGCTATTTTGCCACGTTGCGGCCCCTACTGGGCTAGAGAAATACTCAGTGAGCTTTGGCGTTTTTCCTTTGATGCCCAGCCAGTTTTATGTGATGAATTCCGCCTGATTTTAGCGTAGCATCTTGTCTCCAAGACCATGATTGAGCAGCATGCGTGTCGCTAACAGCTTCTTTCAGAGTATTCAGGCCTAGGCCTATACATGAGCCATCACGACTTAGAAAGTGGTAAATAACACATGCAGTCATGACAAGTGTCACTTTGGCGTTGGATGGGGGTGGGATGAGAGAGAGAAGTGAAATTTAACCCAAAAGTTTCTAAATAGCGATGTCATTCATATCCCTAGATGCGTTTTCGCAGCTATTCTAGCACTATACAGGATGTAATTGTAAATTCTGTGTTCGAGTACCAAGCTTCGAAAAGGTAATGGTTTCATTATGTCATCTCGTAATAGAAATACGTAATTCCCAAGCGTATGATATGGCGTCATTGTACCCTGACAGAGTGGAACCTTCTTGAAGATTCACAAATCTTTTATTCCATGTTTTCTTGCAAGGATTCATGATTTAGCAGGTTTTAGAAGAATGACACTACCCTTATCCCCTCGTGTTTCCGCTTAATCTTATAATGGTTAAAACTGCGAAATGACACCTGCAGTGCTCTTGAGTGATGCACATTTGCAGGCCAAGAGACGACATTTTTGAAAATTTATCACTGGAATGCCTGGCTCGGTAAAATAGTCTTCTCTTGGCCTGCTACTCACATGTACACTGTCAAAGCAAAAAGTAGGATTTTCTTGAATATTAACCATTTTATGATCAAGGTGAACAAAACGTGTGGCAACAGAAAGTTATTATTTTTAATTTCTGTGGCAAATTTACACACATGGACATTTACTGAGTGAGAATTGCAATTTTCTTTGAGATATCTAGAGCTTTAAAGGGTTAATTGATATAGGTAGCATTTTGAGCGCTTTGAGGCGCTGTTGACGCAAAATGGATTAATAGTCAAATTCGTACTCCTTCGTTAATGCAGGCAGAGTCTGGTGTAGCGCGGATCGACCGGACGGGTACCGCCGTCCCAGCCAAGCTGGGTACGGATCGCCCGTCCTGGATTCTTTCCCAGAAGCGCACCCCCTGGGTAGAGCAATAAGCGTGTATGGGCCTATACGAGAGGTATTTCGTCGTGAAAACGCATGAGAGCACTCGACGCTTCCCTGGCGACACGTGCGTTGAGATCGGGAGCGAGTGCGTACCTATAGAGTACCGAGTTGGTACTCGTAAATAAAATGTATTATTCTCGTTATCCCTAGCATCTAATAAGACCAGAATTTGACGAGCTTTTTAAAACTTCAAACCATTTTAAAATCGGTTCGGAAATGGCCGAGTTATCGTCGATTTTCCCCGTCAAATTATGCTCAAAATATTTCTATAACGTCGTAATCGCGTATATATACATAGCTAGATTGATAGTGGTTTGTGTACAATTTGAAATTTGAAATTTATTTGGTACTGAACGAAATTACACGTTTTGACCATATAGAGATCTACAATGTAACATATAACGTTGGCATAATAAAACAGTTTAACTAGAATTTACAGAAACAAAAGCATAATTCGAACGAACATGAAATTACATAATATATAGTCAGCCTTCTGCGACTAGCCAAATAGTTCTGGAAGCAAGAGGATGGCGCTTCTCTAAGACAGGTGGTCCGAATACCACCTGTCTCAAAAATACGTACAGTTGCTAATGGAGGGATCCAATCTGTCACCCAAGTAATTGACGTCATATTAAATTACTTTATTAGAGGGCTAATGTCATACTCATTAGTAGGTTTAACACAGTCGGGGGAAATTGAATAGTCCGCAATGAAGAGTGTCAATTGTATGTGTTTGATCGATTTATAGTTTAATAACTGTTTTGTTGAAAGGTTTGAATCTAACCTGACCTGGAGCCGTTGCTGTCATAGGCAGCCATTGTTCACAGGCAAATTAGCTTCAAGATATACAACATTTTATCTGTACAGTTACTCTGAAATTGAGATTCTGGGTGTCGGGGTTCAAGTTATATAAATTCATCCCAACTTGCGCAGAACGTATAATTATGTGGAGCTTAGTTAGAAGACGGCATAGACAATTAGGTCATCAGGGAGCTGACGTCACAGTCATTACAAGGTTTAACGTAGCAATTCCGTTATGGAGTGTACGAATTGCATGTCTTTGATCGATCTACAAGTTAATAAACGTTATGTTGAGTAGTTTGAAACTAACCTGGCCGAGGGCCGTTGCTGCCGTAGACAGTCACTGCCCGGATGCAAATTAGCCTCAATATATCCAACAGTTTAGCTGCATGTATAGTTACTCTGAGACTGAGATTCTGGGAATTCCAGGTTCAAAGTATATAAATTGGTCCCAACACACACATAACTTGCACGGCGATAATCTAGAAATGGGTGCATAAGTATAAATGGATCCCTCTATTCTTGTAGTCCATAATGTGGTGGTCGCTTCAGACAATTAGCAGCCTTAGATTTGTACAGCTGCGTTCTTGCATTCAAACGCCCATGGGCCCCTCTATTCCTGTGGCCCGTAAGGTTGTTGCTTACGATAATTATCAGCATCAGACATGTACAGTTGTGTTTCTGCGTTCAAACGCGTAGTATATATATATTTAGCAAAATTCTGCAGTACATTTCTCTTTAATAACTCCCAATTTTTTAACGGAGGCGTGTAGTTAAGTACTTTACTCTGAGGTCTTGGTATTTAGGACATGTGAAAAGGAAGTGGTGCTCATCTTCAACGCAGCCTAGATCGCAAGAATAACATATTCTATCTTGCCTCTCTAATTTGAGGTGTCTACCCTTTTCTATCCGCAGTACATCTGAACGTTGTGAGTGCTACTCTGTATTTTCGGTTAGACCTATCATCTAGTAAATAGTTTTCCATAGCAAACGCACATTTAGCAGTTTTATAAAAGTTATATCTGCTATGGCTGGTGTCGTTTAATGACGCCGACCAGTAAGAAATAAACCTGTTTTGCAAATATTGTTTAATATTTTTTAAAGTGGCATTAATATTCTTTGATCCATGATTATTCCTAAGCTCTGTGAAACCGAGGTTTTCCAACATTTTTCTAATGCTTGTGACCCAGTTGGTGCTTATTGCTGAATTGTCGTTCTTATACATTTCTAGATATGCTTTGTAAATAATCGATGTTTTCGAGATTTCGGAAACGATGTGTATCCAATATTTTATAGCGTGTACTATAGATTGGATATAGATTGGATAGTGGCCTACGTCACCAAGGACACATAAGTTGGGTGTTTTAGAATGAACGCCTAGTATGTTTTTGCAAAATTTTTAATGAAGATGTTCACCTTCGAAGCTAGTTACAAATTTGTCTTCTATCACTTCGTTTCTCTCAAGGGACGGTAGTAGATTTAGCGGGCCCCATACTTCTGCATTATAGGTAAGAATGGGTCGTATTAATGTATCAAACAATTTAAGTTGATTATCGACAGATAGATGATGGAATTGGTTTAAGCTTTTCAGGCTAAAGATGGCCCTCATTGACTTTTGTTTTAGATCATTTTGAGAGGATTTTAATTTCCCGTTACAACGTAGCTTTATGCCGAGATATTTACACGACCTCACAATCGATAAGCATTGCGTATTGTATAGGAATCTGTGTTTGGTTATTAATTTGCCAACTTTATTAAATACCATTACTGAAGTCTTGACTAGATTTACCGTAAGACCCCAATCATTACAATATTTGCTTAACTGATCGAGTGCATTTTGTAGACCCTGAGCTGAAGTTGATAAAATAGTAATGTCATCTGCGTAATTTAGGCATGGGGACAATTTGATCATATAATTTAGGCGGATCGCAGCTAGAATTAAATATTTGTACAATATCATTGATAAAAATGTTAAATAAAACAGGACTGAGAACATTACCTTGATGGATACCAACATGCACTGGGAATGTAGTAGTAAGGCCCGTGTCTGTCTTCACACACGATTCTGCGCATGCATACATATTTCTGATAGTTTTATACATATAGCCACTAATTCCATGACTTACTACGTCACTTTACCATCTATACATATAGTAATACATAGATAATTGTGTATACGCCACGGTATTCTAGCGCGCTGATTGGTTGGTGCCGCGATCTCTGGTTGGTTCAGGCAGCCTGCTCTGACGTCCCATCGAGTATAAAAGGGGATGCAATTCGAAGATCAGGAGCATCGTCGACGTGGAGGCCGAGAGTCGAGGTCTGACCCTAAGAGTGGGAGCTTGATGAGTGGACTGGAATACCGACGGATAGATTCAGCGCATCATCTCGGTTCCGCACGGCTTTCAGTTCAGCTCACTCCGGAAAGCAGTTCTCGGCTAACCCGCACTAATCAATTTTGGATGCTTCCGGACGGCCATTCGGGAGCAATAATAAACTAAATCATGGTTCCCATTTACGAAGACCTATAAGCGGAACTTTCTGTGGGAGGGTCCTCGGACCCCTTATGTAAACTTCTACATAATGTAGAGCAGCGATGTTTCTTGGTGGATGGCTCGATGGCTCGCCGGATCTGCCGACCACGCAAAAGTGGAGATCAAACCACCGCACTGCATGTCGTGTGATTTAACTATATAGCTTTTCGACCACAACCTAGTAGACTTTGCCTGGTGCGACGCACCCCGCACCGTATGCTTCAATATGTACATGCATAGAAATATTATATATAGTAACCGGGTCTGTTAATGGGTTATGATTAACTTTTATGCTTCCGTCGCCGGACGGAGAACTTTCTTCACACCGTTTAAATCCTGATTTAGTTATAGAGATGATCTAGTAGACATTACTTCTTTGCTCTGTGTTACCGTCCTGAGTTTGTACCGTATCATCGTGGAGTCAGCATGCGGAGACCCATCAACGGAAACCAGCTGCGGAGATCTGCATGCGGAAACCTTCCATCCTCAGAGACCGTGTCGACTCGCGCTACGTGTATGTGGCGCCTCACTTTCAGTAACATAGTAGCATGTTCCGTCCAAGTAACTACTAGGTACTCGAGTAACTATACATATTATGTCTTATCGTCTGTATAATGTACTGATGACTAAGAGGCACCGCACCGGTCTTTGGACCGCAACTCATAATTTCTTTATTAACTGTATATAATATTCCTGTTTACTGTAGGTGCCTTGACTAACAGCACCGTTATAGGTTACTGACCTTAAAATACTAACTACCTCGTTTAAATCATTCTGTAAAACTGTGATATTGTTCTATTGTAAGGGTTAGTTATGTATATGGCAAGTAGCCATCCCGTTCCTATGTTTTGCTTATTTTATAGAAACCTTTGGACCGCAGTACGCTTGGAAATACTAAACAGCTACAATATATGCAACAATATATGCATCACTTATTCCCGCCACCAACAATTTTACACTGAGGTCGCTGACCGTGCTCTAAATATTTTAGCCCGCCATGTTACCGACTAAACCTTTCTATTCAGCTCGATAGGATAGGTTAAAGTGGTCAGGGACAATTTCTTCGTCAGGAGACATATAGTGTATGTAGCTTTAACGGCTGTGTGGTAATCTAGACCCGCACACCGGCAAGGTTGTGTAAGATTGGCCCAATACCTATAGGGCCTCATATTTATCAAGTTATTGTCTCTCTCCACGATTCACTCAGCCTCTAGGCTTCCTAATTGTTTGGATATCCCACCCGCACGTTGTACTGATCTGACTCTGGGAAACTATTAGAAGTTTTCGAGCAGTGATGATCAAAGTGCGGGTTTACATACATCTCCCGCTGTATCTTCGGATACTTAGTAGTTAGCCACTTTACCAAAGAAGGAAAGCACTGTGAAAACGTGTAGTTATTATTATTATTATTATTATTATTATTATTATTATTATTATTATTATTATTATTATTATTATAGTAGGATATAGTATTCCCGGCCCGCAGTGCATATTGGGCATATTGGAACATAAACCTAACGAGACGCGCATCTCCACCCAACTCGTTGAAGTGTCTGGGCAAGATCTTGGAATCTGCCACGCCCCTATGGGAAGGACACTCGCGGTGGATATTCGTCTCTCCACCCCCACCGTAACGATATGTCAGTTATTAAATTTGCTGGTGTAAAATGTAGCCATCGTCCAGTGATGTTTTATGTGGTTATGAAGCAGGACATCTGGAGTCTCACCCAGTTCAGATGTGTTGTGAAGTAACATGTACGCTTGCTGTCCATGGAGGTAGATGCTTTCCAAGGCAACCCAGGGGAAACGGGGTGCCTGCGCCCGTTGGATAGCCATGTCTAATGATAGGTAGGAATCTCTTCCACTTGCAGCCTAAACTAGTTCTCGTTTCTAAAACCTAAATGGTAGGTTAGGAATGGCAGAAAGCCAGCATAAATAAAAGCGGCACCTACTAATGCAGTATCTTGGAATGACATAAGGCAGGGACTTGTGAATCCTCCGGGAGTTGAACAAAAGAGTGGCCCTTTTTGCCAGCTCTTTTCCTTCGCTTCGGCGTCGAAGGCATTTTCCTGTGACGGAGGCCCACGCGAGGCACTTACCTGTCGCATAAGCGAGATATCCTGTGACGGAGGCCCGCGCGAGGCTATTACCTCTCGCACCCACAAGTAGCATCTAGGTGACCAGAGCCCGCGTGTGGCATATCCCTCTCGTAACATCAGGAGTCTTTTCATCTGTAGCATGACGGTATAATAGCTTATATTAAGTTAACCAGTGCCCTCGTTGTGCGGATGCCTCCATTGCGGGATACCTCTGCGGATTTACGAATCTGCGTGGTACCGCCGGTGACCCCACGTGCAAAGTACCTTAACTAGCTCTACTTTATGTATTTTTGTATATGCTCATACACTGTCAAACGATCTACCCCTGTTTGACAAACTGTTATTTCTCTTTTTTATATATTCTCCATAGTTTAAATTAACATGGAACGACATACCGGTGACACTAATGAGACCGTGCAGTGTAATCTTAGCGGCAATGGTCGCGCGGCCACACCGGAACGATTGAGTTCCACCGGCCTTAGGAGCTGGTCTATGTATTTCGCGGAGCGACGTTCCACGGGATCCGGAACCCCGAGACTCGGAGCTAGCCAGCCCCCTCGTTCGTCGTGCACGTGTGGCGCGATGGGCGGGTACTTCGTACCGGAACGACCCGACGATAGCCCGCGAGCTACACTGCCCTGACTCCCAGCCGTCCGTCCAAATATCTGCCATATATGGCCGGCTGAGAACCAGCGCAGACACGGACTACCGTTATAAAATGAACGGATCGTGATAAAACCTGAGGGTGTATTCTAGGGGAAATTAACCCTTCCAGTTTATCCATCCATCATATGACAACATATGACGTCATAATCAACTACGTGACGTGTAGGATGACGTCATAATTATTGCGTCATGAATGACTCGCTTTAGTCCGTCTTAAACGCTTAATAGTCCGTCACGTTGTATGAATTGTATGTCTACTATTTAATAAACATACTGTCAAATATTTTCATAATGCCATAGGCAGTAGTTTCGAAATATGTAACAGCGTATGAGCTATACCTGTATAGTTTAAATTGATAGTCACGGAGTTCAGGGATCGTTCGATCCCAACACGAGCGAGGTGTGGGTTGAGCTTAGCTAGAGATGGGCGAGGCATAGCTAAAACTTGAAAGGTCCATTATTTACATTCATCACGGGGCCATTTTTACATTCAACCCGTTGTGGGGTTTTAGAAGTGCGTCTGAACTTAAATTTTAAAATTCCTATACCAGTTGGTGACGTACCGGACCTTAGCGCGTACGAGTTTATTCTTAGTGTAGATCTATAAGTCTTCAGATGGCATCTCGTCTCATATTATGGCTAGAATTTAAAAGGATACATTGCTAATTTTGTGTGAACATTCTATTTTGTTTTACTCATTTTGAAAATTTCGTGCAAGCCCGCATTAAAATATTGTGGAAGCCCCTGGAAAGCTCTGCTAAGTCTGTCCTCTCAGCCATAACAAGACGTATATTGGCTGTCATATTTCAAAGGAATTCGTCGTTTCTCCATAACCACGGAAGCTGAACATTGATGGGCCCTTGTTAATAGTCTGAGAGAAAGTGATTAACGTCGTTAGACGATAGGGAATCGTGAGCTGTGTCTAGGGGTGAGTGGGGGTGTGGGTGGGGGTGTGTGTGGGGGGGGGGGTGTGTGTTTAAAACATCAGTCAAATATTTAAAGTTTTGGTAGCATGACAATGTGTTGACATTTACAATATATGTCCTGAAGGAATGGAGTAATAAGCGAACATTGCCCTGAAGCTGACCAATGCAGTCCACGTCATTGAGATTATTACGGCTATATAACATGTTGATGAAAGCCGAGATCATTATTTAGAAGCATCATCATTTTGGATATCCGTTAATTTTGGTTATTGGTGCAAATATAAGATTGCATATTGGTCCTTGCGCCTTTAATTAACGGATCGCGATCATCGCGCCAATAATACACAAATAGATATTGGTCCTGCACAGATAAGCAACTGTATCGTCGATATCTAGATGTTTATTGGTCTTGCGGCGTTTGGTAATCGCCACAGGAAGAATGGTCAACGATGCGGTGTGTATCTTGGCTCCATGCGCCAGGTAATACTGCTCCGCCTGGTCTCGCTGCGTCTTGAAAAGATGTCCATGTAGTGAATCGTGACACGTACGCCATGCGGTTAGTTAACTGCAATACATTCCTCTTTAAATGTCCCTCAGAGCAGAAATATCTTTCAGAGTACAGAAGGATAAACGGGAAATGTGCTGACGACAGCAAAGTGCCCCCATTATCGACCAGGACAATTATGTAGGTTCAACTGACGCCAGACCCGAGCTATTTTGGACCTGACAACATCATTACAGCTCTCCTATCACGTATAGCGAAAGATAACATTTAATAAATGTCTGACCGGCGATCAACACGGGTTATCGAGTAATATCCACCTATTATGCGCAATCGTGTAAATACCATGCAACGACAGAGCGAAAGCTGCAATGACGCAACTATTTTTTGCAACATATAAAATATAGGCTATATCATTTTTTAAATCGGTGCTGCTGAACCCTATTTCTTTATTTAAAAAACAACAACCACGAATGTGATCGTATGCAGTCTCCTTAATTATACAAGTAAGTACAGAATACAGTTTTAGCAATGCTCCGCCCATCTCTAGCTAAGCTCCACCCACGCGTTGCCCGTGTTGGGATCAATCGATCCCTCCACTCTCTGAATCTCACTTTCCAGAAAACTATACAGGTAAGCTGTTGAATATTTTGAAACTAATTTGACTGGGCGCACAGGTAGCAACAGCGCTATGCAGTCAAATTATAGTTTCAAAATATTCAAGAGAATGTTTATTAAATAGTAAAGACATACAATTCGTACAACTTAAGACGGACTAAATTACAGCATTCAATGACGTTAGCCTACATGTGACGTAGTTGATTATGACGTCATATGATTGACTGAGAAGCTGGATTCATCAATAGGTTTGATGTGTCAATTAATCCGGTATTGGAATATCCAATTAAACATTCAAAATATGTTATTTATCTTAGTTTTGTCGGAGGAAACTGCGAACAATGGCACAGTAATTTGTGTTAATGGAAGTAAAGGAGAACTGTACAAGTTGTAAACAAAAACTATCACAAGACCATGATGCGCCCATAATGACGCAGGTTACAGGGTCAATACCGGACCGTATTGGCCTGGTATTTGGTTCAGTACCAGCGCGGTACCATGCGTTATCAACTTATTGGGGGTCCTCGAGATGTACCGCTAAACCAGTATATGGACTATTTTCCACACATACGGCCTGCGAACACCCATGTCGTCGCCGGGTAAGATGGAAAATAACTACAAGAACTGTGTTCAAACGACTCTGTGCTTCGCAAATGGAAAGCAAACCCCACGATTTCGTAACTTACATTGCTACCTTGTTGCAGTTGCCAATTATGACAATTAACTCGTTGAATTTACGCCTTCTTGTTGGCCGGTATTTCTATTCTGTACAAGATAACTCGTCCAGCTAAAGTGGGCAACATCACATTCGAGCCACTAAAACGTACCGGTGAATCCACAAATGTGCAACCAAAATCTGAAACAAGAAGATAATTCAGATTCAGATTCAGATTCAGATTCAGATTCAAAGTTATTAATTTTCATATTTAGACATGAATGTTAAAAAATATTGTAACGGGCAGTCCACCGAAGGCCAGCTTATGAAGCGGGTTGTACCTCTTTATTATTTAATAAACAATCTGATAGGCAGCAACAGCACTCAGCCAAATTAGTTTCAAAATATTCAACAGCTTACCTGTATAGTCTTCTGGAAATTAATAGTCCGGGCGTTCCGGGATCGGTCGACCCCAACACCAGCGAAGCGTGTGTGGAGCTTATCTAGGGATGGGCGAGGCACAGCTAAAACTGAAAAGGTACACTGAGTTGGACATGACATTGACAGGTGGCAGCCCGTTGTTCAACAGCTTTCCTGCATGGGCGTCTTGAAATTGAAATTCTGTAATTTCAACGTCGAGACTGTTATGGGTGTCACAGAATCTGAGAGTTGTTGTTTCTACACCGCCACGATAATTGTAAATTTGGAAGGAAGTATTTTCAAGACCGACCAGGGAAAGGCGCATACGATCAAGAATCGATAATGATTCAAGAAACGTGTTGCGCATCCATTACTTTCCGCCATTTCGAATACACCCCAGCCATCTACAAACACCATTCAAATTAGCAGACGTTCAAACCAGTATTCAACTCCCTGAAGAATGGACGTGCATTTGAGCATCTCAATTATGCACGCGGCATCAACTCCATACCGATTGCTCACATGATAAATTGCCCTTTCAGTCAACGCGATCTCCCAGGCGTTTGCAATCGCAACATCGAATGTGTGTGGTCTGCATTTAAGTAGCTGAGATTAGGAACAGAATGTGGACAAAATAACACTGACATTGCATGTATTCAAATGGCAAAGGTAGCAACTGAATCAGGGCAACTGCTTCAGACTGCCACAAACTAGTCCTTGTATAGCAGAAACATGCCCCATATCTTAGCCTGCTTCATGATAGAACCGATGCTCTTATACCATGTCCTATGTGTTGGATACATCAGTGATCATGTTGCAGTTACTGACCTGACCATGTCACCGCCAAAAAGCATCACTACTAAGTGTTGCATTTCAATAGGCATGACCAAACTGCTGAAAAGGTCAGGAAAGTTTTTCTCCACACTAGGTAAACACAGCAAAGCAATCAATGGTACATCACCCAGCATTGGCATTGATTCCTCTGCAATGGGCGATCACAATATCAATGGCGATGCACTGGAAGTCTGCATCAGAGCTCATTGCCCCTTTGCCACAACGTTCACACAAAACAATTAACATGGGCATGACACACGACAGACTGTAGAAAACCAAACGTGCTCCAAGGCTGCAACAACTGTTTAACATGCACATTGATTATGTGATATGTAAAGTTAATGCAAAGGCACTACATCATGACTTTCGAACATTTAGTGGCAACTTTGACCTAGAGCAATCAGCTTCGTACCAATGATACCAACCATACCATCACCAATCCTCGCTTGCCGGACTGAAGTACAGTCCCACTGTCGACGAATGCGACCCAACCATAGAAATCTTATACGTTAATAGTAAGATTTCTATGACCCCCAACTAAGATGGTCTATATGTGCTGCATATTCCATTGCACACACCTGCGTAGAGATCGGTGTCATTTGCAGTACTTTGCACCAACGTATTAAATGTGGTAGAGGATGCCACTACATGAACCTGCTATGTGTGCTCTATATGCCGACCTGAAAGCAGCGGGACTAGATATTCTGATGATTAAGAAGAGCTCTGGCCGAGGACAAGAACCAAAGAAAAATGACTGATTGTAGTTCAAGGATCTTTTGACTACTGCAGTCGTCGTCGTCATCACCATCATCATCATCATCCATCCATCCACTCATCCATCCATCCATCCATTATCAAAAGGTCTCTCGATCAATTACTCACGCCAACTACCAAGTACAGAACAACCTTGTGAATTTTATATTGGCGCAAATAAAAAATTAGAGTGTGGTCTCTGCGCAGCTAACCAATGTGTTTGCCAATGCCTAGTTGTACAATGGTCTGCTCAATCGGTCATTGATGAATGGGCCCGCCGCTATCCACTCCTACATTGGTCTTTTCCACGTTGACCAATAAATGTGTTAAATATTAAGTTTATATTGGTTCATACACCTTTGAGCAACTCGTCAAATGGGACATGCTGCAGGCCATCAAAGTGTTTGCCAACATGGTTCTCTTAAAGCGTATGCATATAGTCGTGGGTAAATGCAAAATATTAGGTTGAGGACTGGGTATCTTGTATTAGGGTGCTATGCAGTGCATGCATGGCTTTTCTTCTAACACCAAGGCATATGGACCTTTTACAAAAAAATAACATGTGTTATTCTTTAAAGTTCTATGATCAGACACTACGATCCTTTCATGTTCTCGTCCTCTGATGAACTCCAATCCCGCTGAGTTCGGATATGTTATCGAGGTACTCCGATCGGAAGTATCACGTGGTTTCTTTAACTTATCTACCTACGTATGCGCACACCTTTACTCTCGCTTGAAGGAGGAGTAATGAGTAGAATTTGTATCACGTGATATCGTTGTACGATTATACTTTCGGGTGTTCGGATATCCAATCTGGGTAATCGGAGTGAGTAACCGAACTTAGGTAGGTTGTGTGTTTAGGTCTAAATCTGGGTTAGTGGAGTGCGTTCACTTCTGGCGGCATTGCACTCTAAGGATCGATAATGCAATATTACGTATGTAGGCCATGCATAATGAGTTCACACGCAATTTGCTACAATGTACCCTCATAATGAAATATTTGTTGAATTGTATAGTTTCAGTTATTTTCAAGGAAGTGAACCTATTATCATTATCCTCAGATAGAGATTCCTAATCTGTTTACGAAATGTAACCGACCACCAGCACCTGTCTCATTGCAAGGCCGAATCTTGTTCTCGGTAAATAATAATGTAAGAAATATGGAGGGCAAAGACCTCTGAAGGCAAACATATTATTGTCGAAGAGATCGCCTGCCAGGAACTATTGACCGCGCACAGCTTGTTATATTCAGTGTCAACGTAGACCATGCTCACATCTGCCTGTTGATTAATAAGAGAAGATCTCATTAGACGGCGACTCATACACAACATACAGCTATTGTTGACTAGATATGTTGGAAATAATCAAGAGATTTTCATATTTTAATATGTATGTATGATCTCTCTCTCTCTCTCTCTCTCTCTCTCTCTCTCTCTCTCTCTCTCTCTCTCTCTCTCTCTCTCTCTCTCTCTCTCTCTCCGTGTGTGTGTGTGTGTGTGTGTGTGTGTGTGTGTGTGTGTGTGTGTGTGTGTGTGTGTGTGTGTGTGTGTGTGTGTGTGTGTGTGTGTGTGTGTGTGTGTGTGTGTGTGTGTGTGTGTGTGTGTGTGTGTGTGTGTGTGTGTGTGTGTGTGTGTGTGTGTGTGTGTGTGTGTGTGTGTGTGTGTGTGTGTGTGTGTGTGTGTGTGTGTGTGTGTGTGTGTCCGACCAACCCCTCCGCGAGCTCATAGTAGAAATCAAATTGCATTCCGAATATTTAATAAGTTACCTATTTCTAGGCTTTTACGTATGAAGCTGATTTGTCTGCGTCAGCGGTGTATTTATTGATTGACGTACACGCATTCATCCGTTCACGCGAGCGTCTTTACAGCATCAGTGCCAAGGTTTAACCTGAATTCATAGAGAGAAAATGTGCCCTTTCTTGTGTTTACAGGGTAATGGTAAGCTCACTTTACCGGAATCTAAAGAGATTTTGCGTTAAGGAATGACAATATGATACATATTTGATCATTTTGAAAGCAATTTGACTAAATGCGTTAAATTAAAAATTGTTTCAAATTGTTGAAATGTCTTTACTTGCAATACGTATAGCCCTATGTTTATCGAAACATGTTAAACAATGCATTATCTTGACCCTATGTGATATAGTTGTGTTAGCATCTCATGCATCCGATTTTTTCTTAATAAGTCATTTTAATGTCGGTTACCCTGCGCTAATATAGGCTAATAATGCTGATTATGCTTGGTGGTGTGTTTTGGGGTTGGGGAATAATGATGACGCGGGTCCTTTACGTCATTGACGACAGTAGCGGCATCTATATACACACGTTTGTGTACGAAGGTGATACATGTGTACACATATTCAACAGATTTCTTATATTCTGTTAATTTGAAAAGCTGGTTTCTTTAGTAGTTTCAGAGTAAAGAATCTTGGCTATAACGGACACTTGAGCCCATCCGAGTTAGGCAATCCGAATGTTATCACTAAAGACAGGCGATATCTTGAGGGCCGGTACTGGGTTCTTACCGGGCCAGGCCCCCCTAATAACGCGTTACCGACCCAGTAACGGCGGTGTCAGGGTGTACTTAACCATGTCTCATTACCGACCCAGTAAAGGCGGTATCAGGGTGTACTTAACCATGTCTCATTACCGACCCAGTAAAGGCGGTATCAGGGTGTACTCAATCATGTTTCATTACCGACCCAGTAACGGCGGTGTCAGGGTGTACTTAACCATGTCTCATTACCGACCCAGTAAAGGCGGTATCAGGGTGTACTTAACCATGTCTCATTACCGACCCAGTAAAGGCGGTATCAGGGTGTACTTAACCATGTCTCATTACCGACCCAGTAAAGGCGGTATCAGGGTGTACTCAATCATGTCTCATTACCGACCCAGTAACGGCGGTGTCAGGGTGTACTCAATCATGTTTCATTACCGACCCAGTAACGGCGGTGTCAGGGTGTACTTAACCATGTCTCATTACCGACCCAGTAAAGGCGGTATCAGGGTGTACTTAACCATGTCTCATTACCGACCCAGTAAAGGCGGTATCAGGGTGTACTCAATCATGTCTCATTACCGACCCCGTAACGGCGGTGTCAGGGTGTACTCAATCATGTCTCATTACCGACCCAGTAACGGCGGTATCAGGGTGTACTCAATCATGTCTCATTACCGACCCAGTAACGGCGGTATCAGGGTGTACTCAATCATGTCTCATTACCGACCCAGTAACGGCGGTATCAGGGTGTGATTAACCATGTCTCATTACCGACCCAGTAAAGGCGGTATCAGGGTGTACTCAATCATGTCTCATTACCGACCCAGTAACGGCGGTATCAGGGTGTACTCAATCATGTCTCATTACCGACCCCGTAACGGCGGTATCAGGGTGTACTCAATCATGTCTCATTACCGACCCAGTAAAGGCGGTATCAGGGTGTACTCAATCATGTTTCATTACCGACCCAGTAACGGCGGTATCAGGGTGTACTCAATCATGTCTCATTACCGACCCCGTAACGGCGGTGTCAGGGTGTACTCAATCATGTCTCATTACCGACCCCGTAACGGCGGTGTCAGGGTGTACTCAATCATGTCTCATTACCGACCCCGTAACGGCGGTGTCAGGGTGTACTCAATCATGTCTCATTACCGACCCCGTAACGGCGGTGTCAGGGTGTACTCAATCATGTCTCATTACCGACCCAGTAACGGCGGTGTCAGGGTGTACTCAATCATGTCTCATTACCGACCCAGTAACGGCGGTGTCAGGGTGTACTCAATCATGTCTCATTACCGACCCAGTAACGGCGGTGTCAGGGTGTGGTCGATGGAGGAATTAAGTTTTAGCTACACCCCGCCCATCTCCGGCTAAGCTCCACCCACACTTCGCCAATGTTAAGATCGATCCCAGAATTGTCTGACTATAAACTTCCAGAAACCTATACAGGCAGGCTGTTGAATATTTTAGAACTAATTTGACTGAGTGATGTTGCTGTTTGGCCCATGGTAACAACATCGACCAGTCAAATTAGTTTCAAAATATTCAACAGCATGAGTATTAAATAGTAAAGACATACAATTCGTACAACAACGCTTAGTCCGTCATCAATTAATCGTTTATGTTGGGATAGAGATAACGTATTTATTATTTGATTGACTTTTAGCTGTTTGAACATGTCGAAAGAATGTGTGTTAAATAGTTGACACGGGAAGTTTTCACAACCGGATATGACAGGTTGTAATAATGGCATTGCATAAGCACAACAAGTGCACTGATCACATCTCCAGCCTTAACACTTTAACACTCATATCAGCCAAAAACGGCTTCTGCAGTGGTTTCGAAAATGTAAATTTGCAGACCATGAGAAGACTTTTTTGAAAATTGACCACTGGAATGACTGGCTCGGTTATCGAGCCAGTCATTCCAGTGGTCAATTTTCAAAAAAAGTCATCTCCTTGAGGGTTAAAGTGTTAAGAAAAGCATTGAAGCAATTAATCAATTTGTTTTTGCCTGTATGTATCCACTGATATCACAAGTACTGGGTGAAAACGTGTAAATTTCACCATCACTGGTCAGAAGGTATCGTAGATGGCTCTGAGTTGCTCATGTCATCGTTGTTCACCAGTTCAGATTAAGGGAACTGTTTGATGCATCAACTCTGATACTCACCCTCATAACGCAGTGTAATGGGCCGGTTCTGGACTCCTACAGGGGCGCATAGGTCTAGTGCCGGTCCAGTAAGCCACGTTATCAATGTCGGTGTGCAGACATGATACGTACATCTGCGTCCAGGAAGTTGATGTGCACGTTTCTCCCAAACTAACCGCTTGCATCAACTGCAGACAGTAGCCACAATGTATCCACTTCCTCTTGGTTACTTACATTGTCGGTCATGTTAACCTTGCACCAAGAGCTCAGCGAATAAACTAATTATTTGGGCAGGATAGTGAGTGAGCTGATCTATGCTTACTTTAATTTGTAACTATAATGAACATCTTGAAATCTTCTGCTGTGTCTTCTAGCTTATACCGCATGTCAACAGGCTGTTCGCGGGATACTTTTGTCAAATATGACGTATGCCTCGCAATATCTTTGAGATATAGCATCTTAAACAGCATGTACCCCGAAGCCTGCCAATGGAAGAGTCCAGTTTATCCATCAATCATATGACGTCATAATTAACTGCGCGACGTGTAGGATGAAGTCATGATCAAGTCACGAATGCTTAATGGACCTTTCCAATTTATCCATCCATCATACGACATCATAATCAACTGCGTGAAGCCTAGGATGACGCCATAATCAATGACGACATGAATGACATAGATACGTTCGCCACGAACGCTTAGTTGAAGACGGACCATGCCGGCTGTACGAATTGTATGTCTTTACTATTTAATAAACATGCTGTTAAATATTTTTAATTAATTTGCTTGGACGTTGTACAGCACCCAATCAAATTAGTTTTAAAATATTCAACTGCCTACCCGCATAGTTTTCTGGAAATCGAGATTATAGAGTGTGCAAGGCGCGCGTGGAGCTTAGCTAGAGATGGGCGGGCATAGTTAAAACTGGATTCCTCCATTCTTTGCGAATATAGACTAGATGTTGTCGTTATGAAAAGCCAGCTGATCTACGCGAGCCATACCACCAATAATAATATTTGGAGTGTCAAATGATTAATTAGGCCATCTGTTTGAGTTGTATCCAGGACCAAACCCTCTAATGTGTGCATCAACTTCAATTTATCAGAATATATTTGAGGAGAACCGTCACGATGATACTAGCAAAGGGATGCGTTAATTTTCCTAACCATTCTAACTCTAAAATAGTGGCGTTTAAACCATAATGGCAGCAACAATTCTAAAATAGTATCGATTTTGTAGCTGCTTTTATGATGTGTTGCTTTCTTGGCAGAGATGACAACCATGACCCAAATACCAAAAGTCCATAACACCATTATGTATTATGGAGTTCTGCTAATACATATATTGCACATCATCATGTTGATTCCCCTGTTTAAGACTATATGCTCGGCCTCAACGTGGCGCAGGGGTGTAACCCACTGGGTTTTCAATCCAGACATTTGGAGCGGCTAACCAGAGCATTATGCACAACGCTAATGAAATGACACTTGGAGATCGAATCAACCGAAATGGGGCTCGCCCTGTGAGGATCCGCCAGGCAGGTGCAGCGCCGGGCTCCACGCCTCGAAGGAGCCCACCCTCAGCTACTGGAGGTCCCATCAACTCGTCTTGTGGAGCCAGGGGACGAGGATGGAGAGCTACTGGCCAACCGAAAGAGAAGACCAACCCCAAAGAGAACCCCAGTATCAACATCATGCACTGGAACGCAGAATGGAGTTACCAACAAGAAATCAGAGCTCGAACAGTTCCTGTACGAAAACAACATTGATATCTGCTGCTTCCAAGAGGCACACCTGCAAGAAGGAAAACGATTTAAGATCAGAGGTTACCAGATTTTCCGGTGTGATCAAAGAGGAAGAAAGAAAGGCGGGGTGATCACCTTGGTCCGAAACAGCGTGAATGCGAGCCATATCAAAACCTTTATGGAAGAGGCAGAATATATCAAGATCAAGGTAACAACCAGCAACTCTGTGATTGACATTGTCAATTATTACTGCCCTAATGACAAAGAATCTCTCACTTGACACAATCCAGGTCCCGGACTGCCACTTCCTCATTGCGGGAGACTTTAATAGCCAGTCCCAGAGCTGGGGATACAGAACACTTGATAAAGAGGAGAAGACATTGAAGCATGGCAAGATGAAAAGCACCTTTTACTTGTCAACGGTCCCACAGATCAACGTACCTTCTACTCGCGCCGGTGGCACTCGACAACAACGCCGGACTTGGCATTTTGTACAGAAGACATTCACAGAAACCTCAGTAGAGTGGTCGGATCGCAGTTAGGAGGAAGCGACCACCGCCCAGTCCTCTTCTCTCTTTTTGGAAGTATTTCGACAAGTACACCTCAACATCCAAGGTGGAACTACAAAAAGGAAAATTGGAGTCTGTTCGGCATTCGTTCCAGTGAGCTTACCCAAAATATAGCAGTAGAAGGGAGAAGCATCAACAATGTGGTCAAGGAATTTTATTCAAGTATCCTCAATGCTGCCAACGAAGCGATTCCTCGAGGGTTCAGGAAAAACTACCGCCCCTACTGGACAACAGAACTGCAAGCAGCACATGATAGACTAGACAAGGCCAGAGAAGATGTAGAGGGTAATCCCTGTCATGAAAACCACTTCACGCTACAACAAACTAAAGCCAGGTATCTAAAGACCAAGCAACAGGCCAAAAGAAGAAGCTGGAGGGAAAAGATGGCAGGGTTTAATTTAGAGAGAGAGACACTACAAAGCTATGGAGACTGACTAAAGCACTGAATGATGAGGGTCTCGGGGGAGAGAAGATTACTCTTGAAGAAGATGGACAAACACTGACAGGAAAGATGGCTGCAGATGCCTTTGCGAAGGCATATGCAAAAGAAAGCAACATTTCTATACCACGGATGCGTCAAGAAGAGGTTAGAAAAGAGCAAAAGGAAAGAACAGACACCAACACTCACGATGCAATGAAAGGTGACATTAGTTTAGCAGAACTGAAGAAGGTTATCCACCAATTGAAGAAGAAGAAGAAATCTCCCGGGCCAGATGGCATTACGAATGAAATGATCCAACACCTTGGTGATGCATCTCTCCGCAAGTTGCTAGACATCTTTAATCTCAGTTGGACCAATGGAGAGGTTCCTCAGTGCTGGAAGGAAGCCAGAATGACTCTTATTCTGAAAAAAGGGAAGAACAAGACGAAATGTGCTGAGCTACCGTCCTATCAGTCTTACAAGCTGCATATGCAAGACCATGGAGCGCATCATCAACCAACAGTTGCAGTGGTACCTGGAGTCGGAGAACATTATAGTTTCAGAGCAGGCCGGCTTCAGAAGATACAGGAGCACAGAAGATCAAACAACACATCTTGCACAGGTCATAGAGGACACTTTTCAAGCCAAGAAGGTGATGCTAGCAATCTTTATCGATCTGCAGAAGGCATTTGACAAGGTGTGGAAGGATGGCCTCCTCGTGAAGCTCCGGCGCACAGGCATCGGTGACAACATGTTCCGATGGACCAAGTCATACCTACACAATCGCAGAGCTAGGGTGCTTGTGGATGGACAATCTGGACAGAATGTATTGCTGAGACAAGGGGTGCCACAAGGCTGAGTTTTATCACCAACTCTGTTCACACTCTTCATTAATGACATTGTAGCAGTGCTGCCCAATGGGATCCAAGCAGCCCTCTATGCAGATTACCTCATACTCTGGTGCACCGAGGAGTACACGACTGCCACGTACAGAATGCAGCTCACCTTGGACAGAATTACAGCTTGGGCCAATCGCTTGTGTATTACCATCAACAAAGAAAAATCATCAGCCATGCTATTCTCATTGTCCACCAAAACCAAGGTTGGCAATCTGACACTGGGCGGTACTCCACTCGAGTACGAGGATCAGCAGACATACCTGGGAGTCACCTACGACAGAAGATTAACATGGAAGGAGCACATACAGAATGCAGACGCAAAGGCCAGAAGAAAGCTAAACATCATGAGGAAGCTGGCAGGAACAAAGTGGGGTGCCAATGAAAGGATCCTCAAGACCATCTACCTATGTGCCGTATGACCACACCTTGAGTATGGATCCAGCTCATGGATGACAGCAGCTAAATCTCATCAATAGAGCCTCGACAGAGTACAAAACCAGGCACTACGCATTATCACAGGTGGAATGAGATCAACACCAATAGAAAAAATGGAGCAGACAGCAGGCACCCCCCCCCCCCCCACTTAGCAAAGGAAGGGAATGCAAAGCACTGATCCAAGCTGCAAAGTTCAAATCGTTCAGCAACCACCCGATGAAGATCAGGCAAGCACAGCTGTCATCAGGAAGACTTAAAAGATCAAGTTTTGTGAAAGAGACAAAAGCACTTCAAACGAAACACCAAGAAATGTTGCCAGCACAAATAGAAGACCCAAACCACACCTTTGATCCTCCACCCTGAGAAAACAAACTAGAGAGCATAGCTATTTGCACCACAGTACCTCATCTCACAACTAAAGATGAACACAGTGATGTGTGTGAGCAAGAAGGCCCTGACCCTAGCCATGCTGGAAGAAATGTACCCTCAGGCGACATGGATAAGGATCTACACAGATGGATCAGCCAAAGATGCAATTAGAAGTGGAGGTGCCGGACTGCACATGCAGTATCCAAACGGACAACATGAGTCAGCTGCAATACCGACGGGCAAACACTGCACAAACTACAGAGCTGAAGTCGAAGCACTGGTGCATGCAGCTAATACCCTCAGCAGAACAGCAGACCCTATTGCACAGATTGTCTTTTTATCTGATGCCCGCTCCGTCCTTGAGCCGATCACCAAAGGTAAGCTGCCACAACTTGAAGAAGCACTACAAACCATCAAATGCTTTCGGATAGCATTGCAGTGGATCCCCTCACACTGTGGAGTCCAAGGAAATGAGGAAGCAGACAAGATGGCAAAGGTGGGTGCAGAAGAGAATCAGACAGAAAACATGGTTACCCATACAGAGATGAAGACTATCATCAAGTCACTCTATAGAACACCTCAATCAGAAGATGCCTACCATCATCTCTCGAGGCCAGAGCAAGTGACCATTTTTCGTCTCAGAACTGGACACAACAGACTAAACCAACACATGTACAGGCGGTTCCACCTTACGACATCGCCCGCTTGTCCTTGTGGAGAAGCAGAACAGACCACAGAGCACATACTTCAAGGTTGCAGTACGTATCAGCACCTGAGAGAAGAGATCTGGCCTTTGTCAACCTATTTTCTTGAAAAGCTGTATGGGCCTGTGGAAGAACTGCAGAAATCCACAGATTGCATCTTGAGAACGGCTCTCCAAGTGTGATACCAACGATCGAAAAGAAGAAGAAGATCATATTGATTTTTACGCGTTTAGCACACGTTTTATTTCTGCGGCCGCCATTTTGAAATGAATCTTATCGATAAAAATCAAAACATCTTTATTTGGAATATGGTTTGTCGTTTGTTCACAAAGTGGATGCATTCATTGTACTTAGAACGATCACGTGTTTCATTAAGAAAGTATTGCATGTTTGCCCGACTAATGCATAGATCCGAGCTGTCACTCAAGTATTTGCCGCTACAATCATAATGGCACAGATCCTATAGCTCCGTCATGAAAATCGAACAGTCTGTGACTATTGTAGGCCTTGTATGGCTTTGATAAGTCTCCAAGTTAATAAACATTAGCCTATGCAGATTATTTTGAAACTAATTTGACTCGGATAAAACATGCCTAATAAGTTAGCGAAGCTTAGCGATAAATGGGCGTGGCTTAGCGATAAATGGGCGTGGCATAGCTATAAATGGTCGTGGTATAGCTATAAATGGGCGTGATGTAGCTAGAAGTGGGCGTGGTATAACCAGAAATGGGCGTGGTATAGCTAGAAATGGGCGTGATGTAGCTAGAAATGGGTGTGGTATAACTAGAAATGGGCGTGGTATAGCTAGAAATGGCCGTGGTATAGCTAGAAATGGTCGTGATGTAGCTAGAAACGGGCGTGGTATAGCTAGAATCCCTCAATATATCCACAAATAAACAGGAATAAACCTGGAATGTCACCATTCTTGTTCAGTTTTCATTTGGGTGTCAATAACAAGTAGTCACGCCATGCCAGGAATGCATTAGCATATTAACATGCACGAGGTGTTACTAACATCAGTTTTCCTATCAGTATGAGTAAGTACATAATTCTCTAATAACTTATCAATGTGAGTAAATATATCGTTCTCTACTAACTTATCAATGTGAGTAAGTATATCGTTCTCTACTAACTTATCAGTATGAATAAGCATATCGTTCTCTACTAACTTATTAGTATGAATAAGTATATCGTTCTCTACTAACTTATCAGTATGAATAAGTATATCGTTCTCTACTAACTTATCAGTATGAATAAGTATATCGTTCTCTACTAACTTATCAGTATGAATAAGTATATCGTTCCCTACTAACTTATCAGTATGAATAGCTATATCGTTCCCTACTAACTTATCAGTATGAATAAGTATATCGTTCTCTACTAACTTATCAGTATGAATAAGTATATCGTTCTCTACTAACTTATCAGTATGAATAAGTATATCGTTCTCTACTAACTTACCAGTATGAATAAGTATATCGTTCTCTACTAACTTATCAGTATGAATAAGTATATCGTTCTCTAATAACAAAGTGAAATGCATTTTACCATATGATTTTACTTTAATGGCTAAATTTAAACAAGAAAATCTAATTATTTGCTTATTGAATGCCCATTTACAGGCCACGTGAAAACTATGTTTAAAAAAAGTGACCACCGGAATGACCGACTCGGCCATTCCAGTGGTAAAATTTCAAACATAATCTTTGGGTCTGCAAAGGCACATTTCTCAAGATAAAGGTCGAATTTGGACGGTTTCGTTATGATAGGGTTAATAAAACTGTATAAACCCTCAAGGGCCATCACTCCGGCGTTCGAAGGCCCGTTCACTTCCAGCTCATATTTCTAAAAGTGTATAGATATGCTGCCTATTGGCAGAAGGAAGAGATGCATATGGCCGCATATCTACGAGATTTAGTCCTATCCCAGATAACGCAGCTTACTGTGCCGATGCTCGGCCAATTGTGGGCCGATACTTTCAGTATCAGCCCAGTAAGCTGCGTTATCACGGATTCCATCGACGCCGTTAGTGAAACCTGCTCGTACTATTTTTGAACAACGTCGGTCAATAGACGATCATCTAATCGCCATTGTATGACCAAGGTGGTCTATAATGAGTACTTGTATTGATGGCCGGGACGGTGTCTGGCTGGAAGAAGGAACAGTCTGGTTTCAGCCTCTTTGATGACGATGCCAATGTAGATCGTTGTGTCTATCGCATTATTGAATTCTTTTGATCGTGTTCACGTTTTTACCGAATAGTTACTAAAAATCGTTATATTTTTTAAGGGATCGATCATAATAAAGATGGGAAATCTCGCATGGCCCAGACATTGTTCCAGCTGTTGTTCTGATTACAATCACGGATACCACACACCGCACCCTTCTACCACCGTCACCATCACCCACCACCAACATTCATCATCACCAGCATGACCATCAATAACAGTGCCATCATGGACACCGTTACAATTATCACGCGGCCAACGTGTAGGCTACTCTTAATATACCATGAATAACGAACGAGTCATCATTCAAAATATACTGCATCATCATCTCTATAGTGTGTCACTCCACCCCACCCCAACCCAATCCAGCCCCCCCCCCCCCCACCAAGGGGGGGGGGGGGGGTCCACCGTAATAAATCCGGCCTTGTTTTCGTTAGTTTTTTTCGCTCTTTTACTTGGCCTTTGAGTCTTTAAGTAGCGCACATTACCTCGATTTCTTAATAATCATGCAAGTAAGCCGCTGCATATTTTACAACTAATTTAACAAGAAGCTGTTTCAGCCTTACTTTCACTAGCATATTTCTTACGCCTTTAAGAAGTTATTGTAACTGCTGCTGCTGCTGCTGCTGCTGCTGCTGCTGCTGCTGCTGCTGCTGCTGATGATGATGATGATGATGATGATGAATGATTGACGAAGACGACGACGACGACGATGATGATGATGATGATGATTGATGACGACGACGACGATGATGATGGAATCGTACTGTCACGCGCGTGTTTGTCTGGAATCTGTGACTATAGATCCTACTATACATTGCATAACCCCATATGCCCTATGTAGCGATGCGGATGGGCTGCAACTTGAGCTAGGTTGCAGCAAAAAGGGGTCTCGGACCACACGCCCCCAACCCATACACCCCCCCCCCCCTTAATCCGCGGCTGTATGTATATAATACACAGCGTGTATATATGTGTTAAACAAGCATGATTCCGTTTATAGATCTACACAAATTTCTTTGAATAATATCTATTATTGGAACTCACGATTGCCGTCTACAGTATATAGATAGTCCATGGTTTTTTAATACCGATACACGCGTCTCATAAAAAAAACCCCATGTCTTTAGTGGTGGCAGGCCAATTACGGCGAAGAATGCTACTACAGGTGAACGTTCCGCACGATGCTAAGGGAGCAGACACGACGAGACAATGTAATGATTTTGGGTGCTTTATTTACCATTTTGGGAATCCCGTGTCCCTTAGTGCAAACACGCTACACACGTTCGACATTTGAAACACGTTTTATTATTATTATTATTATTATTATTATTATTATTATTATTATTATTATTATTATTATTATGGGCTTATTCTTCCGTGCACGAGTACCTATCATGCGTGCGCGTAGAGAAATTGACGCCCTGGAAACCAGTCTCTGTAGATTCTTTTTGAACAATTTCGTGTTGTTCTAATAACAATCAGATCCGAATCTTTGTTTTACATATTTTATGCGGCTATGCCTGCATAGTGTCTGGTCGCAGGTGCCATTAAACTAGGTACAGATATATGTAAGTATTAAAATAACCATATTCAAAATATTCTTAACTAATAGATGGGCCTATTTCTAGCTATACTCCGCCCACTTCCCTCTACGCTCCGCCCACTTTGTAAGCACATTTGAATAGATTGTCACACTTTGAACACCGAATTCCCAGAATCTCAATTCACCTTTCCAGAGCATCCGTCCATCATCTGACATCGTATGACGTCATAATCAGCGCAGCGCGTGTATGATGACGTCACAACCATTACATCACAAAGGGTTCCATATAGACCGCCATCAAATCTCAAATAGTCCACGTATGAATTGTATGTCTTTTTAATTCTTTGCTATTTAATAAACATGCTGCCTTAGACAGCAACAGCACCCAGTCAAATTAGTTTCAAAATATGCAACAGCTTACCTGTGTCGTTTTTTGGAAACTGATAGTCAATGTGTTCAGAGATCGATCGATCCCAACACGAGCGAGGTGTTGCTAGAGATGGGCAGGGCATAGCTAAAACCGGAAAGGTCAGTTTCAAAGTAACTATTCAGGTAATCTGTTGAATATTATGAGGCTAATTCGCCTGCATGGGCGATATTTCACAATATTTAGCAGAATTGTTATTTAATTGTAAATTTACCACAAAGACATATGCCTACAACCAGACATTTACTGTATGAACTATTGACACTTACTTGGCGGGCCTACGTCATTTTGATTGTGACTCCAGGTAACAAGTGACATATTTGAATATGATGTCATAGGCTATACTCAGGGGCGGATCCAGGAGTTGAGGTCCTTTGGGGTGGTGGGCACAACCCCTGATTCATGGGTTGCCCCCCCCCCACCTCCTCTAAGCAGAGACTCCCATCCCGCCTGGTGTGCCCTCTCATGTCCCATTATATATATTCAAGCAAGTTTTCAACTGATAACATCTCCATGCGCAGACATCCGGGTATCTGCTCTCAGGGTATCTACCGTACATTTTTAAATAGCAATTCGGGGAGCGTGCGTGTGTCGATGTAACGCGCCAATATCGAATTTGCGCCGTTCGTCAAAGGCGCAGGGACCAATATCGAATTTGATATCGGCGCGCCCGTTGACCAACGGCGCAGGGGACCAATATCGAATTACACAAGTTTCTGATTTCATGTCTGCCTAAAGGTGTTTACTCAGGTGTTACACAATGTTACATCGCAGTGGCGGTGGACGAAAGTTGCAGAAGGTTCAAAAGTTGGTTTCATTTTCAATAAAAATGTGGAAACAAAAGAATACGTAGCGGCGACATCGATGTCCACGTTGTATACACCTTTGAAAGTCATTGTGGCTCTTAGAATTAAACATGGCGCCGCTAAATCTACTCAGTAAATTTTGATATGTGCTCATGTCGGTCTGAAAATCATATTAATTTTTCACATGGAGCAATTTGTTCTAGATAAGTTCGCTACTTATTGCCAAGCATTTTGGTGTGAATATGCGCCTTTTAATAGTATATAACAGTGTGTGCTATTGTGCTATTTGATTTCATGGTTATACGGAATCGTGTTATTAAAGTATTAAAATTGAATAATTATGACGTTTTATATATTTAGTTAGTTATGTATTGTGTCCGCCAGCCATTAATAAAGTTCGATTGGAAACAGAAATCTGTGCACTTTGATACTGTTTCATATCGTCCCAAATATATAGATTTCGATATTGGTCCCCCACGCCACTGACCAACTGGCGCGCCGATATCAAATTTGATGTTGGTCCCCTGCGACGTTGGCCAACAGGCGTGTCGATATCAAATTCGTTATTGGGCTTGCGCCGTTGACCAACGGGCGCGTCGATATCAAATTTGATATTGGTCTCTGTGCCATTGGCCAACGGCGCAAATTCGATATTGGCGCATTGTATCGTCATTCTCTTCCACCACATTCACATAGTCAAGTAAGTTTGCAAACTTACTTGAATATGTGTATATTCCCGCCAGAAAAGCATGAGGAACACCTTGAGGACATCTAAATCTCAAATATTTTCCATGGTAGTAGACCGTGTGCCCTTTATCTTCCAACATATGTACATCGTCAAGTAAGATTTCAACTGATATTACATCCCTAAACGCAGAAGGAACGCAGTGAGGGAATCTTGGTTTCAGAATCTTTCTGGGTGAGGACTAGTGTGTCATTTGTCATGCCAACATACACATATTCAAGTAATATTACTTCCAGAAATGGAGAAGACGCAATCTGAGGGCGTATAATTTTCAACTTTTTCTGGAACTAAGGACCAGTGTTTTAAGATCTTAGCTGATATTATAATATATCTAAAGAAATGCAATAAACAATCTGATAGAATCTAAATTTCACTGAATTTCCGGGTACATCCCATGTACCATCTCTCTTATAAAACCACCATATTCGGTCTCCAGTCAACGTCCCACAATTCATTCCGCTTACTACAGTTTAACGAAACGAGTAATTTTCATGGAATCCTTCCTATCTTTTTTATTGTTGATCTACGTACCTTGGAACATTTAGAAAAGATTTAGCTCCTCTGTTGCTCTCAAATGTGGGGACTAACTAAGCTGGTACCAGACTCCAATTGCTCATAATCACAAAAGTGGAGCCAGTAAGGGCTACAGAGTCCACGGCGCTGATTGGCTAGTGCTGATAAGCCGCATACGCGTAAGGCCGAATATTTCTATTGGTTGTCAATTTTTAGCCCGGGGAAACCCAAAAACAAACGAGTGGAATGTAAAATACCCTTTTATATTTCAATCAGCTGATTATGAATACAATGATACAATGAATGATACAATGAAAGGACATCTGACAGCAGGCCTCAGGCCTCTAACGTCAGGAATAACAGTTTCACATCAGTCAACTAGTATTGAAGCAGAATTGGAAATACATGTAGGTTTAGCCTCAAAGTTGAAGCGCATAGGGTGACTTTCCTAAAGTGTGTCCAGTCTATGTTTAAAAGAATTAATTGAAGGTGCGCTGATGACATATTCAGAGAGTTTATTCCAATGATCAGTGCACCGCAATGTCGAATACGACAATACATCGCGTAAAACGTCATTTATTCAGTGTCTAGTCCATCTTTTGAAATGCAAACAAACATTGTTTGGCATAATTTTGTACTAATCTGTAGCGCATTGTCAGATTCAAGCTGCTGAAATGCATTTTTCTGTAAACGTGTTCTAAGATTCCGGGAAATGTCAACCTCCCGCTGTTGGACGTACGTATTGCCTCAGAAATAACTTATATTGTTTACAAAACAAGATAAAATGTACAGTTGGATATTTTGGACTTAATTTGATTGGAAGCCAGTGCTGCCGTATGTCGAAAATATTCAACAAAACTAGATAACATTTTGCTGTTTTGGAAATATATTAACCTATTTATGAACTGGACTGTAGTGCTACTGTATTGTAGGCTGCTGTTATTCTGGGGGATGGGGTTGGGGTGGGGTGGGGGGGGGGGGTGTGTGTGTGTGTGTGTGTGTGTGAAATATCAGTCTTCCACTGTTGTAGGTTTCTGAGTTTTTTCTTCTGTGCACTTACCTAGTTTGTCAAGGGCCCACCACCACATAGCCTTAGGTGGATGCCTGTTTTGAACTGTTAAATTATTTATCTATATAAAAATAAAGAATCTTGAATCTAGTTAAATCACAATATTCAACATAATATTTCTTTCATCCAGAATAGTTTGTTTAGCCTGATATTCAGAGTTCAAGAGTTAACCCTTTAATCATCATAGCCCAGAAATCACAACTTCTTTATGATATACAGTAATGAATATTATATTGAATATTTTGAAATTAATTTGACTGAGCTTCTGCTGCCATAGATTCAAAATATTTAACAGGTTTCCTGTATAGTTGGCTTGAAATTGAAACATTGAGGGTTAAACTGGTATTACTCTCTATCAGCCCAAAATGTCTATGTGCCTTGTGCAACCAACAACCTCGTATTACCATGAGGAATATGTTGTATGGTTTTTGGGCTTTTAATAAGTTAACCCTTACCACTCTGGTGTCAAAATTTTAAATTTCAAATTAAATTAAAAGATGAACTGGTTTTCAGTTTTCAACAAATCTGGTGGGAGATGGTGCTGTCATAGGCAGCAAAATCCTCTAGCAAAATTGTTGAAAAATATACACCAGTTTCTTTGATACTGACAGAGTAAAAGATAGAATATTGACATCAGTGTGCTAAGGGTTAATGACTTGAATATAACCTGTTAATCACCGAACCGTCTAAAATAGCTTCTGCAGTGATCTTGAGAAATAGCTCTGTACCCCAAGAGACTATTTTTGAAAGTTTAACACTGGAGTGGCTGGTGCGACAGCAGAATCCGACATTACAGTGGCAAACTTGAAAAAATAGTCTCCTCGTGACCTGTAAATGAATAAACAGGCGCGATTTTATTATTCCAGCATTTTTTTCAAAAGGTGTGGGGATAGAAAATCTGCTGTCCAAGAAGTAAATCACAACTTAATTCACTGGAATGAATAATTTTATATAAGATTTCATTGATCATCTGGAATGCCAGGAAATCTGAGCAATCTATTTCATGCTGTACCCTATACTCAATGAGAAAATGCTGTCACACAAAACAATAATGACTTTGGTGACATGGTCATGTTTGACATTTAGTAATGCATCCCTCTGAGGTGAGAACCCTTATCTGAAAAAAGAATCAAATTAATAAAACCAATGAAAACAATATTCAATTTCACTCTGTATGACAATGACAGTGTACGTGCATGGTATTTCAATAGGCAAACTATTTTAAAAACAATTTCACTGAAACCTGCTGTTCCATAGTGAGGGGCAAACAGATGTAAATCAGGTTATTTTCAAGATATTCTACAATCTTCATATCATCTCTCTTAAAAACAGATGTATTTGTAATCAGAGTGAGCAAGACCAAAACACTCCTTGTTTCTTTATTAATTCAGTCAGATTGTTTGATTTAAGGATATAGCTGCTCAAACCGCAAGACCTAAATCACTTTCAGACAAATTAATTTCAAAATATTTAGTTTTCTGCAGATCTCAGTTCTAGCTCATCTGGTCTGAAAAACCTGAGAGGCCAAATGAGCTTATTCCATGGCAATATATTTGGTCTAAATAGCTCAATAAATAAAACAATATGCAATGATTGTTTGCAGGTCGTTAAATCTTTTGAAAAACCTTTACCATTCTACCAGTAGAAAATTCTGACTTTGACTATTTGGATCACTAAGTCACACCATCATCCACTTCATGCAGAGCTTACTGGCTGAATGGGTTATTATTGGTGGCCAGTCAAATTTAAGAAAATTTACCGTTTACATATATTCTTAAGAAACTAGGCCAGATTGATCTACTGGTAGATGTTTTTCCCAGATATATGTGTGTGAAAAGTCAGCTAGGCTAAAGCAAACTCGACAATATCGGCCAATCACATTTGAGCTTTAGTTGATGGTCTTGACAGTGAAAACAGTGATGTATAGAGACTTTGATCTTTGAGCCAGTGCCCATCATCAATTCTTTTGTTTTGCATGGAAATTCTCTTTTTTCATTGCTGACCTAAATGGTCATGTTTTTGTCAAAGAACTTAGATATCCATGCTTTGTACAGAAATGTTTTAATTTTCAGTCAAAATGGTCATATTTCTGCATTTGTACCAAGATTTTTATGTTTCTGAATTAAAACTTATGCATTTCAGCCCAAAATCTTCATATTTCCTATCAAAATTATTACTGTTAATGGTTAAGATTTGTTATGAAAATTGTCATTTTACTTAGTGAATGTCCATTTGCTGGCCAGGAAGACATTTTTTGAAATTTTAACACTGGAATGACTGACAAAGGCATAACAGCGATACATTCTTGAAAATATTCTCAATACCATTGCAAAGGCTGGTTTTTGCCGGCTTAATTATCATTAAAGAGTTAGACTCGGGCTCGCTTAGTTGATTAATTTTCAGTGAGCATGGCAATAATATAGGTTTTGGTCCTGTTGAATAGGAATTTGACATTATTGGTCAGTGGCCATCATTTCATATCCAAGTTTTGCCATTTTGGGTCCAAATTCTTAAATTTTTTTACCTAAAGTATTCATGTTTCCTGTTAAAATGTTCATTTAGAACATAGATATCAATTCTTCATACATAAATGTGTGTATGTTCAGCCTAAACTGTCTTACTTTTGCATTTTGCACCAATATGTTTTGTTTTTAAACAAAGCAGTTGCTTTTTAGTCCAAATGTTCTTGTTTCCTGTCAAAGAATGCATGTTTCTGACCAGAATCTTCACATTTCCAGCTTAAATTTTCAGATTACTGGTAATTCGAGATTTTTTTTAGCATTTTGAACCCAGATATTCTTATTAACTGTGAAAATCTATATATTTCTTGGTAAACACTTGCTTATAATCCCAAATTCACAGATTTCAGTACCAAATTTTTGCATTTTCACATATTCTTTCATTTTAGATCAAAATTGTCTAATTTGTTGTTAAATTTTAAACACTGGCTGATATTTTACGAAATGGTCCATTACAGAATTAACATTTTGAGCCCAGATACACATATTAACTGTTAAAATTTATATATTTCTCTAAACTTACGCTTTTAACACAAAATTTACAAATTTCAGCCAGAAATGTTTGCATTTCAACACCAATTTCTGCATTTAAGTACAAATTTCCATGATTCCAGCCTTAATCTGTGTTTGAAACCCAATTTTAAATGTTTCTTGTACAAATACTTATATCCTAGGTGAGTGATACAGGCCCACCATGCCCATTGTGCCTCTTGGTTCCAAAGTCTACTTTGATCTCTGGCAGTCTGGGTATCATGTCTCAAGATCACAGAGACCACTTAAATTATGGTCTGTTTGTAGTATTAAACCCTATAATATATTTTGGATATATAAGCATACATAACCAAAATATTAAGTTGGTTACCCCAAATAAACTATAATTTATGCGTGGCCTGAAATTAATTTGATTTAAACCAAAATGCCCTTGTTTCAGGTTGAAACCTTTTATATTTCTGACTTAAATTTTCATAATACTTGCCTGGATTTTGTAAAATCTTCACATTTCCATTTAAATCTTTGGTATTTCAAAACCAGATTCTCATTTAACTATCAAAATGTTTACATTTCTGTGTAACTTTGCTATTAATCACAAATTTGCACATTTCAGGTCCAAATATTTGTATTTTCAAACTGAATTTCTAGATCTTATGACTTACATCTAAATGTTGGCATAATTAACAACAACTTTAATGTCAACAATAACCTTTCACATATTGCACCAGCTACTGATTACAGGTATTTGATAAAGTAAGCAGCAAATGTATGCCCTTTTTATATCCCGCCAAAAAATTTGGCGGGGTATTATGTAATGGCGCCGTCCGGGCGGGCGGGCGGGCGTGCAGGCGGGCGGCAGAGTGGTTTCCGGATGATAACTCTGTTACCGTTTGTCGGATCGCATTGAAACGTCATAGGGTGGTGGGACTAGGCCTGGGGAAGAAACCTATAGAAATCGACGATGATCCGAAATCCAAGATGGCCGCCAGCCACCGGTAGCCATCTTGAAAATTGGTTTCTGGATGATAACTCCGTTACCATTTATCGGATCGCTTTGAAACTTCATAGAGTGGTTGGACTAGGTCTGCGGAAGAAACCTATTGAAATCGACGATGATCCAAAATCCAAGAGGGCCGCCAGCCACCGGTGGCCATCTTGAAAATTAGTTTCGGATGATAACTCCATTACCGTTTATCGGATCGCTTTGAAACTTGATGGAGTGGTTGGACTAGGTCTGAGGAAGAAAGATTTGGGATGGTCAGTTTTTAGTCTTGGGGTCAACTTCACCTCCAAATCCGGCTGCTGTCGTCCCTGGTGAAAATAAAGAAAGATGGTATAACTTATGAATCATACATTTATATGCTCAAATAACGCTCTCACTTTAATGGACCTTTCCGGTTTTAGCTATGCCCCGCCCATCTCTAACTAAGCTCCACCCACTCCTCGCTCGTGTTGGGATCGATCGATCTCTGAACACACTGACTATCAATTTCCATAAAACTACACAGGTAAGCTGTTGAATATCTTGAAACTAATTTGACTGGGCGCTGTTGCTGCCTATGGCAGCAACAGCGCCCAGTCAAATTAGTTTCAAAATATTCAACAGCATGTTTATTAAATAGCAAAGAATTACAAAGACACACACTTTATACAACTCTGAGATTTGATTTGATTTGTCTATATGGAACCCTTTGTGACGTAATGATTGTGACGACATCGTACACGCGCTGAGCTTTTTATGACGTCATACGAGGTTAGATGATGGATACTCTGGAAACGTGAATCCCAGCATGGGGCAAATTGCTATGATAGTTAATATTCCACTTTTGAGGTCACTTAGAGCCCTTATGCAAGATAGACGCCTTCTGAGATCTTAAACAAACGTGAATGCGCTTTAACTGCGCCCTATGCATTGTCAAATACGAATGGCTATATTCGTAATCATGGCGGCTTTGACCTGGTGAACTCATTGTTTGGCTGATGGTTCCACTCGATTTAGGGAATCATTTTGTGATATGATTATCCAATCCTGAGATTTGTTAGAAATATCAAAATATTGACCAACAAGCAGACTGAATGGCAGACCGATGTATTGATTAGGAAAGTGATGGTTGTGTGTAGTGCAGATGCAGGCAGCAGGTACAGGCCATCTAGCCATCCATGCCCGATGGTTTGAACTGGAGGTTGGGGTGCTTTAGCAGAAAGCTGAGATAGTTTGTCCGTGTTAAATGGAGACGAAGACTATCTGAGTTAGGTGCAAGTCGAATTGTGCTCTTCCACTTCTGTGGCCTCCACTTAGCTGCCATCACAATATATGTATCGGATCACAAACTTCTCCAAGTCATCGAGAACCTCTTTGTGCAAGCTTTGTGCCACACGATACTAAACCGTACCATACGATGCCTCTTTACCGTTTTGGATGCGATCTGCCACTAGCTTCTTGCTAGTGCCGTAGAAGCCAGAGATATGCTCACAGCCAGTGAGGACATGAAGTGGAATGATGCAGGCTGCCATTTCGTCATTGCATAGACATCGAGCGGTGATGAGCTGTGTTTTCCTTTTCAAACATAACACTCCAGATATCTGCTGAGCAACATTGGCTGCCTGTACGTAATGAACCTCCATTTTAGCTATGCTCCGCCCATCTCCAGCTAAGCCCCACCCACGCCTCTCGTTTTTGGGATCGATCGATCTCGGAACTCTATGACTATCAATTTCCAGAAAATATACAGGTAAGTTATTGAATATTGTGGAACTAATTTGACTGGGCTCTGTTGCTGCCTGTGCGTATTAGTTTCAGAATATTCAACAGCATGTTTATTAAATAGTGGAGAGACATGCAATTCGTACAACGTGTCGGACTATTAAGAGTTAAAGACGGACCAAATAGAATTATTTATTACGTAATAATTATGTCATCATATACGCCACTTAGTTGATTATGAAGTCATATAACGTCAGATGATAGATGGATACTCTAGAGACGTGAATTATGTGTGGCCTCTGTATTAAGAATGATACAAGGTACGTAGATTAACAATACAAAGATAGGAACATAATGGTCACAGATTCCATGAAAATTGCTCTACGTAATGCAAGATCTTGTTAGAACCAACGTTATGGAGCAATTTGTTGACTCCCAGCCTTTCTTAGTGTTCCTATGCGGCAACACATCAAAATGCCTTGATTCAAATGCCATCAGTGATCGACGAATATATTATAATATGAAATCAGGTGGGGTGGGTGGAATAGCATGTCGGTCTCTGCGCTAAAATCACTGTTCTGTTGTATTTAAAAATATATATTTCCATCATCGTTAGTGTCATCCTCGATATCATCTGGCGTACTGTGTTGAGCTTTAGGCGACCTGACGTGATACGGAACACCGCGACTCAAAACTAGGACCACATGTTGGCGTTCTAGTCGCTTATTACGCGTTGGCACATACATCTAAAGCGTCCAGGATTGCCAGATTTTATAACGCTCACTGGAATCATTTGCCTCAGAAACCATGACAGTCAACAGGTCGGGTTACTTAGAACCGCGGAAGTCTGCCGCGCCGGGAGGGGGAAGTGCTGTAGTACCGGGACTATAGCCCAAGACGACAGAAAATCCGGCGAATGTTAATATGAATGATGAAAGCACGACGGGGTGCCAGAGATGATGATGATGATGGAGACGGTGATGCCCTGCGTGGATGAAATGGATGTCTGGCTAGTTGCCGAGTATCGCCACTGTGAGGGCGCACTGACTGACTGCGTTTACTACGAGTGCCGCAACATACCACGTGTGATAACACAAGAATAACTCAGTAAGGCGACCGTCCTTCGGAGTCTGACCATTAACCTGATTCCATGTCCCATTCACGCCATATCTAAGCTGGTTTTAGTTCAGTGTATTATTGGTAACTTCCCCAGCTTTTTTTACACTGATACTCACCTATACTTCCAGGTGGAGAGAGGCTAGGAACGAAGGAGATTGCCCATATTTCCAACTATCTGGCCTGCCGTGTATCTCAAAATTTGTCAGTGCTTGAATGTAGGAATCTCGGTTTAGGTATGCCCGCTCATATTTAGCCAAGTTCCACCCACACTTCGCCCGTCTTGGGATCGAGCGATCCATGAACTCCCTGACTATCAATTTCCAGAAAACTATACAAGTAAGCTGTTGAATATTTTGAAACTATTTTGGCTGGTTGCTGTTGCTGCCTACTGCCCAGTTAGGGCATTTATTTCAAAATATTCAGCAGCATGTTATTAAATAGTAAAGACACACAATTCGCACAGTAACCCTTAGTCCGTCATCAATTACACATTCGTTATGCACTTAGCTACATCATTCATGGCGTAACTGATTACGACGTCAGCCTACACGTCACATAGTTGATTATGACGTCATATTATTGAATGAGAAACTGGAATCTTCCATTATCATGGTCAAAGATGGGGCAATGCATTAATAGACCTTTCCATTTTTAGCTATGCCCCGCCCATCTCTAGCTAAGCTCCACCCACATATCGATCGATCTCTGAACGATCTCAAGAACGATTTCAAGAAAACCATACAGGTAAGCTGTTAACTATTTTGAAACTAATTTGACTGGGCGCTGTTGCTGCCTAAGCCAGCAACAGCGCCCATTCAAATTAGTTTCAAAATAGTCAACAGCATATTTATTAAAGATCAAACAATTACAAAGACACAATTGATACAACGTGTCGGCCTGTTTGAGATCTGATGACGGTCTCTATGGAACCCTTTGTGACGTAATGAGTGTGACGTCGTCATACACGCGCTGAGCTGATTATGACGTCATACGAAGTCAGATGATGGATGGATACCCCGGAAAGGTGAATTTCAAAGCTTTCTACACACTATGAAATTGCCAGATAAGACAGTTGGCTACAGCAGAAAATGAGATAGCAGTGAATTAGTTTTGCGTGCGCTATCAAAGTTAGTAGACCCATAAGTTACCGGTATACTTAACTCATCTTGAAAATGACACTTAATTTCGAATTTGTTTGTCACGTCATGATTAACTAAGCATTCAATTCAATTAGAGCAATACATGTGTGATATCTAATGCCTGTAATGAAGCGAAGCAGCGCGAGATGGGTTGATGGTGAATGAATGGTAATCAGGACGGAAGTTACGAAGAAACTGGCATCCCTGCAGCAAATGATCTGAACTCCCACGTATACCCTTTTCTGAAGTCTCCTTCTATATATCGATATATGCCATGCACTTCTGCCCATGTAGAATAATCACCGTATAGCCCGTCACAAAAATAGAAAGTGACTGCTCGGATCATTTGAATATAGTTACAGATTCATTGTCGCCATTACCCTTTATGACGTCATAAGGTCTATGCATGATGAGATGGAAAGATATGTTGATAGAACTAAAATTGACTACACATGGTTCCCAGCTGAATTTGCGATATGTAGGCCTATGGTTATTTTGGAAACAAACTGATTGAAAGTTGTCACGTAAATTATTATGATAATGTAACATATTCATAGAATCGCGATGACGTCATCACAATCAATTTTCCCATAATACCCTGGGAGCGACGCCATTTCTGAGGCGCGAAACCTTAATTACATTTTCTTTACTGTCTTGCAAAATTCATTTGTGATTTTATGTTTTCTGATACTGGGCGGAGTTTTTACAGATTTCTTTAGCATGTAGTAAAGTTGCCCCAACTTTAATGGCGGCCGATCACAAAATGACCGGATGTGCGAAACTATGAATATACAAACCATACATTAGTCATAGTCTCACACATCCGGGCATTTTGAGATCAGCCGTCATTAATTAAGTGTGTGTGTGGTGTGGGGGGGGGGGGGGGGGACGGGGGGACGCGGTATTACTACATGCTTAAGAGGAATGCCCATAGAATGAATGAATGACTTTATTCTCCAACTCTACAGAGTTACATGAGAGGTACAGCAGTGTAGTTACAGATGCCATTATTATCCATTTAGGGCCTATTCCCTTTTGGATTTCACACTGTCTCATCTCCTTATTTCTGTAAAGGTCGAAAGCGAAACAAGGAGACAGACATGCCCACCCGTCCAAATTTTTAATATACCTTTTCCATACGCTCGCCTCCTTGCCCCGACACGAAAGGTGAAATAAGAAGGAGCGAGGAGGCTTAGCTATGGATCCGGCCACCATATCCAGTGGTTGTTAGCATTCGAGACTTCGGCAATGCTGCCGGGAACTGTTGCAGAAATGAGATGGAATGCAGTGGGGTGAAATGGAATGAATACAATTGAGATGAGATGAAACGCATTGTTTATATTTTCCATGAAGCTGAAACCATAAAATCCTGTACCTGAAAATATATAATAACCCCGCCCGGTATCAGAAAACATCAAATCGTAAGTGAATTTTGCAAGATAGTAAAGAAAATGTTTCACAACCCCATTGCTCGTAATGTTAAATTAGCCCCTCCAAAAATGACCCCCTCCATAAATGGCGTCGCTACCCCCAGGGTATTATGGGAAATTTAATTATGATGACGTCATCGCGATTTTATGAATTGCATACACATAGCACACAATTTAATACAAATGTTGGAAACACCTAAGGTGGTCGTTATTAAGAGATAAATGGGTTGATGCTGCTAAAAATAGATTATTACGCATCGGTGACATACGTCACATTCCCAGGGTAAGATTTTAGGTCACGTGATAGTAGTGCTGGTTCTTTTTCTTGATCCAGTGACCCGCATTTGTATACCTTTAGAAAAAAGTACATTCTTACTACAAAGGTAGTTCCTGCATTTTTTCTGCGGCGTGCGTGCACGCGCCCTCGAACCACTACGGTACGCTTGCTTTGTTTACAAACATTTACACGTGTTGTAACAGGGTGGGAGGAAATAATTAAGCTTAGGTCTACGGGTGCACATAAACATGGAGAAAATGTTTCACAGAACCCTCATGTTGGTTCAAGAAAAATTTTAATATGTTTCGGAGAAAATGTCCATTTGAAGAGCAAAAGAAAATTATTTGGGGGAAATTTACTGCTTGAATGACTGGCTCGGTTACCGAGCCAGTCTTCTTCTTCTTCTTTTCGTTCGCTGATCATACCGCCAGTCCTGTAAGTGACTATCGACATGATCATAAGCGAGCCAGTCATTTCAGTGGTAAATGTTCAAAATTAGTCGTTTCTAGGTCTGTACATGAACATTTCTCGAGACCACTGCAGAAGCCCTTTTTGGCAGATTTGAGTGTTCAAAGTTTATCCCTTCAGATTTTAGTGTCAATTTAAAGACGAGGGCTGTTGAATACCTTCAGACTAATTAGACAGGAACATGTTGCTGCCGTAACTGAACAAAGCACAGACGGTTTCAAAATATTCAGCATAATGACCCTTACTTCATAAAAAGTTTCTCGTTTCTGGTCTGTGAGTGTCAAATAGTTAATGGTCAATACGGTAAAAATGTCCTCTGTCCATTGCATCTTATTGTCTTGAGAAATGACCATTTGCAGATCGTCAGAGAAAGATTTCAGGAATCAGTTCGTTCCGGTGGTCAGCATTTTTTGCATTGTCTCTGAATGGACATTCTCTTTTGGGAGATAAATATAGCCTCTTGTTTTAGTTCCAGGGGCTTTCATTTATTCTAAGGAGTTATGTCCGGTTTGGATTTATGAAATAGTAATTAATAAGTTTTCAAATTTTTTCTTTCGCTTTGCTTCAGCTTATTGAGCTGACAATTGGTACATAGATTTTTTATAATGTAAAATGGCACAGATCAAATCTGTGCTTGGTTGGTTTGCGCCAATTTCTGAGAAATGTAAGCGTCTTTTTGACAGGGAAATCTATCTCACCCGGTAGGTGACACGAGGGCCGATTGCAAAACAATACAGAATGTTTGTTTTTATTATTTTCTATTAATCGAGTCAGCCTATAGTGCATATATTGTGACGTATGCGTCGTATAATACACCACAAAGATGGATTATTAAATCTAAAAACGCATCATAACAAACCATTACTCACCGATCCAAGAATACCAGTGCAAGTGCAACAGATTCCTGGAAATTCCTGGCAGGGTCTGGGAGATACCTTTGTTTGGGACCCTCCCATCCCTCACCCAGACTATGTGTCACCTTTCAGACACGCCATTGTTCCACGTGTATTTACTATTGCATATATTAACCCGTCCATAGCGAGGACCGGCCTCTGAACTGATCTTAAACAATGTCTATTTGCAGTCCATGAGAAGGCTATTTTTGAAAATTTATCACTGGAATTACTGGATCGATAATCGAGTCAGTCATTCCCGTGGTAAAAATTTCAAAAATAGTCTTCTCTTGGCCTGCAAATGAACATTAAGTGAGCAATTGTTTAGATTTTCTTTACCAAGTTGAGCCATTAAAGGATTCAAGACCTTGCATTATGTCCGTGCATGCATGCGCGATGACTAATCGCGGCCGCGTTCTTTGTTTACCAACATTGCGCGACATACAAAGTCTATCCCGCGCGCATCATCATCATCGTCTTCATCTCGGCATCCCTCAAGTTCAATACATGTTATCCTGAATTCCACAAGAAATGTTGTTTTGGATTGACAAAAATGTGGCTGCCATGAATCTAAATTTAAAACCTGCAGAAATTTGTGAAGCCAAATTAACAGCATGGGCATCTCTTTATCAAAATAAACCTAACCAGTTGCAAATTAGCTACAACATATCATCTACGAAACAACAACGAGTGTTATTTGAGTTACTAACACCTCCCCAAGATGCAACAAATAGGCTTAATACATACGCGATGGATGAATCCGATCTGCCACTGAAGTATACGACGTTATACTCAATTAGGTCACATGTAGACTGACGTCACAATCATAGGATAATTGATCGAAAGATTCTGCTATGAAGCTGGAATTTTCAGTCAAGTGTACGAAGTGTATGCCTTTGATGGATTTAGTATTTAATAAATATTCTGTTAAAAATTTTGAAACTAACTTTACTTGGCGTTGTTTCTGCCATAGGCAACAACAGCACCCAGCCAAATAAGTTAGAAAATATTCAAGAGCTTGCCTGTATAGTGTATGGTTACCTTGATATTGGGATTCTGGGAATTGACGGGCAAAACGTAGGGGGAGTTTAGCTAGAAATGGGCTGGGCATAGCTAGAAATGGATCCCTGTATTGGAGTTTCTAGTGGACAGACCTGTTGCATCTTGGAAGGGGTTTACTGAGACGGCGAATCGTCGATCATTGCGTGGAATTCCCTCGTGCATTACCGGGTTGTACCTAACAGGCACGCCTATGCTAAACACCATCGATTGATTACTAATATGCGAATAGATCCATATTTTTAAGCTTCCCATGTAGCAGGACCATCAACACAAAGACCAATCAATCAGACTCGCGAGGGTGATTCTGGTGGTAAAAATGATGATGATGATGATGACCAAAGACAACAAGGAACTTGTAAGCTTTGTTTGTGTGTAGTTTCTATTTTCTACTGTCTTGTGTTCTTGATTGTAGGACTGAAGATGGTATGCTGTAACCTGTCAAATGCAGGGGTCGGGGCCAAATGGTAGCGTCTCTCTTCCTGTCGTGCGGAAGAGACAAAGCAATTCTTTCTGCGAAGTAAATTCATCGTCCGATTTGCAATTATAACGACAAAAGGCGATGTTTATCGCCCCCCCCCCACCCCCCCCCCCCTATGTGTAATATGTCCGTAATTAAATCACTTTGTTCCTGCAATATACCTGCCTATAAGGGACACTGCACGGACCATCAGAAGGTGGTTACTAACGACAGGTGGTCGCTTAATACAAATAACTTGCTTTCGCAAAGAGATTGGAGGCGAACTGCTGACGGTTTATTATGACGGATGATGAATTTTATGACAGTCGTCTTAAATAACCACCATTTTGTCCCTAAAAGCCGATGCCTGGAATAGCCAGGTTAGATTACATAGATGTCCGTAGATGGTAAGGAAACACTGTTTCGGCTCCGACTAATCCATGGTATTGATAAAATAGAATTCATGATTAAATCGTTCCTTTTACCATGGTAAATTATGCCCATTTATAATTGCGTTGCTCAATATCGCTTTCAGCGAAATTTGTTAAAGAGGGTATTGCGATCGGGCTTATTTGTCCGTGTATCTGTCTGACTGTGCGTTTGCCCGTGTGTCTGTGCGTGTGTACGTCTGGAGTTTAATTTAAAAAATACTGATGCAGCATGGCTCAACTTTTATCAAAACGAAGGAACTTACCGTGCTAGCGAACTTTCAGACTTTGGTCACGATCCGGATAAAAGCACCCGGATCCGGATCGGATCAAATTCTGGATCTGTGGATATCTAATAAATTTTTGGTACAATTTGGCTTAAATCTTAACACAAGAAAGGGCGTGACCATGCATTTGGATCCCACAACTATGGCCCTGTTGCGAAATAAATGGCCAAAGGGCCATATGGCTCACCTAGCTAACAAGGAAATGTAAACATGTTCACATTAATTAATGGAGAAAAAACACAATTGGTCAATCAGGCAACCATAATTGTTCCCATAGACCAATGGATTAATGGTCATTATTGACCAATGAGGCAATCATCCTTACCACTAATGACTAACACCAAGCGCCACTGACATTATTAAGCGATGGGATAAGCACCATTTGTCAATGGGACAAGCGTAACTGATGTTACTGACCAATGGAACTATGGTCCTTGGCTTTAGTGAGCAATGAGTCAAGTCTCATTGACACAATTTACCAAAATGGTATAAAAGCATAACTGATGCCATTGACCAACAAGAGCACAGGTTCCTGATATTATTGACCAATGAAGCAAGTGTTACAGACATAATTGACAAGTGGATAAATCACCCTGGCTCAATATTGTAAGCCTAACTGATGCCATGGACAAATGGGGCAAGGGTTGCTAGCATTATTGACAAATGGGGCAATCATCCCTGACACTAATACCAAACAAATCAAGTGTCATTTACACTATTGACCAATGGGGCATGAAGCGGTTGTCAATGAGGATAGCGTAACTGATGTCAATGATTAATGGGTCAAGGGTCTCTGAAAAACTAATGGACCAGAAATATGAACACGTGTGCGGGAAAACAAAGTCTGTGTATAGCTGACACTATTGAGCACAAGCGAAAGCTCCATTGGTTCATGGGGCACATATAATAAATGCCATTTACAAATGAGGCAATGGCCACAGCCAAAGACTTGGAGAGGGAATACAAAAATATTGGCGTCCCTGACATTATTGACCAACAGGAAAAGTACCATTGACCAATGGGATAGCCATTCCTGACATTATTGACCCAGCAGATGACATTTTACCAACAGGACAATGGTCACAGTAAAAATCTGGATGAGAAAATGCAAGAGTTTTGGTGGTATTGGCATTATTAACCACCGGGAAAAGTACCATTGACCAATGGGGCAACGATCCCTGACACTATTGTCAAATGCTTAAAGTCTACTAAAGGGACATTTATGCCAAATCTTGTTTTAATCCATTAAAGGAATGGAAAGGGGAAATAACAAATGATGTTTATTGGTAATTTCATACAATATTAAATAAACTAGCATACATAAAAATGAATCGGGATTATTTGAGAAAAGGCATATACTAAATCTAGGATCGTTTAACTAGGAACCAATTAATGAAGTAGCTGGTACTTCGCACTCCTCCGTGTGTCAACTCACCTTTCCAGAGTACCCACCCATCATATGACGTCATAATGAACTGCGTGGTGTATACGATGACATCATAATGAATGACGTCGATAAGTACGTCACGAACGCATATTTGATGACGGTCTATGGGCTGTTGTACAAATTGTTTGCTTTTACTATTTAATAAATATTCTGTTGAATATTTTGAAACTAATTTGACTGGGCGCTGTTGCTGCCTATGGCAGCAGCAGCACCCAGTCTAATTAGTTACAAAATATTCAACAGCTTCCCTGTATAGTTTTCAGGAAATTCGGGGATCGATCAATCCAAACACGGCGAGGTGTGGGTGGAGCTTAGCTAGTGATGGGCGGGGCATAGCTAAAATGGAAAGGTTCACCGTGTGTGCAGGTATACCGCATATGCCTACCGGAATATAATGAAAGCACGCCTGAATATAGTTTTGTAAGCTGTCTGAATAGTATTCTCTATAGGCAACGATGTAGAGTGATTAACTCACTACTGTTCATTCACTATTGATCCTTCTGAAAACGTTATATTTGAAAGTCACTTTTTCTGATGGAAGGAACAAATTTTGGTCAAAGTGATTTCAAAATACACTGCTGGTTTCCAAGGTCGCAACATGATGCCTACTGAATATTTTGAAATTCGTGTGGCTGAATGTAGATCCTGTCTCTGGAAACAACTACTTTTAGTCAAGTTGGGGGTTTTTCGGATCAGACAATACTTTACCTGTAGGAAGTAGTGGCTAATCAGCTTAACGTGAATATAACTGAGTGTATACAACTGGCTGTAACGGGTATTATTTACTCTTTTGGCATGCACCAGAGCGCGTATCACCAGCTGCTTTACTAATCAATTCCCGTCAGAGTGACATAAATGGTATTTAGCTGATTTTTCCCCAAATTATTCTGATTTATTTCTGTGTTTTACTAGTGGCTATAGGTTCATTATTATATAACGCTATCATTCAAGAACATATGTTAGTTCACTGGTCCTTTTCCCATAGGATACATTACTTTAAAATGCCTTAAAGAGCCAGAGTTATTGCCATGGTTTCACGTGGTAGCCTCTTCCTATTCATATGGGCAAATAGATATTGCCTGAAGGAGCATATCTGCTCACTTTGGTGTTAATCCATCAACAATTGACGAAGCAATAGTTTAAAAGTCTTAATGAATTAGAGCTATTGCACTTCTTTACAGGCGTGGTCTCTTTATATTCATAGTTCAAATACCTGTTTGACTGAAGGACCGTATCTGCTAAGTTTGGTTTTAATCCATCAAGAATTGACAAAACACATGTATTTTCCCCATAGGCGTCGATGCTTAAAATGCCTTAATGAACCATAGTTATGGCCCTTGTTTAAGGGCCTGTCTACTTTTTATGCATAGCTCGAATAGATGTTGCATAAAGGAACATTTTGGCAACACGCGTATTTTTTACCATGTTTCAATGCTTTGAAAATATAGTAAGGGCATGAATCTGCTATTTGTGGGCGTGGCCACTTCATCTTCATAGCCAAATAGATATTGCCTAAGGGAACGTATCAGATATCGAATGGGCCCTTTTGTTCCCAAACAATGGGCTATCCAAAAGAGGGTAAAATGATGAATGAGAAACAATGGGAAAATCAGTCCCCCCCCCTCCCTCCCTCCCTCTCTCCCCCTCCCCTCTCTCTCTCATCTCTCTCTCTCTCTCTCTCTCTCTCTGTACGGCCGTGTGCACGGCCCATGTGTGAGCGTGTCTGCGAGCCTGCAGGCATGTGTGTGGAAATGCAGGCATGCGGGTGAGTGCGCGAAAGTGGTAGCAGGCATGCGTGTGTTTGAGTAGGCTAAATCTTCTTCTGGTACCCCGAGCTGTAAATTGCATTTTGAGCGTTTTATAGACTCTGATCCTGATATGAAGGGATGTGGGGGACCGGATGGATGTATGTCCACAATCACCAAACCAACACGCACAAAAGGAAACAATATTTTATTATCTGCATTTTTTATATGGAAGAAAATATTACATAGGATAAACATATAGTTTATGTTACCAGCATAAACAACTAGTCAATTTTGTAGAGAGCCACGAGTCGATGTGTAGACTCGTACCTTACACAACAGTCTTCTTCTTGTGGTCATCCTTTCTCATGACAGTAATGTTAGACTGTTTTCCTTATTTTGTGCATGAAAGCTGAAGTGGTCATCAAACTGTCTCTGTCTCCTCTGATCTTTCTCTTCAAAGATACTTCAATAGACCAGAAGCTTCTCCTAGCCTGTTCGTATCGGCTGGCAGTGCTGAAAGAGATATTCGGCTGTTTTCCTCTGCCTGCTGACACTCACAAAGTGCAGAATGTGTAAGCTTGAGACGGTGAAGATGTGCATTGAGACGATTGTGACCAGTACTCAATCTGAAGATTGTCTGAATGTCTGATCCTCCCTACTGAGGCTGTGTATTACATCATTATGCTGCCTGCTGGTGGTTCTTGTGGCTTTAATGATATGCTTCAGTTCTTCAAAGTCAACCTCGTGCTTGAATTGTTCTTTATTTGACCCTTCCTTAGCCAGTTGATCAGCTTTGTCATTTCCTAATATGCCACAATGCGAGGGAATCCACTATAAGTTGACATTGTTCTCCTTAGCCAGTTGTGTAAGATTTCCATGAATTAAATCTGTACTTTTCTTTCCACCCTCCAGAGCCTGGAGAGCTGAGAGGGAGACTGTCAGGAAGACAATATTTTCATTTCTGGTTTTTCGTTGTATCAGATTTTTGCTAGCTAAGATCAGTGCCTGGATTTCTGCAGTGTAATTGCTACAGTGCTCCCATGTTGGCAAGCCTGAGTCTGTTATATCTCCACATGGAAACCCGAATGTGAGCACCTGCCCCTCCATTCTTGACAGCCTGGATAGCTGATCCATCTGTATAAACATGTATCCATCCACTCTTCCTCGGGGTAGTTTTCTGCAATATGACTCAATGCAACAACTTTGTTTGTCACCTCTGCTTGATCTCCTTGCTTTCAATCCCTGGAATCGAGGGCCAGATTGAAATTGTGTTTTCTATTTCAGAAGCTTTCCACGGTTCCCCTCTCGGAGATAGCAGTTATGTTTCTACATCTGGGGAAGATGTCCAACTCTCTGTTTCTTTCAATTTTCTTTGACGCCAATAAGAAATTATTCCTCTTGAGCCTTCCTCTAGGCATTTGGTGGGCCAGCATATGTATGGGATGGTGAGGCATCAATTTGAATTTCTCGTATTGAATCTCGGCCTTGATTTCTCGTCTCTGCTGGAGTGGCTGGATATTGGTAAGTTCTTCCATCGCTGCTATTGGAGTGGTCTTCATAGACCCTGTTATGATACGAAGAGCCTGATTTTGTACCTTATCCAATGTCTGAAGGGTGCTTGTAGCAGCTGTCATCCATGATGATGAGCCGTATTCGATGATGGGCCTAACTGATCCAGAGTAAACCTGTTTCAGAATTTTCATGCTAGCTCCCCATTTTGTTACAGTGAGCTTCCGCATAACTGCCAGGCTTCTCTTGGCATTACCATCAGCTTTTCTGATTTACACCTTCCAGTTTAGTCTTTTGTCAAATATCAGACCAAGATAAGTTACTTCATCCTCAAAGTGCAGAACTGAGTCACCAAATTTCAGACTTGTCTTGTGTTCCTTTTTAGTGGATAGTGTGAATAGAGTTGCGACTATCTTCTCTTTGTTGATCTGGACAAGCCATATTGTAACCCAAGAATTGAGGTGATCAATTGCGAGTTGCATGCAGTAATTGGCTGTTGACACATACTCCTCGCTGCTCCACATCACAAGATCATCAGCATACAATGCAGCTCTGACTCCCATTGAAAGCTTCTTCACCAGGTCATTGATGAATATTGTGAAGAGGGTGGGAGGGGCTACACCACCCTGAGGTACACCATGTCGTAGCAGGACTTTCTTGCTGCTTGTCCCATTCAGCTGTACTGATGCCTTTCGGTTGTGGAGATACTGGCATATCCAGCTGTACATTTTTTCCAGAGATATCACTGGTCCTGAGCTTTTGGAGGAGTCCATGCTTCCATACTTTATCAAATACCTTCTGCAGATCAACCCACACCGTGATGGTATGCTTTTTCTGTTGGAACGCCTCCTCAATAGACTGTGTCAGATACGTTGTTTGATCCTCAGTAGATCTACACTTTCTGAAGCCATTTTGTTCATCCGCTAAGAGATTGTTGCTTTCAAGATGTCGAAGAAGTCTTTGGTTGAGGATTTTCCCATGGCTTTGACAGTGCAACTAGTCAGATGGATAGGTCGATAACTTGCTGCTTTGGATTTATTCTTGCCTTTCTTAAGTACAGGGATCATGTTGGCCTCTCTCCAAGACTGGGGAACTTCTCCTGTGTACCAACTGTGGTTGGAAATCTCCAAAGGCGTGTGCTTTCCAATAGTACGCAGATTCCTCATCATCTCATTAGTTATACCATCTGGTCCAGGAGACTTTTTGTTTTACGGAACTTTCAAGCTTTTCCCCAACTCTCTGATGGTCAGAAGCTCATCTATTCCTGCGGCATGTATTTGTGTCTCTCCATTCCCCTTTGCAGACTTCATTGCAGCTGTTTTACAACTCACTGGTACATCTAGATTGCTTACTTTCTGAAACATACAAGCAATGTGTGCAGCAGCAGCCTCTCCTGTTTTTATTTCACAATCCTCTTCAAGAGTTATGTTCTGTACTCTGGTGTTTTCATCATAAGCTGCTTCACAAGCCTCCAGAGTTTGTTCATATCCTTTTCAAGATTTAAGCTTGAAGTTTTTTCTCTCCACGATTCTCTGGTGGCTCTGATTTTGGCTTTCAGATATTTTGCCTTGGATTGTTTGAGTCTCACATGGTTGGCTTCTGTTGGGACATTCTCTGCAATTTCCCTTGCGTTGGACATTTCTTCATGTAACTTTTGCAGAAACATACACTAGTAAGCGCTGTAGTTTTTCCTGGATCCCCTAGGAATGCATTTGCCAGCAGCAGAGAGTAACGCAGGGTTAAGCTCTTTAACAATTTTATTGATGTTTTGGTTTTTTACATCAATGTCTTTTACCAATCTTTCACTCTCTTTCTGATATCTGTCCCAGTCTGCTTTCTTATAGTTCCATCGAGGAGTCTGATTTTGGTCAATCTCAACATCCATGTTAATGGTAATGAAAACAGGGTGGTGATCACTGCCTCCGAGTTGTTCCCCAACAATACACAAAGATTCTTGATGTAGATTTTCTGTCGAAAATGCTAGATCAGGAGAACTTGATGTATGCCATTGTCTTGAGTAGAATGTAGGAGGGGGGGGGGGGGGTCATCTGCCTTATCCAAGAGAATCAGCTTCTGCTCATCCATCCAATTTTCAATGTCTTCACCCCTCCTATCAGTAGCTTGATAGCCCCATAACTGAGAATGACTGTTGAGGTCACCAGCAACGATAGTTGAATCTGGGTGAACCCAAGATTTTTCCGAGATTCAATGGTTGATTATTAGGGCAGTAATAGTTGACAACAGTGATAGGATGTTTCTCTGGAATTATCTTGATTGTGAGAATTTCAGGTCCTTCCATGTCTCTCTGAACTTCAATGGCATTTAGGTTATTCCAGACCAGGGTTATGACTCCTCCTTTATGTATCCCATCTCTGTCAGATCTGAAGCACTGAAATCCTCTTATACAGAATCTTCTGTTGGCATTTAGATGAGTTTCTTGGATACACGCGACATCTACGCCTTTCTCCTTGAGAATTTGGCTACGCTCTGTTTTCTTGTTAGAATCTTCTTCAGCATTCCATTGCATGATAGTCAGCGGTTTGCTTACTTGTTCTTTAGGTTGGACAACCTTCTTACTTTTTCTCCAAGGTCTACGAACTTTACCACCAGTAGCTTGGGTGGACCCCTTCGAGGTTGGGGTCCTGATGCTGCACATGCCTGGCGGGAACTCACACGGCGAGGACCATGACGGATATTTATAACATTAACTGTCATGAAAGATGAGTTGTTTAGTGCTATGGTTGGCCACTCACCCCAAATACCCAGCTTGGAACCCAGATAAAGTGTTACACCCCTGCACCAGACCCATGATCAGAGATCTTAGATCTACTTTGACGCCTAGCACTTGTAGCAGGGGACACAACAGTAATATCAGTACTTTCAGTATCAGAATCGTTATCAACACCACCATGTGCTCCCCATGGCACCCGGATTTTGGGGGTCCCTGGAATCACACTCTGAAATTTGGGGGTCCCAAGCCAAAATCTGGGTGTCCCAAGCTGAGATTGTGTGGGTGGGTAGGGTGCAATTTCTATGAAGTGAACTTCGACACCTAAAACAAGACAATAATGTATAAACCTACAATTATTTATTCAAAGAACATTTATAGCACAGCTGACTAATGTAGTACACTTATTAATAATATAGGGGTAAAATAGTGATTTATATTCAAACATTGATATGGATATGGTAATATAGTATCATATCATAGACTATTATATTATTGTACATTACTATATCACTTTTAAAAATAAAAATCACTGATTTAAATATATTAGTGAACAAATCTGTCATTTGAATATGCTTCGAATAATTTAACACCATCTCACAGCTTTTTATGGTGACTTTAAAAACCATTACGAAAAAAACACCGAAAAAACGTCCATAAGATCGTCATTGCACGAAATCTGGTGACTGTCCTAAACTAGTTTGTTATTGATTTGAGTTTATCATCTAGTGGGTACCCATCTGACAATAGTGCCCATAAAATACAGGCAACTATAAGTATTAGCCATGGAAAAGCAAGGGTGTAGGTGAGATCCTAACAAATCAGCTCAGAACGACACTTGGTAAATATGATTTGATTTGCACACAGTGAATTTTACATAACGTAAGCTCTATGAGTTCAAGGTAAGATTTAATAATTTTAACATCTATATTCCTCCTTTGTAACAAATAATCCTTTTGTCAATTCGAGTTTGTACTTGTTTAATTATGATTCTAAACGTGACATGATACCAAAAAATCAAGAATCGCGCTGCAAAAACAACCACACTTTACAATGAACTCCCAATCCAATGTCATTATTTCGCTTAGATTTCGACACACATAAAGTGATCCTGCACGGAATAAGACATAAGAAACAAATTGCTTGAATGCCTGAGAAATGAAAATGCTTAAGTTCACTTCTTATGTTGGCAAACATAAAGGTTTTACAGTTGTAAAATAAGCCTCTTAGCCTCTCAAATACGAGCAGGCATAAAGTGATTGGTTGTTAATAAATGTTTCTGCCGGGATATTCACCACTATTGATTTTATGAAGGAAGTTCAGGTAAATCGTAGTATTTTTTATCACGTGACTTTTTGGTTGATGGAGTTAGAATCACATCGATTTGTTTTATGGGGCATGTTCGTATATCTGCCAGACTACTGAGTGTTGAATTAAATAGATTTAAGTTAGATTCCCGCGAATGTTGTCAATCTGTCATAATCTCTTTATTATGACAGCTTGAAAAATATTCAGACAGACAGCTTTTCGTGAGAATTCTTGAGATGCGATGTCTGGGAAATGACTACCCTTTAGTTACGCACTGAATGGCATTCACTCGCATAGACACGAATGACAGTTTATTGTATTTCTGAATACTGAGTACTCGCATACACACATGTGACTTACTAGATGAGATCATACTGTAGGTTGTTACACGAACTCTATCCATGTCACGCTACTCTACAAACTCACTCTCATATCTGGGTTGCTATTTTCATGCATTATATATTACTGCGCTCGAGAAAGTGTTGAAAGTCAACATTTTAGTAGTTAGGGTGCTAATTTCACGACATCACATGAACCAGTCTTTATTTATTTTATTTATTTTAACTACTATTTTGAGACAGGTAACATCGAAGTCAGCCGTCGTACATAGTTACCATTCTAATTTCGTGGCAATTTACATCAGTTGTCAAGTCGCAAAATACATGTATTTAAAAACAAGATATTTTCAGATTTCAAATTATTTTCGATCATTCTAACCTCTTAAACCAGTATTTCGGTTAAACCAGTTTAATTAGTGATACTGTCGGCAGTTTTCTTTTAGGCCAAACTGCCCAGCCTTACAATGTAATGTTACCGATTTTTGTGCCAAATTTTTTGTGGGTTCCCTGGATTTAAGGACACATGGGATACAACTTTGTGCATCCCAGGGCAGATTTTATGCGTCTATACGCACAAAAGGATGAAATTGAGGAACACTGCCACCACCTGAATCATCACATCGTCATCAGCTCTCACAACTAGATTGCTAGTTATGTACTCCTTGATCAGAAACTCTCTCTTGCAAAAAGCTGAGAAGACTGCTTCATTGTTTGCATACCCCTCGATGACATTAAAGCATCAGCATACACAGAAATAGACTCATGATCTACACTATTGATAGATATGTTCTCTTACCATCCACATCTTCTAAACCTGATTGTTCAGCTTCTAAGTCATGGTGAATAAGTCATGGTGAATATTTTGGAATATGGCGAATAGCTCCTGATTGCCTATGCTTCTTTTTCATCCTCATCAGCACACTCAAGACTCGATTGATTTCCTCGGCTTCACTTTCCGACTCCATTGACTGATTGAATGTGTTATAACTCTATAGAACTCCCAGCAAGCTGATGCCTAAGTGTTTGCATGGCGTATTGCCCTGCCTAGACCTCTACACCTCAAACAATGGTGACCATATAAGCAGCTGCCATGATTGGATGGGAATTATGTCATCAATATTTGAATTATCCCAGGCCTCCTAACAGTTTCACGGTTCATTACCTTTATTAATAACTAATAATAAGTAATAGCTCTACAGCTTGAACAGTGGCGACTGTATAAGCAGCTGCATTGATAGGCAGTGAGGCGTTACATTATACCTTTGTTTGGCAACACCCACTAAACCGCTTCACACCCCTAGCACTTACACGACTCATTACGCCCGTCAATCAGCATTACCAAGGGTCAATATACCAACACCTCGAACAGTGGTGACTACAAGCGGCTGTGCTGATTGGGGAATAGCTATGACAGCATTAATATTTAAATGACCCACACCTCTAACACCTTCACCACTGATTACACCTGTCAATCATTGTCACACATGAAAGCTTTATATCAACAAAAGGTGGCTGTTCAGATCGGATGAGAGAGTCATGACGTCATCTCATGTGCATATTAAGACACATTCACATGCCCATATATAGTCAGAGTGTGGGCCTTTAAAAAATTAATAAAAATAGGCACCCCTGCTCACATATTGGCATGTTGGCAAGACTCAATATGCAAATGAGATGACGTCATAACTTTCTCGTCCAATCAGAACAGCCGCCAATCTCGTCGCTCTTCTACTAGTAGGCTGACGACTCTTTTAAAGTCAATTTGCCTGTGAGCCTGAGAGCTGTTGCTGCCTATGGTTATGTTTTAAATTATAAATTCCCAAAGACAGACGCGTACTGTCGGACCTTTTGCCACTGACATGTCAGATCTGCATCAATGGAGGGGTACATTTTTAGCTATGACACGCCCATTTCTAGCTATGCCTCGCCCTCGTTTTTGCGCATGTTGGAAGCGCTGTATATGCTTTGAACCCTGAATTGATTATTACGTCATATACTTTAGTGACAGATAGGATCGCTCCATTCAGACCCTTACTGTCAGGCATTTGTCACTCGTGTCGGATCTGCGTCAATTGAGGATTCCAGTTTATCCATCAATCATATGACGTCATAATTAACTACCTCACGTGTAGGATGACATCATAATCAACTAGGTCATGAATGACAGAGGTAAGTTTTCGCGAGCGTTTAATTGATGACGGACTAAGCGTTGTTGTGCGAATTGTATGTCTTTAATATTTAATAAATATTCTGTTGAATATTTTGAAATTAATTTGATGCCATAAGCACCCACTGTTAATGTTGTTTGACCCGCCCCTGCAATCACTGAAAATACCTTTCTCTATATAGTAGGTAGTAATTTTATATTGTTAAAAAATAAATTAATTAAAAAGAAATAGTCAAGGAAATTGACAAAGATTGTGATTTTTTTTCATGAAAAAGTCAATTTTCACCCAGAATCTTGGACCTATAAAGGTGAATCCTTCAAAAAGCACATCTACCCACCATAAAGAAGCCACCTGCCAAATTTCATTAAATATATTTTAAACGATTCTGGATGATATGCTGTTTACCGGAACATTGACAAAAATCGTGAGTTTTCGCATTAAGAAGCCCATTTTACCACCCATCCACCCCCTAAATCTTGGAGCTATATTGGTGAATCGTTCAAAAGGCACATGTAGCATCTTAAGATAGCCTCATGCTAAGATTCATAAATTTTTAAGCGATTCTGTGTGATATGTTGTTTATGGAAACAGTGACAAAATCATGAGTTTTTTGCTTTAAAAAGCACATTGTAACCCAAAATCTTGCATCTATAAAGATGAATCGTTCAAAAGCCACATCTACCCATCATACAGAAGCTACCTGCCAAGTTTCATTAAATTAGTTAAACCAATTATGTATGATATGGTGTTTACGAGAAAGTGGGCAAAATCGTGAGTCTAAAACGCCCATTTACACCCAAAATCTTGGACCTATAAAGGCGAATTCTTCAAAAGGCATAATGGCACATCTGCGTATCTTAACTGAGACATATACCAAGTTTCATTAAAATATCTGAAGCGCTTCTGTATGATATGCTGTTTACGAGATATTGTGGACGGAAGACGGACACACGGACACGGTGATTACTATAGTAATTCTGGTGCGGAGCCCTAATTAGTTTCAAAATATTCAACATCTTTCGTGTAAAGTTTTCTGGAAATTAAAGCCGTGTTCTCACGAGAGACTTAATCAGGAATAACGCCATACTGATGTATGGCGTTATTCCCGATTAACTCTCTAGTGAGAACACGGCCTGAGATTCTGAGAGTGTAGGGATCAATCGATCCCAACATGGTCAAAAGGCTGGCGGAGCTTAGCTAGAGATGGGCGGGATATAACTAAAAATGGATCCCTCCATTGATTGTAACGTCAACTAACAAGTCGCATATTTTGAATCGTAGCATAGTTTGATAGTGACGTCGCATACGTACATTGCCAGGTCTAAGACCCACATCATTAGCACAATAACCTGTCTCAAAATGTGGGATTTTTAGAAATGGAATAAATTTAAATTATTTAGTTCTGAAAATCATATCTAGCTTTTCACTTTACCGGAAGGGTCGACAATCAGATGTAACAGATTGAATTTGAACATATTTTGTGATTAAGTTTGTTTTAACCGGTTTCATAGCTGGTTCCTTATGATACTGATTGGAGTGCTCGTAGAAACGACAGTGTGATGGACGGTAGTGGTGCTGGTGGGTGGGGGCGGGGGGGGGGGGGGGGTGGGGAGGAGGGGTGACAGGGGTGTCAATTGTCAGTGGATTTATGTTGTTGGGATAGATGGTGGTCGTGATTGTGTTGTTATGCTATGAACAGTTTGTAATTGCGACCATTACGACTACAGGATGAAATGTGTGACCGTCAGGTTCGCAAAAAGAAAGGTGATCCCTATATAGCGTATTGGGTCTATATGATAATATAGAAACAGCTGACATAATGTATCAGCTGGTTGAACGTTTTCAATGTGTATGTATATATATATAATGCATTTAAATGTCAAGAACTTACTCGCGCATGACAGATAATGATGTCATGTTCGTCACACCTTTAATATGCTCATCTTATCTTCATTCTTCCCTTCCTGTACACAATGACAGTGGTCAATTCATCTATTCTATTATGGTTCACGTAATCTTATTGGTCAAATACCACGGAGCATTGTGATTTTACTAAACTTATTAGAACAGCTGACAGGAGGGAACATGTACTACTATACCGGTTTGTTAGAAGTCCGTATAATACTATTCCTGATGGAGCCGGTTAGTTGGCCCATACTGAGACAATAACAGGCCATATTGGCCCGATGATGACCCAGTACGGGCCCAGTAGACTGCGTTGTTAGGAATTATTATGGACGTTTGACTGGATAATGTCAGCAGATGTTTTTTTCTTTTTTTAAATTGAAGACTAATTTCGTCTACCCTGACCTTTGTTTGAGCATCTGTCTACGACCTGTGTGTTTGTGACTAAATTGAGTTATGTCGGCCATGTCGGGTGTGTCTGTTCTGATTGCAGCCACGAACGCACGCGCAGAAGCACTGCTAAATACATCATAATCATCGGGGAGATCCATTTATAACTAAGCCCCGCCCATTTTAACTAAGCTCCGCCCACCTTTCGCGTGCTAGAATCGATTCAGAAGAGGAGGTGAGCGGTGGGCGATAAAATGACAGTGGGATGGGGAGGTTAGGATAGATGGATAGAAGATGGGCGGATGTGGGACAGATATTAACGCAGCGATGGACAGCGGAAGGAGTGGCAGAGATAATAGCTCGTCTTTTATCGTATTCTCAGCATTTTGTAATCAGTAGATCTTAATAACCGTCTAATAGACTAACTGGTGTCGCTTGTAGTGGAACAGCTGTTTCATATGGCGTATGTTCGCGCGTGCCGGTACGCGTGCCTGAGCGTGCGTACGTCTGTGAATGTGTGCGTTTTATAACTACTCAAATCGCATGTATCTAAACATTACCATCGCCAATCTCTTTATTTTACAGCAGATGCAAAAGCGCACTTATCAGTAACTTTACCACCTGCTTTAAGCACAGTATATTCTATATTACTAATTCATACCGGGTATTGAAGCGCGTGTTAAATATTTTGAGAACAATTTGACTGAAGGACGTTGCTATTACAGCCAACGGCCTTCAGACAAATTGGTTTCAAAATACTAAACATGTGTGACATTTAGACCGTTGGGGCAACCGTGACTTCGTGAAATTCAGACTGAATAGTGCTAAAATAAATACCTTTTTTATCGCCTTAATAACTCGCTATATTTTTAAGTATTTTAGTCATTTTGAAAAATGAACTATTTCTCATTTATACCAGGTAATAAATTGTATTCGCACTAAAGCCTGCTGCTCATATGCAAATTTCATTTTTGATTGTATTTCTTTGGACCATGTCTCCAATGTCTCGAAGAAAACCTGCGAGCTATTTTACACACCAGCAGCTGTATCGCGTGCGCTTGTAAACACACCTTGCTTCGAGTTGTTCGTTTCACCTGTCTCTCTCCCTCTCTCTCTCTCGTGCGCGCGCAGGAAGGATTTTGTGTTCTGGTCTCTATATACAGTACTCACTTGTCACTGTATTACAATGCATATATTTATCTTTCTATCTATACGTCCGTCCGTCCATCTGACCGACCGTCCGCCCGCCCGGTCACCCGCTCGCCGACATTTGGCGTAAGCAAACCAACACGAACGTTGGATACGCCAAATAAGGGAATTCAACACAGCGCTAAAATTAGGTCATGTACCATCTCTGTCGATTATTGACAGATATCGTCGAAACGCGATCACGATGCTGTAAAGAGACATTGACGATGTGACCTGTGTAACGAACCAATATGGAATTTGGCCAACGGCGTAGTCTATCAGTATCGAATTTGATATCAGCACGCCCGTTAGCCAACGGCCAGAGGACCAATATCGAATTACACATGTTTCTAATTCAAGATTCCCTGTTCCGCTGCCTAAAGGTGTTTACTCAGGTGTAACGCAATGTTGTATGGCGGCGGACGAAAGTTGGAGAAGGTTCCAGAGCTGTTAGAAGTGAATACGGACTTGGTTTCTTTTTCAATTGGCTTTATAAACTCATGTCTGCCTGAAAATCATATTAATTATTCTCGTTCTAATACGGTTTCATGATGGACGCTCGTCACGCTCACGTGGAGCAATTTGTTCTAGATAGGTTCGCTACGCTCAAAACATCATTGATAACAATTTTATGTTCAAGAATTTTAATATTATATAACATTGTGCGCTATTGTGCTATTTGATTTCATGGTTATACCGAATTGTGTTATTGTTAAGAATTGTCGCGTTTTATTTATTTAGTTATTTATTGCGTTCGCCAGGCATTAATAAGGTTCGATTAGAAACAGAAATTTGTGTATGCCTACTTTGATACTGTTTCATATCGACCCAAATATAGGCGATTTCGATATTGTTCCCCTGCGCCGTTGGCTAACGGGTGCGGCGATATCAAATTCGATATTGGCGCGTTAAATGTGCATGCGAGCGTGCGTACGTGTGTGTGCAAAATTCATTAAGCACAGTTCCGTAATAACACAAAATCACTTATATTCAAAAGGCAAATTTTTTTGGGACTGTAAACTACTTTCGTGTTCTCGCGAGAGCTCCTACGCCTAACGGGAGCGAGACAGTGTATTCTCGGCATAGCACGAAGCTACGGCTTTATGTTTAGATTGTGTAAACTAGTCACACAATGATATGGGTGAAGCCCGTCGGGCAGATGTTTCAAGTTGATTTTATCATTTTCAAAGACAGAATATGTATCTGGCGGATTACTAGAATTGTAGGAGTAGACAAACATTGGACATGTTTGTAGAATTCCAATTATTGTATCCCGTCACCTGTTTTAGTCAATGGGTCGCCAAACAGCTCGGGTTTGCATTCCCTATCAGCCGCTATGCGCTGTTCAAAGGCAGGCCTAGTTAGGCAGGTGCACATATCGCTGTTTCCCAACACGACAACGTCCCTTGGCGGCGCGTGCCCTATACTTTTCTCACGCTTCCACCCTCCATTGATTAAAGCATTAACGATTATGAATAGCCTATCCTAATGAAATGAAACGAAATTAAATGTATTGGTACGGAACGAAATTACACGTTTTGATCATACAGAGATCTACAATGTAGCATAGAAAGTTGGCATAGTATAACAGTTTAACTAGAATTTATAAACCGAAACAAAAGCATAATTCAAACATGAACTATGTGACTTCAAGTAACTATAGAGCCGGTATGGGTAAGCCCTAAATGGCAAGATGGGCAATGGGGTTGTCGTGGGGAGATTGAGTATTATGGTCTTGCAGAGTAGCCGTAATGAACACACGTATTTATGCGTGTACATTTGTGGGAATGGCGATGACATAGACAATACGGGCTATATGCCGATATGTTCTTCCGATATGGACCGTAAGCATTCCCCCGCACTCCCTAATGCGTAATCGATATAGGAGCCACCAATGTGCGTGTCGGAGACAATACCAGATGGGACCCATCTATTGATTATCGGCTCATCTGAAGGATGGGTGGTGGTTTAAGTGCTCACACCATTATTGTCAATATTGGATTAAAATGATCGATTATTGATTTGCTTTGATCATAACCCGCATTACCGCCTAGGTTCACCTGCCAGGCAGCCGAGCACGTACCGTGCCTCTGAACCATCTGTCAGTGAGTGGAATCGCACGCGCACGACTCGACAAGTCAAACCTGTTAATAATGAGTACTGTAGGGATGGGCAAAATGTGGTCAATAATGTCAGGTGCTCGTTCAATTCAACGTATTTGCCATGGTAACATGTCGAAGAATCGCCCGCACATAATTCTCAATGAACTTGTCAGTAGTTCCATGTAACGATTTATATTCTGGGTGTCGGCTCGGCTTTAATCACAACACGGATGCCATACATCTTCAGGACTGCTTAAAAGGCAAGTAGTTCCACTAACGATCTATATTTTGGACGTCGGCTCAGCTTTAATCACACCATCTGACTGCAGAAAACGCAAGCAGTTCCACTAACATTCTAAAAATCTATCTTAATTTTGGATGACGATTCAGCTTTAGCAATGGCGATTTCTTCCCCGCAGCGACACTATAAGCTCTTGACACTGTTGGTCAACTATATCTTCCCCGAAGTGGCGGAATTTGGGAAAATACCTTCCCAAAATGCATTGCCTACAACACTTCTGGCTGGACAACTAAAAACAAGCAGCATTGAGCTATTATTGCGCTAAAATACAACGCACTTTAGCGCCGTAAACGGTTTATCTGAAAAAACTAGGTTCGTAATCTTATTGAAGTCATATGTTATTGGAAAACTACGCCAGTTTTCTATACATTTTTGTATTTAATTTTTTGTTTGTAAAATTTTATCAAGTTAATTTTTAGTTTAAAATACCTGTATTTTATATATACAAATAACTGTGAAACTTTTACAAAAATATGGAAAATGATACACTAATGTTAAAGCAATTGGATGCTCTTTCCAAAGATGATGGGGTCAACTATATTGTGATTTTAGTTTATCAAAGGACGGGTTTTAATTACCTTGTACTTTTGTGCAATAGTAACTCAATGCGGGTCAGCTGCTTGTTTTTTTTAAAGCTGCGATCAAGTCGAGCTTGCGCCGCGACTCAACTAGTCGCCGCTTGATTTTCCAGCAACTATCGCCAACTCCCAGCGACCGATTTAGTCTCCGACAGGTTTGACCTGAGCGTACCTGCGATCACGTTAATGTCGATCGCCGTCAATCGCCGTCCAAAAATCTCTAATCGCTGGAGTAGAGCATGTTCTACTTCTACGATCGGTTGCCGTCAATCGCATGCCAGTTAATATCGACATGAGTGTAATTGCGATCGTCGGCAACTGGATTATCGGCGTGTAGCCAATCAGTACACAGAAACTGATAGATAACAGAGTCAGTCATTACAATAGTAAATTTTCAAACAAAATTGTATATTTAAAGGGTTAATTACTTAAAGCAATGCCAGAAGATTATTTATTTCAAGCTGTAACAGACTCATAATTCGTGGATCAGATCTGTCAATCAAGCATCTGAAGACACAAGCACATGACGTAACATTAACTGATGCTACTATAAAATGACGTCACTAAGGGTTTTTAATATTATATTTACTATCTCTGTAAGGAAAATCAAACTATTTTAGTAGATAACATTTAGATCCTGAAATGATCTCTAACGGTTGGCCATGTTCTTGTTCTTTTTACTACTCCTCATTCAGGTTTCATCAACTTCAGACACCAATACTAGAGATATGTAGGCCTACCCACATAGCTAAGAGAACCCGATTTTCGATTCACTTTCCTGCATGTTATTAGTACGACACCACACCCGTAAATTTTTAAATCGTTAATAACAAATGTAGCTTGATTATAGTTGAGAGGCATATTCTATGGTAAATCTTGATATCATAATGTGTTCAATTCACTGCCCTGAGCATGTGTTTCAGTACGGCGCCCACTCTTGAATTTTAAAAGCTATATAAATCGATATCTAAAACCCATATTTAAATTTTCTTTATACAATTTGTGGAACGTTTCGGAACGTCTCGTACACGCTTTTTTCTATTTATTTTTAATCCATGTGTTTTGCTGAAAGAATTTATGAGGATAGTTTTCTTAACCTCAACCATCTTGTACCAAAAGACATGATCTACAATTTAAAGCATGTAGCAAAAGAAAAATACACAATTACCATAGAAAAGAATAGAACTATCCTTTCTTCTTTATCACATGCGTGTTTGAGGCAGGATGCAGAACAGATTATCTAATGATTTCTTGGATACATGGAATATAATAGGCCTATACACATCTTAAAGAAGATAATGCACAACGAATACATTGCAAATATGAAGTCATCTCAAAATAATTACATGACCTGTTAATTCATGCTGCGTTTCCAGTTGACATGAGTGCACGTACGACGTGGAAACGGGCAGCGCAAAGAGTTGCCAATCGTTGCTAGTAATCGAATCGTAAGCGACATGAGCGCAACTTTTCTAGTCAGTTGCCGACAGCTCTAGCACAGCGCGGGTCATCGTAGCTCGACCTGACCGCAGCTTTACTTTACCAGCGAGCAGCGGTGCTCTGAGTGTTCAGCCAGCAGCCGTGCTCTGGGCGTTGATTTAGGGGCATCCAGTCGTAATGACGCCAATATGGGGCGGGTGTATTGGTGAGAGCGCAGTCCAGCAGATTGTCAACGGGTCACCACTCCCAGTCAGACAGAATTCTTCCATCTCCCACAGAGGACCAACACAACATCGCAGCCATTGAAGGCATGGAAGAGAATCACTTTGCTCTTCTTTTGGCCAACTGATGGGTTGCGGTTAGGTACAGGAATCCGGCACAAGTTCCGCTCTTGACAAAAGAAACCATCTACATCTTCTGCATACCAACCTTCTGCATGGCCGGCAGAACACGTCTGCTATGACTAGGGGACATCTGTGACACTGGCTGTGATCATGAGAACTTTGCTGATCGCTGTTGCCGCATATCTGAGATAGACGAAGATCCGCTTGTCCACTTCATCATGCTTACAGGGAACGAATTCGCCCAGGCAGATCACTTGGTTGCAGACTGCATCTTCTTTTCTCGGTTACGATCTCCATGGCTGGCATCCATGTAATCTTGACAGCCAATGAGTTGAAGAGTTTGGTCCTACGGTCTTGTTGCGATTGTTTCTTAGTGGAATTTTGTCCGTTCTGTCACTCTTCGTCTGGCTCCCTGTCCTCGCTTTGACCTTATTTCGGCCGTCAGACTCAATGGTCAGTAGACATCAAACACATTGTCTGCTCTCTTGTAGATTTTGTTTGTATTGCGGGAGGCACCTCAAGATTTATATAATCCTCGAACGTCTTCGAGGCTCATGGTTCAAGTGTGTTCACACCAAAATCGAACCATCAGTGACAATAGTGACAATGGAGTTATCCTCTATCTTGTTGTCTGATACTATAACGGGAGGGGGCTTTAAGAGCGGTGTCAAACTGAGCCTTCTGGAAGGTACGAAGCTTTCCACTGTCACCCAATGCAACAGGAAAAGACTGTCGAAAGACGTTCATCGCGCTGTTATTGATTGGCTTGTAGGATATATATTTTTCTTCACCGTATATCCACTTTTTTTAAGCGGATTCTGCCCATGTCATAGTGAGTGTGATATTCCTTTCAGAAGTACTGGCGTGGCCACCGCAATTTGTGTCCTGTCTATGCAGGTCCCCACTCCCAAGTCTACATTCTCTAAGAACACTCTTTTGAGCTCACAAATAGCGGATTGATTGTCTGCGCTAATGGTTATATGGAGTGTACTGTTAGCTTCATTACATTTAATAACATAAAAATTGTTTAGGGCGGGTGGACTCGCCGCGCCACACCCTCCCTACACGGACCCGATATCTATATCAACCCCCACTTTGAGAATCATACCATACGCACATGAAGAGCGCCATGCAGGAACTACCATTATTTGGTCCTCAAAAGAATGCCTGATGAATTGTATTACCACTTGTCTTTGGTGACAACCACTTGATGACCCACACAGGGGTCGTTATAGACAGATTTTTATGTATGTGCGAATCCTTCCTTCCATGTCAGTCAAAAGATTCCCGTTGGTAAATGGCGCATGGAACCAATATTGAAGTCGATATTATTGCACCCGTTGGTCACGCCACATGACAACAATAGCGACTATTATAATTGCTCCGATATGAAACATTACAAATACATTTTTTGCTTACCTGATTGTACCTTGAGTCTTATTAAAGGTAAGCTGATAAAGGCATTTGAAGATAGCATAAAACAATATCTGCATCTCAGAGGCCAATAGACCTTTCCAGTTTTAGCTATGGTCCGCCCATCACTAGCTAAGCTCCACCCACTCCTCCCTCGTGTTGGGATCGATCGATCTCTGAACTCCCTGACTACCAATTTCCAGAAAACTATACAGGTAAGCTATTGAATGTTTTGAAACTAATTTGACTGGCCGCTGTGCCAGTCAAATTAGTTTCAAAATAGTCACCAGCATGTTTATTAAATAGTAGACATACAATTTGTACAACGTGTTGGACAAATAAGAGTTAAAGACGGGCCAAATATAATCATTTATGACGTAATGGTTATGACGGCATCATGCACGTCACGTGGTTAATTATGACGTCATATGAACTTGGAAAGGTCCATTGGTGCACCGATGGCAAATTTGATATTGGATCGGTGCCGTTGACCAACGCCAAAATGGTGCGCCGACATTGAATTCGATATTGGACTCTGCGCCATAGGGCAATGGGGCAAACTGGATAATGGCATATAAAAGTTATCCTATCATATAATATAATATGTCAACTCTACTGAGAGACAAAAATCGCTCTACCGTCTAGGTCGACCATCTGCAATGTAATTTTACCAGAACGACGCTTGACCCCCAATGGGTGAGCGATTCTAAGGTATTCTGCCAGCAATTTGCATTGTGGTCAAATGCTGTGAATGAAGAATGAGTTATTAATGACTAATGAGCAGTGTGATAGCGAAACGAGATGATTAAAAGCACTGCCGTTATCATTGCAGCGCGTGCCTAATTATGAAATACGCACGCGTACGATTTGAGAATGGGGGTGGCGGTGGTGGTGGGGGTGGGGGCGTCCTCTCATTAACCCATTTCCTTATATAGCGGGTTATTAGTTTTAAATTATACACTATGGTTAAGCATTCACTTGAGTGTAATGAAAGATTTTGGCTGGAAGTTGTTTCTGGCCCGAGTAGCAATAGCTTTCAGTCGAATAATTTTCAGAGCATATACGTGTAACTGGTGGTTCTGATTTCCAAAAGAGCTTACCATCAATCCTGCCTATAACTGACACCGTGTGGGCCATTAAACGTGCTCACTAAAGACAGGTGGTCGCTTTATACAATTTATTTCTAATGTTTAATAGCTTTTGCTGTCAGACGATGGTGCTTGCTTAACACGTATGGCCATTTGACCACCCATGTTAAAGAACCACCATCGTCTGTCCACAAAAGCAGGTGTCCGTTATACACAGGTTTGACTGTAATTGAGACCGCTTTGGCCAATAAATAACAACAGGCGCTTTTCCCAGGGGCCACGTTCTAAATTCATACATTATGTTGAGGGACGACGCTAAAACCTCTACGCAAGCCACGCGCCTCTAGAGGACCCCCATGCGGGCTGATCAAAGGGGGACCTAGTTTAACCGGAATCGTAAATGGCATTCAAAGATCCTTTCTAGGGTGTTTTAAATTCAGTCAGTTATCGCATTTAAATCTGTCTCAATGAGCTAAGCGATATTTGGTAGCTTTGATCAAGCGGTAACGACTAATACAAGACAGGTGCGAGACGTACTTTAAACACGCACACATTTCACACAGAATGATACTTTTATATGGCTGATGCTGATTATTTTCAAAACGGGGGTTGTAACTGTCTGGGGGTCCAGTACCATTCAATCAGATTATTTTCGAAAGGGTAACATGTTTCGCAGCTAGCGAGAAAATAGTAATTTCTAGTCAACTAGTGATTCATAATTAGACTGTCTAAGCGACACTGTTTTTCATAGGGCTATCATAACAGCAGGCAAAACACGCGATGGGTTGGGGTGGGGGATATAGTCGTGGTTTAATGGTCTAGATATAAGTTTGTTTATATTATAGGATAGAGACATCTACATTGATGATGGCCCGCCCCACCCTCTTCATGTGTTTATGCATGTGCGAACTTATTCTCCAATCATTCACAAATACAATATTATATATCGCGCGCTCATAGCATACTTGTACGCATAAATCTGTCATATAGATACGGAATATGCTAACTTTGGGGTCCACGATGTTTCTTCCACGGGCCCAACTTAAGAGCGCGCAATATGTGCCCCAAATTTCCAGGGGTCTCAAATGTGCCACACAAATTTATATCTCTTAATGTATGGAGCCCCTGCGTAACTTGAAGGTACACGCGTGTCATAGCTATAAGGCTGATGTGATCACTAAAGACAGGTGGCTGCTTTATACAACTTAATTCTAATGGTCAAATCCCACGGTAGAAATGGGACACTAGCTTTCTCTAAATTGCTAGCGATGGTTCCGAGGGCACCCCGGTAAAAAGGTGGCTCTGTTTGTTCCACATTTATATTCAAAAGAGGAATCCAGTTTTCGATATGTCCCGCCCATCTCTCGCTCCAACCACGCCTTGCCAGTGTTAGGATCAATTAATCCACGCACCCTCTAAATCTCGATTTCCAGAAATGAATGCATGTAAGCTGTTGAATATTTTGATGGCAGCAACATCACCCAGTCAAATTAGTTTCAAAATAGTCAACAAAATGTTTATTAAATAGTAGACATACAATTCGTACAACTCGTTTATGACGGACTTCATTTACGACGTAATTAATTAGGACGTCCTACATGGGACGTAGTTGAATATGACGTTGTACGATTGACTGAGAAACTGGATTGACCAATAGGCACGTCAAACTATATTGTGCAACGATGTCAAAATTAATCCATCGTCGACCCTCGACTATCAGTTTTTATCACATTTTAAGGATTTTTTTTGTTTTCCAGATTTGTCGAATCATAACCAAATGGCAAAGTTTTGTTAATAATAGCCAAGGCAAATCCGACCATCGGTTTCCGAGATATCCTTAGATCCAGATTATGATCCGATCCTGGCCCTGTTTCTCTATCAGGATCAGGATCAACATCTGAAAATATTTGACGTTAAGATTAAAATCTGTGCTGTGCTAACGTTCAAGACAAATCGGATAGATATGGTTTTAGATACAGCTCCGGACACAAACACACTCAGACGTACAGACAGACGCGAATGCAATACCCTTTTTCATTTACGGGTAATTAGGTCCTATGCAGCATTCTTTACACTGCGCTGTTGAGCAATGGGCACCCATTTAACAATTTCAGGTTTGAGCAAATGTTGTTCATGTGTATGTACGTGCGTCACAACATTGGCATAGAGTACAGTTCATAAATACTTCAAATGTTTACAAAACTAAATAAAAGTGCCAACTTTGACTGACTATTTTGAACATAATAATTCGACCTGGAAGGCATTGCTGCGTGCAATGTCTTCAAATCCAATCATATTCAAAATACTCTAGAAAATGTCTTGCTAACTAAGATGTTTCCGTTTCATAGGCGTGGGAGAGGGGGGAGGGGGGGGGGGCCAAAGGAGGCGATGGCCCCTAGGTCTCCCGTAGTGTATCCCTATAGTGCTCCACCGCCCTCTCTGTCAAAATACGTTTCTACACCCCTGTGTTTATGTTTTGGAAGCGTTTAACTATGGGCTTTACTGTAGGCATATGTCAGTGACTATGACAAATCGAAGATAAAGTACGAGGCATATTATTTATAATTTCTCAGATCAACATGTGTATTTAATGAAATCGCTGTGTCTAATTTCTATCAGCTGAGCTGGGAGACCTTCAGAAAAGCGACAACAGCTGTATTTCACAGATCACCAGTTTTCGCCCCGTGGCGTCAGCAGTTATCAACGAACGCATCTTGACTGAAGTCAGCGAGCAAAAAAATATGCTAGAAACTTCAACCGTGTTAACATGATTAATAACCGCATTATATATATATAGCTTTGGGGTCCCTCCGCCTATTCTACTCATTAATCCGGTGTTAGAAATGCACACTGCTTTGCAGTTTGACCAGCTTAGAGTCGACGACAGTCAACGACCGATGGAGCAGACCGTAGATGGTTCGTGCATTATCCAACATTACATACTGTGGATGTATCCTTAATCTTACCCCTCATGAAAACTAGTACCTCTGGTTTATTTCTGTTATTTAGTTTTACCGCTTTCTTCGTATGGCGAAAAAGCAGCATAGTTAAATAGCATTACTTATTAAGGTGTTGCAGACATTGAAAACAGTCTAGGCCTAGATAGTTTTAATTATAGTGTTTAAACCAGATTTGGTGGCAAACCGGAAGCCCATAGTAAATCTATATGACTGGAGGGGATCGAATCAAGAATAGGCCGGACGGTAAACTCATCATTTAAACACTATTGCCACTGGTCACAGAAAAATAGTTAACCTTACGATACACGTGTGCCATTAGTAATTGTGCCTACTGTTACCAAGCCATCATTTAAGTATTTTCAACTGGTTGATTATCTTCCTTGTCCAGGGTGACATGCACACGTACTCACAATCCCCTATGCTTATTAGCCCTGTAATCTTCACATTTGTTCAAGATAAATACAATCTTCTCATAGAAAATGTCCATTTGCAGACCAAGAGAAGCCTATTTTTGAAAATTAACCTCTGGAATGACTGGCTCTGTTATCAAGCCAGTCATCCCAGTGGTAACATTTTTAAATAGGATCCACTTGGTCTGCAAATGCACATTTCTCAAGACCACTGCAGATGCCGTTTTTTGGTTGAAATGAGTATTAAATGGTTAAGGGATGACGTACCCCAAGTGCTGACAATCCGATCTGTTTATTATGGAATGGCGTACTTCCGTGTTTACCGTGATTGTTAAATGAAAATAACCAATGCTGTTATTCAGTAACAAACGACACCAAACATCATCCTAAATTGAATGCCTAATCAAACTGCTGATCAGAATTGGCTGACGGATGCCTAACAGATTGAGTCTTAGTAAGGAAATTTTTGATACCAAAAATCCCATCAGCAATGGCATGGAACATATCACTCTCCCCTGATCGAGCCAGTATTTCAAACCTCCTATAGATGAAGCTGTTAGCAGAAATATTCAATGGTTTGAGGTTACGTCATTCATGACGTAATTGATTATGACGTCATCCTACACGTCACGTAATTGGTTATGACGTCATACGATTGATTGGCAAACTAGAAAGGCCCATTATCTCGGAGATACTGACCTATCTTTAGCCTGATCTCTTAATTAGAAATTGGAACACACGAGATGAAAACACGAATTTGAATCCAAAAGATGAGAATGAAAATCCCGCAGCCTGACCTACGATTTAGAAACGTGATTTGGCCACACGATCCGCAGGCTGAACTCAAGTTGAGGCACGAGAGTGATCTGCCACCGAAGATGGAACTTATTTTTACGGGGAGCTGTTGCTGTACTGCACCAGCTCCCAGGCGAATTAGTTTTAAAATATTCATCTGCTTGCGGATATATGGTAGACAAAACACAACAGTCCAATAAATGCCTGCATCGGCCTTATGACGATGGATGCTCGTGTGTTACGGTTGATGCTCGTGTGTTCGCGTCACAGATGGGATTTCTTCGGGTGACATCTTAAAGACCACACATGTGTTCTAAGTCCAAATAACATACAGAGTTAAGCCTGCCAGCATAATATATTAGCTCTGCATCTTACAATGTATGGAAACCATAAAATAGATCTAACTTTTATTTGAGAAATGGGTTTTCAAGCAATGGTGCTTTCCGATATAGGCACTCTATCAACCAATCAAATCGCGTAGAAGCAGCACGTGACAGGCGTGAGCGCTACGGCCATCACTATTATTAACAATGATTGGGAAATGCCTGGAAATTCATTATCTCCTTTAATAGTTCAATTCCATACGTTATTAGGGCGCGTAAAGCGGTGACATTTACCAAGAGGCGATACGGACACTTCTAACAGGGCCTACTGCATCCTTATACACATTCTTATTCTCAATCTGGAATACAGATGTATCCCGGTGACGATTTAACCACTTAACATCCACAGATCAGGAAAAACAATCTCTAGCTATACCCCACCCATGCTTTGTCCGTGTTGGGATCGATCGATCCCTGCACTCCCTGAATATCAATTTCCAGAAAGCTATAGGTCTACGGGTAAGCTGTTGTATATTTTAAAACTAATTGGACTGAGTGATGTTGCTGTCTATGGCAGCAACAGCGCCCAGTCAATTAAGTTTCAAAATGTTCAACATAATGTTTGTTAAATAGTAAAGACATACAATTCTTACAACTCGACTGACTAAAATACGCGTTTAAGACGGACTAACTCGCGTCATTCATGACGTACTCGATTAGGACGTCATCCTAAACGTGGCGTTGTTGATTATGATGTCATATAATTGATCGATAAACTGGATTCTCATGGGTTAAATTAATGCGTTGTTTATTTGAAAGTCGCTGCTGACCGAGACACCAAGACTGGCATATCTTTTAGCCTGATTGTATTCCAGGTTCTGTAAGTGCATCATGCGCCACAAGTCGGGAATCGTCTACGTAGAAATTCTCTTACAACGACTGGAGACTTATTTTTAAATAAGAAAAACATAAATTCCTTTTCATCAGCGCCGAATAGACTAAACCTGTGCAAGGCCATTGACATTAGAACGTGTATTGAGGTAGAGTGATAATATTCTGCTGACATTAAGAGCTGTAACCTATGCGATTACAGAATCAATCATCACTCTATTATTGATACATATAGGCGCCCTATTCACGAAAGACCATACCATCTCTCGGAGCCAGATCATAACGGGTTTTAGGCAGTTCAGTTATCGGCCATTTTTTGTCTTAACGGACCACTATTTTTTGCCTAAAAATGTGTCTCACATTGCGGGTCACTTGTCTTCAGAGACCACCTGTTTAGAATGAGTAATAGTGCGTCCACCATAAGGTGGTAGGCCTATGTTAAGATCATGTTTAGGCTACTATCATGATACTGATAGTCGACATACATGTTCGCGATGGTAAGCATATACATACATTCTGTATTGCGTTGGTATTGTACTTGAGACTGCTGGTAGTAGCGTTTTCAGATTCCTAAATCCAGTCCTTTAATTTTCTCACTATGTCTTTCACACTGTGGGAGAAACAAAGTCCTGGAAACTGTAATGTTACTGGATTGTGACGCACGAGCAGGGAGAGGGTCGTGTTTGAAGGGACTTTAACCATTACGCCCCCACCCCACCACCACACCACCACCACCCACCACCACCACCACCCACCCCACCACCACCACCCACCCTCTCCCATGTTCTGCGATTGGTTAAATTCACCTAATCCTTTAACACTCATACCAGCCAAAACGGCGTATCCTATTATTTTTGACAATTTTTCACTGGAATGACCGGCTCGATAAATTAAAAAAAATAGTCTTCTCTTGGTCAGCAAATGGACATCTTCTAAGAGAAAATTGAAATTTTCTTGAATAAATTCGATGGTTAAGGGGTTAATTTGATGTGTTGTGTGTACAGGCAGACGCGCAGTCTTGTTTATCACAACCTCTGATCATGTACATTTGTCTATGGGAGTACTCCGAGCATAGTACCCTCTCTCAGACCCTCACCCAATAGACCTTTCAGAGTATCCATCTACCAATCTGACGTCATATGACGTCATAATCAGCTAAGCGGCGTGTAGGATGACGTCATAAAGATTATATCATAAATTATTCTATATGCCCCGTCTTCAACTCTTAATAGTCCGACGTGTACGAATTGTATGTGTCTACTATTTAATAAACATACTGTTGAATATTTTGAAACTAATTTGAGCGCCCAGTCACACAAGCGAGTTGTGGGTGGAGCTTAGCTAGAGATGGGTGGGGCATAGCTAAAACTGGAAAGGTCCACTGTCACTCACTACCCTTCCGCCGCCACTGATCTAGGCCTATAACTCCACACACGAGAAGTTGCTCTGTAAACATTACCATCATCTTCTCGTTTTGTAAATATTGTGTCTAATTCTAAAAGAAAGAGTTTTGCCAGTTTTCCCCAAATATGGCAACAGAGTCGATTAGCAGGCCAAGAGAATATTTTGGACATTTCCAGTGGTAAATTTGTCTAAAATACTATTCTCCTGACATGCATATTCACATTTCTCAAGACGATCAAAGAAGACCACGCCTTTAGTACGCCACGATAACTTTAATACAATTGTACGCATCCGTTTACTGGGCATACGTGTATGTTCGTGAGCACGCTGGTAACCCAATGCTTTCTTGCACGTGTACGCAATCATCTGTCGGCCGTACGTTGAGGGGGTAGCTGGATGTGTGCGTGCGTGTTAGTGAATATATAATTTTCTGGTACAGTATCGTGTATATAAGCGGTGATGAAGATCAGCTGGTCGCGTGTCGCGGAAGACATTCGTCCGGAACTAATGATTGGGACATATGTTCGCTCAAACAACCCAAGGCCTTTTTAAAACCGCACCGAAAAGTACGATTATAAATTTATACCCTTGTGACACGTGGTAGACGGGCACGCGCCGAGTCCATTCGTACGGTGCACTAATGTTCGTTTGTAGGGTATGTGTGTGAATTTACCCGTGTGATTCACACGTAGGCCTGCCTATACCCGCGTCCGAATGGATAGAATCTTTAAATCGTTTATGATCAATTAATGTCATATAATATGGTATTGCTACCAGTTAGGCTACAACGTACCCATGTTACTATGACCTTTTCCACCTGTCCTCTTATACCCCCCCCCCACACCCGTTTTCAATTGACCTTTCCGTTTTTAGCTTTGACCCGCCTATCGCTAGCTAAGCTCCACCCACACCTCGCCGTGTTGGGATTGACCGATCCCCGAATGCCCTAACTATCAATTTCCTGAAAACTAACAGGGAAGCTGTTGAATATTTTGTAACTAATTTGACTGGGTGCATTGGCAGCAACAGCGACCAGTCATATTAGTTTCAAAATATTGAACAGAATATGTATTAAATAGTAGACATACAATTTGTACAACAACGCATAGACCGTCTTCAAATATGCGTTCGTGACGTACTTATGGACGTCATTCATTATGATGTCATTCTACATACCGCGTAGTTGATTATGACGTCATATGATGGGTGGGTACTCTGGAAAGGTGAATTCCACACCGTAACCGTCATCTGCACCCTATAACAGCACCACCCAGAGACACTCCTATAGATTCGTAACCCCCATACAGCCGACCGTCTCATCAGCAAGAGACGGTATTCAGCCAGACGGCAGAAACTATCACGTGAGACAAAGTGGTGTTAGATAATTAGATTTATTTTGCGTGTCCTCAAAGGTTATTGGCAATATTTAGGAGATATTCAGCTTTAGGGTTCTCTAGGAGCATACTATATTACTCATTATGAGCAATAGTTGCTTATACAATGCTTTTCGTACATTACTACGCCAATGCAAGTCTCACCAACGCCGATTAAGCAAAACCACGTGTCTTTCAAAAGGACGGTCAGCAGCAGCCGTAAGTTCTGACGATATCTCTAGATAAACACTTGTGGTGTAACGCGTTACATTATCTCGGCGTTGATGCCATTTGAACCCAATTAGAGTAAGCTCTATATATAGGTGATATGTAAAAAGAATTGGATAAGTAACTACAGGGGGGTGTAGGAAGATACTTGGACCTGAGGGCTGAAGTATGGGTGGCGGCAAAGCTTGCGGGGGATGTGTGTGTGTGTGGAGGGGGGGGGGGGGTGTGTGCGGTGCTATAAGGATACACTATGGGAGAGGCAAAACCTGGTTGCCCCGCCTCCACCACCCCACCCCCTACAAACCCAGGAAGCAAAAGAGGAGTGCTGTTTATCACTTAGGACGCAGCGCATCTATAGCTTTCTATTCCATTTTTTTCAGGTTTGGGGATCCCCTGCAACCCATTCTCTATGGAGGGGATCACTCCTCCCAGACCTGCCCTCAGCTCACCGATATGCTTCATATGTGGCACTGGGGGCATGCCTGGGATCATAGTGGGTATCGGCTGTGGCTGCAACATGGGAGTGTCTGTTCGTCTTGTGGGGGTGAGGGTGCTGGGGTATTTTAGATGCTCTCAGAGTTCATCTTCATTTCTGGAGGTAATTATGGAGACTGTCAGATGTTACTATAATTGCAACAATGTGTGTTACTATGACTTTAAGAAGGTATGTGTATAACATACTCACTCGTGGACGGACGGACGGACGCACATGCCCCCAGTGCCCTATCGCTGGTATCAAGGTATATATGTATAAGGCCTATAGGTCTTACCGTCTCTCTAAGTATGTGTACAGTATCAACGGGTATATTATCAACTTCATGACAAAATATCAAAATCTTGCCTTGCCTCGCCTGGTGTTTCATTTGCTATGGGCGGCAAAGTGTGCTAAAGATCCCTCGCATACCATCCGGGAACATATATATGTATGTTATCAAAAGTGCCCAATTAATGTCACAGCGACAAATTATTGCTGAGACGTCTGATCTGTTTGGTCGAGTATCGTCGATTCGGCTTGAAAATTATTCAGTAGCTTTCCGATCTAACTCCATCGAGAACTTATTTTTTTATCCAATTCAGAACGAAACCGGTTTTATAAATATTAAGTTTACGGTGTCCTGTAGATTTCTCGAGCGCTCCCCTATTGATAGCCGAATGTAGAGCGACAGATGGTGTCGGGGCGCGTGGCGCTGTCTCGTATAAAGCTCCCAATTCGCACCTGTTCGTGACGTCACAAAAGGCCCGGTTGTACTTCAGACTTGACAGGGCCGAAATCCTGTACCGACCTTTAACCCAGGCTTTTGCAATCATGCGAGCTCTATAGATCTATTTTTCACGCATTCCACCTTTACTAAATACTAACCTGTTTCATACTGCGCACAAGACTTTACCTGTACAGGTGTCTATGCTTATCTGGGGAATAATTTGACTGAAAATTCTTCTTGGAAATGACTGCAGTGACTACAACGCCTTTCATGAGAATTATTCTGGTTATATTTATCACAATGGCTCAGTTGAAACCAAAATTAAACACCTTATTAACCCTGTCGGCTCTGCTGATAATCTTTTACTGTGGCAATGCCGAAGAAACTGGTGTACATTTTAAAACAATTTTGATGGGCGATGTCTACAACGGCAACATCTCCCACCAAAATTGCTAGAAAATGAACAACAGTTCATCTTTTAATTTACTTTGAAGATATAGAATTTTGACCTCAGTGTGGTAAAGGGTTAATCGGTCAGACTGGTCTTCTATAGTGAGGGAACACAGACGGACTAATTGCTCGAAACTCAATGATCAACCTTTACCTGGTCCGATTTGAAAGCAAATCTCGATCGTCGTGAGAACACGAGCTCCTGTTAGAGATTGCCGGTTGCTTTGGGATGTTGGTGATAATAGTTTATTGTCAAATATAGTGTCATTGCCAGCTGATAGTCACGGGTTGTAATTACACTATTTTATGTTTGGCATATATTCGAAATAATTACTACCTTGTCCGAAATACAACTGACGCCAGCTTTCCCGGACTCACAGCGCACACCAATTAGTGGCAGAACTGAAGGTCAACGTAAGGAAAAGATATAGAAATCTTGCTGGTGAGACAGGGATTGTGATGCCTGCATCCTATCTCAGCCGCATTGTAAGTGATGTATAATTCTGTTTATGACTTATATTCTTACGTAACCAAATACACTTTGACATAATGACAATTATTGTGCCACTGAAATTAAGTCATGTTCCTCTTTCAAAGCTGGATTCGTTTAAAAATGATAGTGACCACACAAACCCAATTTTTCTGTCTGCTGATGATGATTTTTGTCAATGATAGATGTGGCACTAAAGCTATGTGGTGATGTTGCAATCCCAATCACAATTTAAAGGGGTTGATGTTTCCAGAAAACTTTACAGATAGGTCGTTGAACATTTTGAAACCAATTTGACTGGGTGTTGCTGAAAATATTCAACAGCATTTTTATAAATACTAAATATATAATATTCGTACAACATTCGCACAACAACGCTTAGTCCGTCATCAATTAAGCCTTTCTGACAAACTTAGCTACGTCATTCATGACGTAATTGATTATGACGTCTGCCTACATCGCACAGAGTTGATTACATCATATAATTGAGTGAGAAACGAACCCTCTTCCATCGATAGCATCCCAACCAGTTTATATCTGTTCATTCGACTACTGATTGGTGGTTAGGCACTTTTCGAAAAAGAGTTTAATGAAGAAGAAGAGGGTGTCAAAGACAGATTTGCCAAAATGAATCTGTTACCCAGTCAGATTCTCAGGCCAGTATGTAGTTTTCTGTGAAAAAGAAAACCTCCCATAAACATGTAGGCCTTACACTGCATCAAGCTACCAGATCAAAATCGCGTTTAACCGTTTCATAGTGCTGGTCATAGTACATATAGGGATATATTGCGTATTGACACTGCTTTAGCAGAAGAAAAATTCTAGAAAGGAACTAGTATAACAAGGTTGACCCCTGACCACCGCCAACAGTGGTTAAATGGTACTGGAAAGAGAGACAGTGGCATTCGTAGGAATGTGTTCACGACCATCAACACGACCTATCTGTAAAGTACTACGACATGTTCACGACCATCAACACGACCTATCTGTAAAGTACTACGACAGACTTAAGCAGATTGACACTTGCATACAGCTTCAGGGCTCAGATAGCATCACGGGCACACATGATGCTCAATGTCAGGTATGGTGATTGGATCATTCATAATAAAGCGTTGCCAGACAGTAAGAGGAGAAACCATTCAGGTGAAAGCAATATCATAAACGTATTCCAAGAATTCAAAGTATTCAACTTGCTGAGGCTTGCAGTGAATCTCTTCACAATATTGCAACCAAAGACGTTTCCACTCGTAAAGTGCATCCTTAGTGTAGAAATACTTGAGCAATCAAAGTTGGACACATTTGTTAAAGAACGACTTGTGAGCACTACCATCAAAGTCGGAGATTGTCAAGGTCCATCCACTGACGTTCAAATCCATATATATGAAGTGAGAAATTGTGACGTGAAGGGCAAGAAAACTACCTTAACGCGGACAGAACACTACTTCAGCGTTTGATCACTTCTTTCCAAGCATGCCGAGAAGTACATCTACAAAATGTACTACAACACGAGTTGATGAACATCCCGATAAGTATTACAAATACCGACGGTAGTCTGAGAACTGGCTCGAAATCCACCCTTGCAGATATGACCACTGCTTATCCATCGAAGATTAGAGTTGACACAAATTGTTGCCTGGTCATTGATGGACAAGCTATGGCTATTGCAATAGGGAAACCTGCAGGAACAAAGACCTCTGGAGATCTGTTGGATGCATTTGTTAAAACCGTCTTTGGTTCAGGTAAATGCACTAGAAGAATAGACGTGACTGCATTGACAAATCCTTTAAAACTCGAACATGCGGGGGAAAAACAGAGCAGGAGATTTCAACCTATATGGAAGGTGGTCGATGACAGATCAGTACCATTACTTCAGAGCTGGAACGATTTTCTAGCTGTTCCATTCAATAAAAAGGAGCTTACCCTCTAAGGAACTGATAGCCAAAGCACCCGATGATTAAACCATTGTGGTTGCTGGGGGATTTCGTAAATCAGACGATACAAAGAGTACAACGTCATTTGTAGATATTGAGATGCCTAGAGCGAGCAATAAGGAAGTTGATACAGGGGTGGTCATACATTGCATCCATACTGATGTGAAAGTCACAGTTCACGAGATACTGACATTCGTATACCTTATATGCATACTTCTCTCAGAGGAAGTGTAACAGATGTGGATGAAAGAAATACAATTGAATTCATGAGATCAGAAAGAAACTGACCATCCCTGAATCAGTATGCGCATCTCTTCTATCTTTCCATGCAATCAATGTAATACTGTTTCTTTTACGGTAAAAAAAACGACAGGGAATGTTTTCATCAAAGAACATGGGCTACTCCAACACCACGGACATGGAGACGTCACAACTGCCAAGTCGCACGATGCAGAAAATGTCATTTGTAAGTTGTATAATGTTGAGAATGTTCAAAGTTAGTACAGATGAAGTCCTTCGTCTGTCTGCGTGAAATTATTTACCAAATGTAAGACCTTTGAGGATCTTCCTCCCACATCAGATGCCATGCACTGACACATTGAAAGGACCCATTTCCAAAACCATGGTCTGATGAGAGACTGATCAGCCAAGACCTAATGCCACCCACCCTACGCCGATAGAATTTGGTTGGGCATTGTAGTAAATGGATACCTTGTCCAAAAGGTCCCCCCCACCCCCGGCAGTGCCGAAATCATGCAATAACAGTGTCCACATTAGTTGTACTAAGGGATGTTCTACTTTGTGATGTTCATGTTGAAAGGAATTCGAAGACGCACGTGAACTTGTAAGTGTTCAGATGGGCAAACAGTTTTCATGAACAAAACTGCCTGACTGCGGAGATTATGCTCAAATTTGCAATCTGTCAATTAACCATATGTGTCAATATCATTTCAAATTCAGAGCCATGCTTCTAGCCTTTATGTGCTGACTTGTACACCTCTCATGGATTCACCATTGTCATTCCAGGTTTAAAGGTTACACACTAGAAATTAAATCCTTTGATATTGCGTTAGTATATGAAATTATGTACATTTTAGGTCAAACAAAAAATTTGACCTAATTATTGGCATTTGACATAGATTTTGACCCACTTACGCCAAACCGAGGTTAGCAAACAAGATATTAACAATTAGTAAGAACAGCACTATAGAAAGGTATAGGGTGTTTGGTCGGTTTTGCTAAAAAATGCCTACATGAGGTTTTTCAGGAATATGTGAAATCATATACTAGACTGCACATGAGTGTGCTGTGAAATGTCGTGTTATCGCAGCGAATACTGATATTTGAGCAGAATATGGTAACCATGCATATTGCGCCATTGATCGTTGTTTCCACGCCATTTACCAAATACCGCAGGACCAATATACATTTGGATATTAGCGCGCCCATTAGTCAATGGCATAAGATCAGTATATCCATTTTGGATATTGGCGTGGCCCATTGGTCAACAGCGCTGGGACCATCTGAATATTGGTCATTGCACCAATACCATCTCGATATTGGCCATTGCACTAATAGCATTTGGATGTTCTTGCAAATATGAGATTGATATCGGTCCTGTGCCATTGACCAACCGACGTGTCACTATTCAAATGGATATTGGTCCTGCACCATTTTAATAATGGCGCAATTTGGATATTGGTTCGTTACATGAACATTGCATGCCGAATTTCACTGTTGTTATTAGGACACGAAAGCTTTAAGTTATATAATATAGGCCTAATACGCTCTCGACATATAATCAGTACTAAGGAGTGCAGGTGCAGATACCTGCAGACGCAGACAATGGAGGGACCGATATGCCACTCAAGTATCTGACGTCATAATCAGACACATCACTGGTTCGCTGATTCACAATCAAATTAACGTAAATCCGTCAGGAAAGGTGAAATTCTGTGGGTTTGATTTATTTAGAATATAGTAAACATTCTCCTGAATATTTTGAATGACTGGGATGTGAGGATAGTAAGTTCTTATAAGTAGTGTGGTTCTCATAGTATGTACAGAGAGTGTATCTGGGAGGATAGTAAGTTCTTATGGGAAGTGTGGACCTCATATTTTGTACAGAGAGTGTATCTGGGAGTATGGTAAGTTCTTATAGGTAGGGTGGATCACATAGTATGTACAGAGAGTGTATCTGGGAGGATAGTAAGTTGTTATGGGTAGGCCGGACCTCATAGTATGTACAGAGTGTATCTGATGGGATAGTAAGTTCTTATGGGTAGTGTGGACCTCATAGTATGTACATAGTGTATCTGGGAGGATAGTAAGTTCTTATGGGCAGGGTGTACCTCATAGTATGTACAGAGTGTATCGGGGAGGATAGTACATTCTTATGGGTAATGTGGACCTCATAGCATGTACAAAGAGCTATCTGGTAGGATAGTAAGTTCTTATGGGTAGCGCGGACCTCATAGTATTACGAAGAGTTAGCTGGTAGGATAGTAAGTTCTTATGGGTAGCGTGAACCTCATAGTATGTACAAAGAGTGTATCTTGGAGGATAGTATGTTCTTATGGGTAGTGTGGACCTCATAGTATGTACAAAGAGTGTATCTGGGAGGATAATATGTTCTTATGGTAAGTGTGGACCTCATAGTATGTACATAGATTGTATCTGGGAGGGTGGTAAGTTATTATGGTTAGGGTGGATCTCATAGTATGTACAGAGTGTATCTGGGAGGATAGTAAGTTCTTATGGGTAGTGTGGACCTCATAGTATTACAGAGAGTGTATCTTGGAGGATATTAAGTTCTTATGGGCAGTGTGGACCTCTCCATTGGGTTGAAGTGTGGCTGCCTCCAAGGCTTCCGCGGCTACATTTTGGGATGTTTGTGGAGTATCTACCTGTTGATATTGAGACGTGTGCACCATCGTAATTGTACTTGATATAGCCTACACTACTCCCCTCTTGGGTGGCATATTTATCAGACCCGTCAGTATAGGCGTGGCCCAATTTCTCTCGATGAAAGTCGGAGCGAATGAACTCTAGGATCAGTGACCTCCTCTCCTGCTCTGCCTGTATTCTCTTTGTTCCAAATCCTGTAATACTATTTTCAATGATTGGAAACTGTCCTTTTCCAAGAGGGCAAGATGTTTTTTGTGAGATTGTTCTCTCTCTCTCTCTCTCTCTCTCTCTCTCTCTCTCTCTCTCTCTCTCTCTCTCTCTCTCGCTCTCTTTATATATATATATATATATATATATATATATATATATATATATATATATATATATATATATATATGGTCCACCATTTCAGAGTTTCTCCTCTCAAACACCCTGCTTTGGTGCATGAATTTTGAGCGTTTGGGTCCCGCTTTCGTTGGCTTGCTCATCGTTGAGTGTATGCATAGAGTGACTTCTTAAATAGTTTCATGAATAAGACAGCATGCGTCAACACTTATATGTGCATTCTGTCCTTCATTTTCTTTATGCCTTTGACTGTCTCTAAATGAGTGGATCCAATCTGTCACTCAAGTATATGACATCATAATCCAGTTTTAGCTATGCACCGCCCATCTCTAGCTAAGCTCCGCCACGCTTTTCCCGTGTTGGGCTCCATCGCCATGATTGTAAAGACATGCAATTTGTACAACCTGAATCGTCAGTGGAGGCGTTTCTCTAGCTGAAAGTTGGAGTGAATGAACTCTAGGGTTAGTGCCCTCCTCTCCTGATCCGCCTGTATTCCCTGACGGACTAAATCGAGTCATTCATGCCGTAATTGATTATGACGTCAGCCTACACGTTACGTAGCTGATTATTAAGGCATATGATTGAAGGATAAACTGGATTCCTCCATTACGTCAAATGCACAATGATTGACGTATCTAGCTCCGTCATGAACATTGAATACTCCGTCATATTGTATTTGACTGGGCACTGTTGTTGTGATAGGCAGCAACAGCATTCAGTCAAATTAATTACAAAGTATTCGCCAGCTTACCTGAATAGTTACCTTGAAGATGGGATTCGTGGAAGGTTCTGAATTCTGGTGACAGCGAAAATCTGATTTTATAGAGGAATGTTTCTATTTCCAGACAAAATGTTTAAAGATTTTCCAGTTCCTTTTTCTGATATTGCTGGTGAACGATATGAACAGTCAGTCACCTTGGGCATCTTGTCCATCCTTCCAGCCAGCCATCAATTGGCTTAAATTCTTCATTTAATGATAAATTGGATAGTTGATCAATTGATTGGTTGATCAATTAACCTATTAACTCGGTTATTTATGCTTGGTATAGCTTGATTTCCATGTTAATCCAACCATTATTTAATCAACATTCCAGTCTGGGTATAATATCCTATGTCGGTTTATCATCTGATTGATAGAGCTATTGGCCCAGTAATTAATTAATTGATCAATTAATCAATTGATCAGTGATTAATATTTGGTTGATTATTGTGTCACCGCCTGTACCAGATCGGCCCGTGTTCACCCATGCCTCTAATTTATGAAATCATTAGTTTCGTAGTTACAACAAAGCTGACAGGTTACGATTCTCTCCTGCCGAGTGACCCCCGTTGCGAAGACATTGGACGTGCCTTTCCGTGTTTGTCACAGCGAGTGAAACTCACCCCATTCCCACCCCCTGTTCACAAGTGACACAACATCCAGTTCATTAGGGCATGTAACGCATTGGACCTCAAAGACCAAAATAACAAGTCATATGCAGTTACACAGATAACGCAGCTTACTAGGCCGATATGCCCGGTATCGGTCCAGCATCGGCCCAATAAGCTGCGTTATCAGGGTACGTTACAATTAGTATTATCCATTTCCTCCCAAAAATCCCGATTCTTCAATTGCAAGTTTTGCGTGAGCTTATGTGTCGGATATATATGAATGTATCTTTATTCACATTAGGGCCCAATTTGAGTATGATATATGTATGACGGACAGATATATCAACTAGGCCCTATACAATACAGATATAAATTTTCATATCATATCTGTGAATAACTATAACTTGTGTTCATAACACGTACTCAGACATACTTATGCATGCGCACTCTCACACGCGCGCACAAAACGCACGCACGTGTATATACAATAAATCTCGATATGTAGTACCCAACTATAGTAAGGGGCGCACACGCCAAACATGCTTATTTTGATAAATACATTTACATTTGCCTAGCAAACTGTAATCCTAACAATGTCAATGAATTATTCACACACCGCGAGACTCAGTCAGGACCTTTGGTGCTCATCAGGCAGACATGATTCGAACCCACGACTTCTGATGTACGGTACGAGGCAACCTCGTTTCCACAGCCACCCCACACACCCCCACCCCCCACCCCCCAACCCAGGATTGATGTACCTGGATATAGTCTAGTGTAAGGGTTCACTGTTGACGGCGGTGTAAATGTTGACAGATGCGGAATGGGAGGTAACTCTTGTTCCAAAAATACCTAACTAACGGACTTTTCGATTTCCACGTCAGAGACACCATTTAGCTAGGCTACTAGTGACGTCAAATACTTCTAGGCAACAGATTGCATCCCCACCCCCTACCCTGACAACAACCTAATTGCCGTGGTTTCATCGGACAGATGCGGAATGTTATAAGCTCCTAAGAACAACTTGACAGAAAGTAATTATAGACCTAAAAATTAGACGACAACAACTTTTAGTTAAATTCCCTTCAAAATAACCAGGAATCTTTTAGCCACTAAAATGTAATAATATGTCTCTGGGGGGTCGAATGTAATATCTGTTAACCCTTTCAACTACAAATCCCTGAATAAGTAAATTCTTTAATATGCATTAGCATATGCTGCTGAATATTTTGAAATTAATACGACAGTCACATTAATTCCAAAATAATTAACATCTTTCCTATTCGCTTGCCATGGGATTGAGCTACTTGGAATTTATCCGTTAAAGGGTTAAATTTTGAATAGCCTATGATAACAAGACCGATGATCATCCTGTCATATTATCCCTCATCAAGCAAAACATCGCTTGCAGCAAGAAATTGTCGCTCATATAGGCTTGTGGATGGGAAGGGTGTGTGATAGCGGGACGGAGAGGCAGTTTTTGCGCGTCAATCATAAATCCCGGCACGCGCCAGGCACAATAGTTCGCCACAACGACCTGTTCTAGCGACGCGCATTTCCACCCAGCCCGACATGTCCTCTCGCACGTGCCACATGCGCGCGCTCACGCGACACATTCATATTTTATGATAATATGCTCACCTCTTCCGACCGTGTTTATTGTAGTCGGGCACGCAGCGCAGGCTAAGTGCGCGTATGATGTTTGCAAATTTCTGCATGTGCAGCACTCGGGCCTCATGTATGCTTGTTCATCGAGAAAGACTATTGAACCAGATCAGGGAGTCTTCCAAATTTCAAATCAAATGTATGCTCCAAGCTTAAATCAATGGTTTATATTATTCAATACTCCTACAAGCTACATGTTAAATCGTAGTTTGTTAAATCGTAGTTTGCAGGCAGCGACGGTTTACAGTAACAACAAGTAGCAACGTTTTTAACGCTTTAAAGCTCAATTTTTTTTCAAGAAGATTTAAATTTTCTCATAGAAAATGTCCATTTGCATACTTGGAGAAGACTATTTAAAAATGTTGACTACTGGAATAACTGGCTCGGTTATCGAGCCAGTCATTCCAGTGGTAACATTTTCAAAAATAGTCTTCTCTTCGTATGCAAATGGGCATTTCTCAAGACCACTACAGAAGCCGTTTTGTCTGTTAAATGTTAAAGCATCAGACTAGCATACTACAGTAAAGCTCATAAATAAGTTAGAATGCTTCCAAGACAAAAACAGAAACATGTTAATTCCAAACAAAGTTACAAGTTGTTGTTGTTGTTGTTGTTGTTGTTGTTGTTGTTGTTGTTGTTGATGATGATGATGATGATGATAGATAATGAACTAACGAAACTTCGTCACTGTCTTATCTGCTTACTTATTAGTTTTCTCGTTGATTGGATATAATTACACATTGTATATGTACGCCCAAACTGAGCTCTAGTTTTTTATACAATTGCTTTAGCCCTTGAAACTACTGAAAAAATAGCATTGTTAGGGGTGGGGCGGCGGGTTGTGAAGGAATGAACGGCTGGTATTTTGGAATATGCATACCTTGTAACATCCACGGTTTCAGGTCATCCGAAAAAACCGTTATTAGGATGTCAATATAAAGATGAATGGTGTTTTATGGAGAAGTTGTTGCTGGTTCGTGATAACAAGAGATTTGAGCAACACATACACTGTGTCGTAATGAAGGCTACTTACCACGTATAATGTACTAACAAATAGGCGTTCGCTGACAGATTAATCCTATGTCACTCTTTGGAGTCGAAGAGAAGACTATTTTTGATAAATTTACCACTGGAATGACTGGCTCGATAACCGAGTCAGTCATTCTAGTGAAAATTTCTTCTTTAAATCTCGGTCTGCAGATGAACGTTTTGTAAGAGAAAAGTTATCCTTTCTTGAACAAATCTGCCCAGATAACGCAGTTTACTGGGCCGATGCTGGACCGATACTTTCAGTATCAGCGGTATCGGCCCAGCATCGGCCCAGTAAGCTGCGTTATCAGGGTGATGATTAAATGGTTAACGTCACATGACGTCACCTATAAGCTATACCCATGCACGCATTAAGCACGCGGTCGTGACTGATTCTAGTAGAATTTGACACTTCTGTGAAACCCGTGTGTAAATGAGGTTTGTTTATCATAGATGTGTCATTTAGCACCTTGACCATTGTCTACCAGTCAACGAGGATATTCTAGTCACATCCTATCTTACAGTAGTATGTACTGGGACTTCACTAATTGATCACCTGCTTCTCGGTGTGAGGTGTGTGGGCAAAATGTGTCACTGGCGTACAGCACCAACTGTTTTAGAGAACCACCAATACGTAGCTGCTAAACACACCACATGACCTTGACCCTTCTCTGTACCCAACCACCATAAGATGGACGATTTAACCCCTGAAATTACAGCATCTCAAATTCAAGACAATTTACCATAGGCCTTACAGAGCAACTGTTGAATATTTAGAAACAAATTGACTGGAAGCTGTTGTATAGGTAACACACTCTATGAAACGGAGCACCCCACCTACCCCAAGCTCCCAGTCTGTTTAGTTTCAAAAATACTCTACAGAATATCCCTTTCATCATAAAGAATTTATCGTATCTGGTCTGTGGACGCAAAAGGGTTAAAAACACGATTACTTCCACTAAAAGCAGAATAATGTAGGACTCCGGCGGACTTTAAGCGATTAAGACGGACTAAATCGAGTCAGTCATGACGTAATTGATTATGACGTCATCCTACACGTCACATGGTTGATTATTACGTCATTTGATTGAAGGATAAACTGGATTCCTCCATTAGTCACCTCCTTGCTCCTCCGTGATTATTGCTTCTAACGACACACGATAACTTACTTAACTTTCCTACGTCATGTTTAATTATAGCCATGTAGGTGATATAATTAAATATATCTACCTATAATTAGGTGAATATGACGTCGAGAATCTAAGCGTTCCCAAGCGGATCTAGTCGAATACGGTTGGTTAAATCATCATCTGAAATATAAATCATAACCTAATTTCGATCGTTATAGTTATCATAATAGGCTATGAGCCGCGGCTTTGCGTTCGATCAGCACGCTGCTGTACTACGGCTTTTACTACAATTACTACTAGCCGCGTGATATGATTTCACCTCGCGTGTGTTGCCTGGAACTCTAGCGGTCGACACGCCCACGGGCAATGTTTACAAATTACTAACCAATCGCGTTCTCGGTGGGCGGAGACGTTCGTTCTGCTCGGTGGCAATTGGAGAGAGTGGCGTTACCACGTGATACGATCTAGAACGGCTTATAATCTGAGGTCGCTCTACGACCGAGTCAGTACAACTCTAGTTCTCATTAAAGTAACGTCGTTATAAATATTTAGAAGAACGCGTGGTCTTTTCACGAAGATCCAACATATATAAAGAAGTCTAGACATTTTGAGCCGAGTTATATAGTTAAGTTAAGTTTTACTGTGCCAGCTTTGCAGTTAGTGTTTCGAATGTACTCTTTCAGCGTAGATTTAATTTAAGAAGTAAAATCTAAGTAATGGTTCTGAGTATGAAGTACGAAGTGAAGTACGAAGAGGACACTATGATGGTTCCGCAGAGTATGGCATCTCTCGATGACCAACTGGTTTATGACAACGATGTGATGTTCGGGTCACAGCTCGTCAGTCCTACGTCTATCACGCCGTATTCCGACGCGACGAACTGCAAGAAAGCCGCCAACCACATCAAGCGACCCATGAATGCTTTCATGGTCTGGTCTCAGATCGAACGAAGAAAGATATCTGAAACTCAGCCCGATATGCACAACGCCGAGATCAGTAAGAGACTGGGCCGTCGGTGGAAAGTCCTTGAAGACGAGGAGCGTAAGCCGTTTATAGCGGAGGCTGAACGTCTACGCTTACTACACATGCAGGAATATCCTGATTATAAGTACCGACCACGAAAGAAGGCCAAGTCTACCAGCAGCGTTAGCAGCAACAAGAGCGAAGGTATCCAGTCATCTCTCAAAATATCCTCTGGTAAGGTGTCAAAAATTGACAAACATAAGATGGTTAAATCTCTGAAAACTGCTATTTCTCATCAGCAAACCACTACTACAATTCTTCCTAACACTTGCTTCTCAGCTGCAGTGGCTGCCCAGGCGGCTATGTACACGCCATCCAGTGACCTGTCCACTGCAAGTAATCGCCTTAAACTTAGACTTACAATCGATAAGAAATTCAAAGAAAGCATTAAAGCCAGCAAACATGTGCCGCTATCAACAAGCCAGCTCACTCCACCCGCGAAAGTACCATCCAGTCCTTCGTATGCACCGCCCACCCCGGATTCTACGAGTTTCTACCCGGACACACCCGGCGCGTACACGCAGGAAATTGACATTAAACCCGACATTGCCCATCTACCACCGATCGACCAGTGCGGACAAGTGTTTGAAACGGATTCCGCTGACCCGCCAACTCTGGCTGACCTAGACAATCTGACCGATGTGCTTCAATTCCCTTATAACTGGCAATTCGATTTCGGTAGCGTAGACTTTGCCAGACTGGCAGACACGGACTTTAACGATATCACAAACTTTGACCCGTCGCTATCATCCAGTGGTCACTTTGAATTCCAGGATTATTCCACGCCAGAGGTGATAGAGATGATAGAATCGGACTGGTCAAGCTTAGGATCATTAGTGTCAACGTAGTATTTACCGCGTCACGGACTGCTATTAACTAACATTGTTATTACTCACGAAAAATCTCCAACACGCACACATACAAACACATTACACACAAAACACACACTGCCCGGGTTTTTCAAGTGCAAGAAACGTTGGATAAACTGCTTTTTGTTTGTTGTTTTAGCGCTAATAATATAGCGAGTGTCACGGGACCAAATATTGTTATATTATATAGTGACTATGAGAGAGAGTGAGAGAGAGGGGGAGTTTAAAGGACGTTTATCACTGCAGGGAATTTTTCCTCTTTTGAAATAACCGCCACGTATTCATTCGATGCAATGTTAATTTGTACATCAGCCTGTATCTGCTAGCGAGTCTAGTTGGACTGAATCAAACATTTGTTTACATTAAAATGTGTTATATTTGTTAATTTATTATTACTATAATATTATTAATGTTTAGTACAATCAGTGAGTACTAACTAACGCACGTGTATTATTAGTTAAAATGTACTCGACGACTACGGGGAATCTCAAGCACTATGGCGTGTGGTCGCAATCATGTAATAGGCGTTCAGTCGTTCTACTGATCTATGCATTACAGACCTGATTGCCTCCCTTGATCTGTAAAGCCAGCCTTCTAGGCCATACTGCGTACATTGAATGGCGTATGTTTGAAATGCGAACCATGAATCTCAATTTCACGGTAAATTATGCAGGTAAGCTGTTACAATTTTGAAACTAATTTGACTGGGAGATGTTGCTGCCTAAGGAAGCAACAGCTCGCAGTCAAATTAGTTTCAATATATTCGGCATAAAATTTAATAAATTGTGAACGAGTTACAAAATTCAGAGCCACGGGTTCAAATAATTTATATCATTTCAAAATACACGGATTCATACAAATATAGTATTGTATCATAAGCAAATAACATAATAACGAAGTCAAATATTAAATCACAACTAGATTATTGACATTGATCAATGTAACATCTGGATTCCGGACTTTTTCTGCGGACGATTCGTTTCGTCTGATGCGTATGCCTAAATGGGTGCTTTTTGACAATTCTTGAAAAATTAATAATAATATCATTAGTGTACATTTATTTTCCAATCCAAACAAGTGTGTATGATTTATGAATTAATGAATTTATGAATTTTAATATCACCATATATGGCATTTTTGTGTTTGTGAACTTGGTAAACATCGATATTTTTTGTTCATTTAACAATTAGTTAGGCCTAATATATCTTCCGTGTAGTGTAAGGTAGTTAAGTTTTGTCATCTATCAAATATAAATTCAGGTTGATGTCTTTGCCTTCGCTTATCATACATGACACCTAGTTAGATAGGATAGAGTTTTACAGGAACAACGCATAAGCGCTAAGTTACACTCATTTTACGTAACCCATTTTATTATATAGTAGACCTATGCACGTAGGAAATGTTTATAATACCGCGTCATCAGCTAATATGGCCAACTCTGAGAGTTGTTTTCCTATCCCGGTAACTGAACTAAATAAATTAGGTCCTATATAGCTACTTAATAAGTCCATGTTGATTATTTTGAAATTAATTTGACTGACCCCAACCAAGCCAGGTAAGATTTCATTAAAGAAAATTCCAAAATAATCAATAGTTTTCATATCTGATATAGACGGAATGAGAATAAACTGTATTTAAAGTTTAAGGAACTTGCCTATGCAATAGTATATTAAATACCTGTCTTAAGTGACCACCTTAGTGAGCACAAACTCAACACTTAGTCGGAATGGAACTCCTTAACTGACCAAAACGTCTTCTGCAATGGTTCTGAGAAATGTTCCTTTGCAGGCCAAGAGAAGTGTTTTTTGAAAATTTACCATTGGAATGACTGGCTCGATAATAGAGCCAGTCATTACAGTGGTAAATTTTCAAAAATAGTGAAAATTGAAATTTTCTGGAACAAGTTTGAGGATTATTAAAATGTTAATAACTCGGTGGGGGGGGGGGGGGGGCTATAGTAATGGACCTTGGAACCAAAGGATGGTGGTTCATTATGGCAGGTGGTTCATTAAAACAGGTGGTCATTTGACAATTGGTGGTCATTTAGTGACAGGTGGTCATTTAGCGACAGGTGGTCATTTGATAACTGGTTGTTGTTTAACAACAGTGGTCGTCATTTGACCACCTGTCTTAAAGAACCTCTTATATTTTAGCCCGAAAGACAAGTGACCTTATTCACAGTTCTATATTTAATAAAGCTGTCTATAAAACCTCCTCTAAACTAGACAAATGCACTGATTGTGAAGCTATTGGTTAATTATAATAAGTAATATTGTATATTTATTAATGATTATTATTATTAGATTCATAAGCCAACGTGATTCAACTTTTGTGATCTTTGCAAAGTACATTTTTAGAGATGACCATTGGGGCTTGACCAGGGGTCAACTACAACAAACTCCCATGTTATTTTGAATAGCGCTCACTTTAACCTCACCCTTTTTATGTTAATATTTCTATATCAGCAAATAATGCACTGCAGAAATTGTGATGTTTTTTTATATAATTTAAATGTTCGGATTTAACCTTTTGATAATTTGCATATCTACAACAGTAACATATATATATATTGCTTTAAAGATAATATTAATACTAATTTTTATTATTATAAGTAGTATTGTATTAGCAGCAGTAGTAGTAGTTAATATTAATTAACACATATTAATATCAAAAATATGATGAAGAAATGCCCTGGTTAGAGTAATGAATTTAACTGTCTCACTGCTGAGTTTTTACAGACGACTTATTCTAAGGGTTATATCTCTGGACCTGCTGAATATTTTGAAAACAAGTTGACTGAAAGTTGTTGGTGGCTAAGCCACCAACAACTTTCAGTCAAATTGTTTTCAAAATATTCAGCAAGTCAGGAGTTTTTGCTCATTGAAATTATTGTCTGGTGGCTTGCAGCAGCGAGACAGTTAATCAATTAATGACAATTAATAATATTTATTATTTCATGACTGATACTGTATTGATATAATCATATTGCAGGAGTTAGGCCCTGTTGTAGTATTCATAATGATAATAATGTTCATAATAATGTTATTAATATATAACTTATTTTCTTTGAGTGAACTAAATCCTGCTTTATAATATATTATAATTTATCATATGTTATAATGTACAATATAACAATATCAAGATGGTATTATTATTTAACTTATAAACTCATCACAAGATCTCTGGGAATTTCTAATTCTGTCAAATGTTAACTTTATTTCAGTAATATTTAATCCTTTCATTATGGTCAAGAAATCAGACATTTTGGTGTAGTAAAGGACAAGCGAAGGCTTTTTGAAAATTTACCACTAATGACTGGCTTGTAAATTTACGAGCCAGTCATTCCAGTGGTATATTTTCAAATGTGGTCTTCATCTGGAAATAAACATGACCATTTCAAGAGTACTACAGAAGTAGTTTTGGCATGGCTTGACTGAGTCTGTCAAAGTTCTCTAAGTCGGCCCGATGTGGGCCAATATTTCTGTACTATATATATATGGCCGAGTCACAGAGCTCGGGCCATATAGGGTAAGAAATTTTTGTGTTCATGTGTACCAAGGAATTATTATTAGACAAGAGATAGTTTGAAAATTTACAACTGGAAAGACTGGCTCGAATACTGAGCCAGTCATTCCAGTTGAAAATTTTCAAAAATAATTGGTCTAAAATAATAGAGTTAGAAGTGTGTCTGACTCCTGAATTTCTGCAGACTATATTTCCCATGTGGTTTTACTCTGGTTTTGCTGAATATTTTGAAAACAATTTGACTGAAAGTTTTTAGTGGCAAAAGACGTTAATATCTATTCTGTAAACAGCAATCTTCACTACAAGATATAAGCTAAAAGTATTATCTATGGGCGGGATTTAACTGGCTAATCGTTGCTAACTATATTTAACTATCTGTCAGTTCCAAATAATCAAATGTAGTTAACTATTACTTCCCAGGATACGTCGCCTTATGATTATCTCATATAATGTATGTGGTAGTATAGTCGTCTATCAGCGTAAAGTAATCTCCCTTCAAGGGGAGTAACCCATGGTACCAAAAACGTGTTGTTTACAAGAGTTGGTTGTTTAGATTTCAATGATATAGGGACAGCCAGTCAGGCTTATCAGTGAAAAGACTGTTTGTTTGTAAGTGAATATAGTTTTGGTTCTACATATGATTGACTACCAGGAAGGGGGTCTTTAAATATTTATTTACAATTGAGACACATGTACAGGACCAATAATAATATCAAAAGTAGTATCTGGCTTATTTAAAAGATTAATGGAATAATTTAGTTAATCATAGCATTTGACCATTTAACTGCTAAGCCGGCCAAAGCCATTTTTTTGGAAATTTACAACTGGAATGCCTGACTCGATAACTGAGCTGGTCATTTCAGTGGTAAACTTTCAAAAATAATCTTCTTGACCTGAAAATGGACATTCAATTAGATTAATCTTTAGTTAACACTTTCACCAATAAATCCCTTTAAAAAACGAATAAATTCTTCACTATATCAAACTTATTCTGTTATATCTTGAAATTAATTTGACTGAAAGGCTAAAATAGCCTTCTCTTGGTTAGCAAATGAGCATTTCCCAAGACCATTGGAGAAAACGTTTTGTTTGGCTTACGCGGTGATGGGCCTGAGGCTATTCAAAACGCTGCCAAAGGCAGCAACAGCTTTCAGTCAAATTAATTTCAAAATATTTAACCAATTCGTGCATTTCAACTTTAATACTTAGTCATTTAAGCACAGCTCCTAGACACACTCACCAGCTCAGTACATACCCTCTACTCTCTCTCCAAGCAAAAACCCTAGTGCCTCACAAATGTCGTATATATTGTACATAATAAACTATATTATATTATATATATAAATATATATATTATCAGATTTAAATATCAAAGAACCAAGCCTCGAGCATCTGATTTTTGTACATTTTGTAGCATTTTACTACAGATAGACCTATGAGAGTGAACTATATATATATGCACACACAACTCTTGTGAACTGGTTTTATATGCTTTAATATGTTTTACAGAAATGTTAAAGAAATTAACTATGGAAGTCTATTTTATTTAAAATACAAGTTAAAATGTCTTATTCTATTCTATAATTCAAGAAAATCAGAATTTCATGTAAAGAGGTCAAGATTTGGACTAAAATCTCAATGAATCAGACCCTAATAATTGTATACAGTGGCCGGATAAGGGTGGGGGTGCCCTCCCACCCTACCCACTCCCACCCCACCATCGCCCATTTGAGTGGCAACCATTATCTATCGTGTAACACAGACTATTGAGGTCTAACCTTTATGCCCCAACACACTATCATGATTCTTTTTCCACCTATGTATGCTATGGAATATTTTGAGACAAATTTTACTAGAAACTAGTTTCAAACTAGCCACTTGCCTGGTTGCATCAAAATTTGGAATACTGGGATTTCGGGAATAATAGGGCTAAACATGATAGACTCCTCGTTAACTGTTTAGCACTCATTTGTTCCAAAAATATTAAATTTTCTCAGAATATGTCCATTTGCAAACCAAGAGAAGACTATTTTTGAAAATTTACCACTAGAATGACTGGCTCGGTTATCTAATCTATCATTGTAGTGATCAATTTCCCCAAATAGCCTTCTCTTGGTTAGCAAATGAGCATTTCCCAAGACCATTGCAGAAACCGTTTTGTTTGGCTTACACGGTGATGGGCCTGAGGCTATTCAAAAGCTAGCTGAAACTAGTGTAGACGTAATACAGAGTATTGGTTACGTATCTGTCCCGTTTAAAAAAAAAATAAACAACAAATACCATCAAAGACATTTATATAAAGGATAAGCTATATAATTAGGTCATTGTTAAAAAAAATTGGCAATATGGTAGTTAATATTAATATTATTATCATCAACGAACAAACATTGTATATCATTATATTTTTTGCACGCGAACATAACTCAGTCATGTGTGTGTTTTACTGCCTGTATATTTTGCCAGTCAAATGATGATGATTGCATTATATATAAATTTGTAGTAAATAAATATTAAAGAATAATTCTTCCCAGAACATTATATAAAACTGTTTTGAGTTTTCTTTAATTAACACTTTTAAGCCTCACAAACCAGAAAAGACAAATTCTTTATGACGTAACGAGTATTTGCTGGATTGAATATTTTGAAAGTAATTTGCTCCCAGTCGGATTACTTTCAAAATATTAAACAGCATAGACATATTCCTAACAACAAAAGAAATTTTTTGGTTGTCAAGGTTTATGGTTAATAACTATATAGGCTTATGAATTGGCTCTGTCTGTACAACAATCTGTCAGTATATGATGTCATAATCAATTATGTCACATGCAGGCTGACATCACACCCATAATGAAGTACCCACAATGAGGTTAATAACTGTCCTGAAGCTCGAAAAGTCAGTCAAGTGTACAAATTTATGAATCCATTTCCTCACTCAATCACATGGCGTCATAATCAACTACGCGACGTATATGCTGACATCATAATCATGACGTGACATGAATGATTCGATTATTCCCGTCCTTAATAGTCCGCCACATACGAATAATTATTGTATGGTTTTGCTATTTAGGCAGCAACACCACCGAGTCAAATTAGTTTCAAAAAATTCAACAGCTTACTTGTATAGTTTTCTGGAAATGTATAGTCAGTGAGTTCAGAGATCGATCGATCGATCGATCCCAACACGAGCGAGGTTTGGGTGGAGCTTAGCTAGAGATGGCCTAGCTAACAATGGAAAGGCCCATTGTAGGCCTATTATGTCTTTGGCGAATACATTTTATTGAATATTTTGAAATTATTTTGACTAGTTTCAAAATATTGCGAGGACTGTTGCTGGTATAGCAGAAATCAGACTTCTGAAAATGATTCGACTCAAATTCAATCCGATTTTTTCCTAAATAATCAACTGGACGTTGCTTAGCAGTGACCTAATATTACATATGCTGGGTCCTCGTGACCTAAGATTATACTGAAATGTACAAGGTTAATTTCCGTGTGTTTGTTATTTGGACAATCAGTCAGATTTTAGATACACGTCTCTTTTTATATACACAGAAAGATGTATCCACTCCAGTGAAATATGACCTGGTTTGTGTTGCTCGTATGAAAAGGGATCCTTTTAGTCAGTAAACATCGAGTATAGTGGTGTAATGTAGCGTATCCCAGCAATTACTAACACCCACCCGCCCCACCCATTCCCTTTGACATCCGGATGATACCACCCGCATGTATGGCATGTATACCAGTCAGCGTAGAATAGTGGGTGGACATGAAGATCCCGTTAGTGAGTGTGGTTGTTAAAAGGCACATACGTAGACGCGCCTTCTCTGTCATCATAGAGATGGTGGTACGTCTATAGGAGTAAAGTGAAATATGTCTCATAAGAAATCACAGAAAGCTAGTAATAGGAAAACCACAGAAAGCTGTCATGTAGCAATAACCCGCAGTCAGATTAGTCTTCACTATTTAACGGCTTACTTGTCTAGCGTACCTTGAAATTTGAATTCTGTGAATTCAATTTTCAAACGTTCGAATCGAATCTATCGCTCGTAAAAAGTGGGCACCGTTCAGGAGGATTGTGAAATAAGAGTGGGGGGGGGGGGTGTTGTTAAGCTGCGAAAACTCAATTCTTATAGAGCAAACCATAAGACTACGCGCAACGTATCTCCCTATTTTTATAGGGCCGGAGCTACGTGGTTCGGAGTCTTATGATCGCGTTACGCATGCATAGTAATATTATCTTCTATTTTGACAATAATTTGACCACAGTTTCCTAGGCAGCAACTGCTTCCAGTCTCATTAATTTCAAAATATCCAACAACTGATCCATAAGATTGCTTGCTTCGCAATTCACCTTTCCAGAGTATCCATCGATAATCTGACGTCATAATCAGCTAACCGACGTGTAGGATGACGTCATAATCATTACGTCATAAATGATTCTATTAGGCCCGTCTTTAACTCTTAATAGTCTGACACGTAAGAATTGTATGTCTCTACTATTTAATAAACATGCTGTAGGCAGCAACATCGCGCAGTCAAGTTAGTTTCAAAATATTCAACACTTACCTGCATAGTTTTCTGGAAATTGATGGTCAGGGAGTTCAGTGATCGATCCCAACACGAGCGAAATATGGGTGGAGCTTAGCTAGAGATGGGCGAGGCAAAGATAAAAATGGAAAGGGCCATTGGCGTACAGTGTTTCCAATTATAATTAAGTGTGTTCGGGTTTGATGGTTCGCTGCTTAACCGAGCTACAACGCTCAATGAACTAAATCAACAATTACTGTTTGAATTTTTTTAAAGCAGGTGTGTATATTGATTGAAGTTTGTATATCTCAATTTCCTTGATAAAATTAATGCTAATAATCTGAAATAGAATCGTATATGGAACACCTGCATTTCAACATGCACACTTCCGCGTAGCCTGGTTACATTGCTAATTTATTTGTGAGACGTCTCCCAACGCAGCGCCACAAACGCACAAGCCTCAATAAACGGACCAGGGAACCAGGTAGGTGTATTCAGCTGAAAGGTAAAACAACTTTCGCCTCAAAGCAGCAATCCTGCTCCTATTCAACGCACAACCAACCATCATTTGGAGAACAACACTTGACACGGGTACACGCGCACTAAGAATAATTAAGGACACTAAATGCCGCGCCGATCATGAATGTGGACGAGTTTGTGTGGTTAACCGATATGTACAGTACTCGGATTTTCTAGAGTAGTGAGCTCCAAAAACGACACATTTGCATAACTTCCGCAAGTGTAATTCGACTAGCCTGGTACCCACCAAACTCGCCCGTGTGAATGGTGAACTCTGTGAGACTGTTGCCATCATAGAAATCTAAATATAGTAGCATGTAGATTGCTATGGTTGCCATATGCAGTAACTTTCAATAGTGAATGAAATCATATTCGTAGTTGACGACTAGGCCATATCCATTATAAACGATATTATATGTGCCATGTACGGTAGATGCTGCAGTAGGCTCTACTAGGCTACATTTCTACATCTTCAATTGGCCATTACAGCTGTACTGTATACCTACATCGACGTCGTCATGGCGAGGAGATTGATGGAGGAGTGCTGTTATACGTGGACCAGCTCACTCACACGCACACACGCATCTAAACAGTACGCAGATTCATAGGTTCGTCGTAACCTATTTATTTCTGTTCTACTTGCACGATTTCAAACATCAGAGCAAAATAAACGTGACTGCCTTCTTTATCTGTACATAATTGATCAACAAGCGACAGGTGTTCTAGAATGATGTGGGCTGGTGAAGAAGATTCACCATGACGACGTTAAAATAACTGATAGACTGACCAACATGCTTACGTTATTAATTCTACAGTCAGGCGTAGGTTTAATTCGTTCGATTCCAATCATTCATCATCCGATACATTCAGATATTCACCCACCTGAGCTATCATTCCGTAATCTGTCCACCAACAAACATGCCTGATGACGTGGATTACTGGGCCCAATACCGGGCCGTATTGGGCCCAGTACCCACCCAGTAACCTGCGTTATCAGAACGTTGCATCATGATAATATATCTTCCTAACTAGTTTTGTAAACCATTTTCGCATGAAGCTAAGTCTAAAACGTAGTAGTGCACCTATTATGACCTATAGAACACGGTTGTTGTTGTTGTTGTTGTTGTTGTCAACAACAGTAGAGCGAACAACTGTTTTCTTAATCCAGGTGGCCCATTTCTCCAAATTGGCACCCGTTCTGCAAAATGGCCAGTTTGGCAGAATGGGGTCAATTGGGCCGAAGTCGAATAGCCTTGTTATATAGAGACCATGCAGGTCCTATCTGTTGGTTCCCCCAGCAGCCGACATCCCTGGTTGACACCAATATGTCTTACTCATGATACTGTTTCGCCTGAACAGATAGGCCTACTGATAAAAACATTCTGAACACAGTTCGATTGAAAGTTATTGCTTGCATTTTTGATATAATAACGATGATATTCAATCAAATTGTTTACAAAATGATCAACAAATTGTGCGTTAATTACCTTTTGGGTATACCTGTGTTACGAGAATTCAGTATGAAACTAAAAGCTTGAATCTTAACCATACAGAGGTGTAAGCACGTAATTGGACATGGGGGCTGGAGTATGGGTGGGGCCAATAGTGAATCTATAGGGGGCGAGCGGCTATGGGGATATACTATGCGAGAGGAAAAACCTCAGGGCGCCACCCCATTTTCTTACGCCTATACCCTATCGACGTATGCGTAAACTCGGTGCGTGTACACGAATGGTTGTGCGTATGATGGCTATAATGCTCACATACGTACATAAGTGCATCGGTTATAACAGGATCTAGGTGTGGAAAGGTGAAGAAGTCGTTAGATCGATCGGTAGGCGATATGAGCAATTTCCAGTAGTGCGTAGTAGCTATAGCACTAATCCACCGCGAATGACTCGGTCACTGCTCATCAATCGATGACTGTCTAGGGACTACACATGTTTTCAGTAAACTAGATTAGACATTCGATCGAACATTGATGGTGACATTTCATCTCATGGGTCTTATAGCTAATTCATAACAGCCTGGTTTCTGTGGAGTTACCGTGTCTAAGGCAGTAGCAACGTTGAGTTAATTTGACTTCAAAATATTCAACAGAGTTGAATATCTGTTTGAGAGCAAATATCGGCTGAGTGAAATGGGCTGGTAGTTAAAATGATGATGTGATCGTCTCATCAGCTGACTGGGGAGTAGTTAACTGTGCCAACGCGGCCTGGATACAAGTAGGCCAGACACCGACAAAATGCGCGCCAAATCGCTCACTGATTACACGTTTTAAAGGCCGAATATTTCGTCGTTTATGAATAAAATGTATTTATCGTTCCGTATCGCGAGCCTATATTCACTTGTTCACGATTTGTATCGTAGATCAACCACCCCTGATAGTAACGTAGCCGCCGGGACGAGATGTGTCCAGTTCTTCATGGCCCGGTTTGTTTCTGGGTGTAAAGTTCTATGTGAAAATAGATTTTTCTAATTTACTCGAACAACCCATTTCTTAAATCAAAACATCTAGATAAGGTGTGGAGAGATCCGATCTGTCGCTCAAGTATACGACGACGTCATAACTAATTAGCCTACGCAAACTGTAGGCTGACGTCACAATCAAAATGCGTAATCTAGCTCCCTTGTGGACATTTACAAGTCCGTCAAGTGCACATACGAACTGCGTCTTTGATGGATTCACTATTTAATAACCATTCACACGCATTAATGTATCGTCGCTCTCATACATGTGGTTCATATTACACGGATCTTCTAACGTGTTAGTGTCCCCGCGTACAGTCTTTACATATAGAATTTACGGAAAGCCGAAACGGTGTGTATGCGAGTGGGCGGGGTTTGGGTAGCTCCAACCCAGTATAACATTATTATCCTGTATTAGCTCATATCGATCGTGTGTCGTATATAGAGGCCAACATACATTCGGGCCTCGCCCGTGTTATGTACCCAGCCATGTATAACATCCCACTCGACATTACACCCTCCGTATGGAGGTGGCGGCTCCTAACCCTTTCGTGACAATTTTGTGAAGTTTTACCAGTGGAATAACTGGCTCGATAATCGATAATCGTAGTCTTCTTTTGGCTTAAATACTAACTGGTTTTCTTGACCAAATTTTGCCTTTAAATTCTTAACCATAGCCATTGGTTTTGATGCACTTTTCAAAAAGTTGTAAAATAGAAATAGAGACACGACATAATACAACTTTACAACAAAAAGGAAATATTTTAATTTATGAATGAAATCATAATGATTCATTTCTCGTTTCAGTCCAACGAGATACAATTTAAGCTTCTAAAAGGATATGAATGAGGCATCCCTGTTTATAACGGACATCGTGTTGGCCATCTAGAAGTGACTTCAGTATGGTGAGCAGCTTTTAGGGATAAATTATGGGAGTCTCTACTGTAACGCGCAAACCCACCCACGCCACGCCACGCACACACGCCTGGTACGCACATCCTAGTTAACAGATGGTGGCTCATGCGTGTACATGATTGCGTCGGGTGTAACTCAACCAGTAAATGGAGCCAGTCCACTACTCAGTGCAACCCATACGTGTAGGCCTACATAGGGATACTAATGTATAGGCCTAACACCGAAGTGCACATAGGGGAATCGCCTATGTACACTTTGTGATCACATTAGTACTAATGTAACCCATACGAGTATATACACATTAAAGCACATACAACCATCAATCACAAACAAAAATTTAAAACACCCACGGTCTAAATTAAAGACTGATTGGGTGAAACTCGTGGGCGGTGCGTGCATGGCATAGGGTGGATCGAATGGGCGGTGGGTGGGGTGGAGACGATTATTGTGGGTAGATACGTGGCTATAGTTTACCTTTCCAGTTATAGCTATTCCCCGCCCATCTCTAGCTAAACTACACCCACGCCTCACTCGTGTTGGGATCGATCGATCCCGAGCTCCATGCCCATCAATTTCCATAAGACTATACTATACACGTAAGCTGTTAAATATTTTGAAACTAATTTGACGGGGTACTGTTGCTGCCTATGTTGGGATTGATCGATACATGAACTCCCTGACTATCCATTTCCAGAAAACTATACAGGTAAGCTGTTGAATATTTTGAAACTAATAGGCAGTCAAATTAGTTTCAAAATATTCAACAGCATGTTTATTAAATGGTAAAGACATACAATTCGTACAACGTGTCGGACTATTAAGCATAAAAGACGGACTATTTCAAGTCATTCGCGACGTCGTGATTATGACGTTACCACACACGTCACTTAGTCGAGTGTGATGTCATATGACGTCATATGATGGATGGAAAAACTTAGAAAGGCCCATTAGCCTATAAATCAGCTACAAACTGCACTTTAGTCCCTCAATGAACTCGCACATTGGCTATGAATGATTGGCGCGAATTGCATGCATTCTGAACTTTTCCAAACTTGTTTTTCACGCTTCAGTTTGTTTTGATAGGAATTAACCCTTTCATTGCTCAAATCACACTGTCATGAATTTACCTCGACCGTGCATGCGGGAAAGCTTTTGAATAGTTTGACATTGATCTGCCTGGAACCCGTTGGTGCCATAGGCTGCAATTCCAGTTTCCAGCCAAATAATCTTCAAAATATAGCCTATTGGGGCCTATACTCCTCTGAATGTCGCATAGATTTTAAAGTATTCCGAATTTACGATGAATAATTACTTAACAGCGCGCCCCCCCCCCCCCTCCCCTCACCCACCCCCATTCCATCTATTTTAGAAAAGCGTGGTCTATAGAAAATTCAAGACCATTATGTGACAATTATCACCGGACAGAATAAGTAGTCATACAGGCATTCAACTCAAATTGTCATGAGAGTTTGACACTAACTCCACCCACACCCAGTGTTGGGTGTGTGAGAGTTGTGTGTGTGTGTGGGGGGGGGGGGGGGGGGTGAGGTGGCGAGGGGGGAGGGGGGGGGGGGTTGTGAAATCAAATAAATACTGATTTGTTTAGCAATGTGACTGGAAGTTGATATTGCCACATCAGCATTAGCTTGTAATAACAGCAGTCAGTATGACAATATGCATACAGTCAGACATATTTAGAGCAACCGGTGCGTGGGAGGTGTCTTACGGTACAGACCACCAAACTGCTATCATTTCACCCCAAAAGCTGTTCACTATGCCGACATTACTTTCATTTCTTGATGGCCAACACGATGTTCGTTACAAACAAGAATGCCAAATTCTTCTGGCGCAGACCTTTAACCCTCTAACCCTAACACTTTCCAGGTTATCCATCCATTATATGACGTCATAACCATCTTCGTGACGTGTAGGATGACGTCATAATCAATTACAGCATTAATGACTCGATTTAGTCCGTGTTAAATGCTTAATAGTCCGACACGTTGTACGAATTGTATGTCTTTGCTATTTAATAAACATTCTGTCGAATGTTTTGAAACTAATTTGACTGGGCTAACCATAGGCAGCAAGAGCAACCAGTCAAATTAGTGTCAAAATATTCAACAGCTTACCTGTAAATTGATAGCCAGGGCATTCGGGGATCGATCAATCCCAACACGGGCGAGGTGTGCGTGGAGCTTAACTAGAGACAGGCGGCGAATAGCTAAAACTGTAAAGGTTCATTCTATCGAATAGTTTGATACTAATTTTAATAGTAGCCGTTGCTACCTGTGATGACGATATGATTCAGTCATACTATTGTTAATACATGTAATCAACAGCTTTCCTCTGGAAATCGAGACACTGACTTTTTGCGGGTTAAATGGGTGAGTCATTCCGCACTATTGTCGACAGATTGCAAAATATAAATGCCATATTTAAACCATCTGGCTGAAGATTGTTGCTTCCTCCTTCAAAAAGAGTATTCTAAAAAATATTAAGCAAATTCATTTAGTACCGATAAAAAAAAACCCATCAGATAAAGACCGTAGCACTGAAAGGGTTATGTTAAATTCCATTTATTTGGAAAACGTTGCGTAATTAGAGCGTAATTGAATTCCCTCCAGTCGGGTTCTCGGGGGAGAGCAACGGTCCACTAAACCCATCTGCCGGCTTGACACGGTGTTAAAGGGACTGCGCCAGTATCTGCCGGTTTGACACGGTGTTAAAGGGACTGCACCAGTATGGGCCGACCCATTGGTTCTGTTGAAGATTCTGAAGTGGTAACTTGTAGAATGCGAATACAAACGCAACTTAACCCTTTAACATATAAACTGGCAAAAAACGGCTTCAGCAGAGGTCTGGAGAAATGTTCATTTGCCTACCAAGAGATGACTGACTATATTTATGAAAATAGAAGTAGGCCTACATTCGAGCCAGTCATTCAAGTACTATATTAAAAAAACTGAAATTTTGTAATGTGTGCAGTCAACCCCGTGGCCGTATGATAGGTGGTTCTTTGAGTCAGGTGGCCGTACAGCCATACGCCTTAAAACTACCATTTGTCTATACCTTTAAGTATTCAGGTGACCGTGTGTCACACATTATACGGAAATGATGACACTGCAGACTATGTACTAATTTGGCCTGCTAATGGACATTTTCTATGAGAAATTAATTTTCTAGACTAAATTCGAGGATAAAATCGTGCAACGTATAGGCATATCTCACCACCTTTCATCTACTATGACTAGGGCCTATGTGGTATCGAGGTTTGACTGAAGGTCGTTGTTCTGAACAACGTTTGCAACCAATATGTTTTTAAAACAATCCTCAGGATTTAATTATGATAATAATCAATACTGTTTTATCGACAGATTGGGTGCAATACTACTTAGCCCTGTAACACTCAAGCTGACCACAAAATGCTTATGCACTAGACTTAAAAAATGGACATTTGCAAACTAAAAGAGGACTATTTTTACAATTTTCGACTGGAATGACTGGCTAGGGTAGATAAACCAGTTAGTCATTCCAGTAGTAAATTTTTTTAAAGCATCCCTTGGTCTACAAATAAACACCTTTTACGAGAAATTTCAATTTTATTATACAAATTTGAGGGCTAAAGGGTTAACGTAATAACCAGTACTGCCACCCCGCCACGACAACCTCCACCCTCAGGGCAAGGCATCCCTTGGTAAACTATTTCTCTGACCATTTTCGATGGTCAATCTCTGCTGGTTACATTATTGTCAGTCAGCAATCCACTAAACTAAACACGGCATTGGATTTCTAAACCACCTCCCCCGCCAACTGGAGACGGTCGTGACCTGGTCATCCTAGGTTTGCGCGCGAAAAATAAAATAACACTCCCCAGAAGCATTGATCCGCATACAAGTGACCAGGCAAGTGACCGCGATGATTAGGGTAGACTGACCAACCAAACATTGATTGCTATCTGACCTGTCTACCTCGAAACTACCTGAGGAGAATTGCCTAACAGTTATTTGACTGGGTTGTTTGTTAGCGAACGTCGTTGGCATAGTTTGCCACAGGATGGGGTGGGGGATGTATTGGGGTGAGTGGTAGCAGGTCAAATCGTTGTTAACCTTTTAACCCTTAGACGTCCAGTGCATCAATTTGAAGACACGAAAGCTGTTGAATATTGCAGTAACAACCCCAGTCAAATTCATTTCAAAATTCAAGAGAATATTCATACATGAGCGTAAATTTGCCGTTTCTAGCCTGTAAGCGTTAAAGGGGTAAGCTACGTTCTAACGCATTCCATTGCCATTCTCCCACAGGCAGACGGTTAATCGTATCTGACGTCGTAACTTCGGCTCTACGATGATTACGACGCAATGGAGGAATCCAATTTTAGCTATGCCCCGCCCATCTTTAGCTAAGCTCCACCCACATTCCGCCCGTGTTGGGATCGACTGATCCCTGTACTCTCCGAATCTCAATTTCCAGAAAACTATACAGGTAAGCTGTTGAATGTTTTAAAATTAATTTGACTGGGTGATGTTGTTGCTTATGGGAACGACAGCACCCAGGCAAATTAGTTTCAAAATCGTCAACATCATGGTTGTTAAGTAGTAAAGGCATACAATTCGTACAACTTGACGGACTACTAAGCATATTAGAGACTGACCAAATCACGTCATTCGTGACTTAATTGATTATGACGTCAGGCAATACGTCACGTAGTTGTTCATAACGTCATATTATTGATGGATAACCTGGACTCCTCCATTAGTACGGGTTGATGGTGTCACTAGAATGTCCAGTGTGTACATATGAAAGCTTGCGTGCGTGTGATGTATATATTATAATAAATAAAATGAATCAACTGCACTGTCTCACAAGGTTAGCCTTTAGGAGGAACACGCCCCCCCCCCCCCCTCCACCCCACCCCACCCCCACCACACACGCGCGCACGCTCACAACACCACCACCACCACCACGTACCTAGATCCGACCCCCTGTTTCGCCGACCATAATTCTTAGTGCCTCTCCATTTTGATGCCCGCCGAGTGACGTTCGGCGGTTGTGGCGGAGAAATGTCATGACATGACAGTATTTCCTGCGACGTTACATGTGCTCAACAATTAATATATATTTAACGCCGTAACAGAAACTACGCGCTAATCTTGAAGCTATAGCCGGCACAACGGCGGCAAATTAATACGTCATACCTGACCTGGATGCGCACAGCATGTGTGAAAGACATCAGTAAAATAAATTATCTACGATGCTTATGGAATTCCTGACATGGCAGAATGGTCAACGCAGAGCTCAGAAATATGGCTAAAGCAGCAATGGCCTCCAACCAAATCAAGTCCAAGATATTCAACAGAACATTGCTAACTAACATGTTTCAGTTTATGTTTTGGAAACCGTTTAATGTATTTCCTAGCGGTACTGTAATTCTTCTCGGTCTTCTATGCTTGATGCGTAGTTTGTCTTGTAGTTTAATGTATTTCCTAGCGGTACTGTAATTCTTCTCGGTCTTCTATGCTTGATGCGTAGTTTGTCTTGTAGTTTAATGTATTTCCTAGCGGTACTGTAATTCTTCTCGGTCGTCTATGCTTGATGCGTAGTTTGTAGGACAGCTTTGCTCGAGGCTTCCAAGATCTGTGAAAAATTGTTCTTCTTAAAAATTGTATTGCAGTTACCTTTCCTCTTGATGTTTTTTCATTGCCGCCGCATACCACCTACCACTTGTATTATCCTACCTGTGGCGTTCCTTTGATCGAATGGGCGTGTATAACATTTTTTAATCTCTCGCTGTTTGGGCGAGCTTAGGTATTCACGGTTGGTAGCCTGGAAATGGGTTCAGATTGTTCCTGGTCCTACTACCACGTGACCACAATGCAGAGCTGTCATATGCAAGGTATTCATGAGATGCTTTTTTGTCAATGTGATGTGCACTTCATGGTAGGTCGGTCTCCCACTATATGGATGAATCCACTTTTTGCTATGCCTCGACAACCTCTCCATCCACGCTTTGCTCGTGTTGGGATCGATCCAACCCTGAAATCTCGTAATCTCAATTTACAGAAAACTATACAGGTAAGCTGCTGAATATTTTGAAACTAGTCCAGTCAAAATTAGTTTCAAAATATGCAACAGAATGTTTATTAGTAGTAAAGACATACAATTCGTACACATGATGGACGAGCAAGTGTTAATAACGTGACGTCAGCATACCGGTGACGTGTTTGATTATGACGTCATATACTGGTTGACGGATTGGATTTCTCTGTTATCTTCACTGATTGGTCAACGATCTTCTGATTGTATCGCGCATTCACTTGGCTACATTTGACGGTTTTACCTATTAACATGTGTGGTTCGCGAATGTTGTGGTGAAAATGTACGTGTTTGATTATGACGTCATATAGTTGACTGACAGATTGGATTTCTCTATTTTCTTTAGTGATTGATTAAAGATCTGATTGTATCGCGCATTCACTTGGCTATACATTTGACGGTTTTTATCTATTGACATGCTTGGTTCGCGGATGTTGTGGTGGAAGTGTACCTGTCATATAGGCCTACTTTATAAATTTGTTTAAAGTTATACTTAATATAACTCTAACGCCTATGACAGACGATCCAACATGTATGATTATACATGTATGATTCTATCAAGTCTGGCGATGTTTGATCGTGTGTCATAGCTTTCGACAAGTCAAATCATAGACGCACAAAAGTCGGACGATAAATCACGTGATTTTGTTGTTATCACTGGTTGGTCAATTCATCCAACAATGTCCGATGCTGTTTGATAGTGTATGATGAACATGTATGACATACAAATGTATTATCATACATGTTTAATCATATATGTTGGATCGTCTGTCACTGGCTTAAGTGATCAGAAATATTGGACGTGTGGCGAGTTATTGTATGGACTTCTGTTGTGGATTCTCTTGCATTTTCATCTAACACAAAGTAATCTTTCTGAGACTGATGGTTAACATTTTCATGGATAATTGTTTTCATCTTCCGATAATCACGTGTTAAATACTTCTAATGTGGCTGGTTATGAATATGCTAACATTATTCTATAGACCACAAGTATACTGCGCAGAATATTAGAGAGGTGGTATATTGTAGACAACGCGGTTTATTTCTATTTTTTAATACCAGTCATATGTTGAAACCTGACATAGGCATATATGCAATAGTTCTGCCGATGTACGTCCAGCTTACTGGACCGATGCTGGTCCGATACTGTGCCGATACTTTCAGTATCGGCCCGGTATCGGCCCAGCAACAGCCTAGTAAGCCGCGTTATGAGGGTAGTATGTTTCCAAAACAAAGTAGCCTAAAATCTGTCGCAGCAATATCTTCCAATCCAACAATGTTTAAAATATTCAACAGAATATTTCATCATCGTGTTCAAAATTGTCAAAATATTTTGTTTTGAAAACATGGTAACTTATTTATGGGCTCTATAGTAGAGCTATGCTTTGGTGGTCAACTAACGGTGGGTTACTAAGATATGTACTCTTACCGATCTTAAGGAACTACCATCTATTGACCCCAAAACGATGTATACCTGGGCTTATGAGTTGTAGTGACCACCTCTCATTAGTGGCCACTGACTTATGGTCCATATAGTGGCCGTTATAGACAGGTTTAACTTATGTCCATATCTCGTTTGTACGGCTTTGATGGCTCAATTAAAGCCTTTAGGAGAATGCTATGAATTTTAGTTATGATTCACGATTTACACCTGTACTACACGCCTGCCTGTCTGCCTGTCCGTCCGGCAGGCTGTGTGTCAAATTAGTTTCAAATTATTCAATAGCTTTTCTGTATAGTTGAAATTGAAACGCATGTAATTTTACGAGATGATAATAATATCTAGACCGTCATTACGGGAATACCCTTTTTTAACACGAGGCTACACGTCCAGTGACGCGTGACGCTTCTCGTAACGGTATATCACGTCATTCTCAAGCTAACCCCATGTAGGTGTGTTTACAGTTTCGCTTCCTGGTTAATTAATTAATTAATCACACCCCACGCATATTCGCGTCACCTACCCACTCCCCGCTCGACTTTCCATTTCAACTCTAGAAACTAGAAAGTTTCGTACGAAATTTGAAATAGGCTATGATGTTGCATACTTTGAAAGAAAATTAGCACGTAAGTTCTACTTTATTACAGCAGTCGAATATCTAAAATGGTGCGCAAGCACGTAGGCCTATGTAGGCGTTTTCAGACTCTGACAATGGATTTTCGGTATTAGAACACATATTGTAGTGTTAAGTATAGATGGGTTTAACGCTTTTACACCCATATGTTGTCCTTCACGTGAAGGTCAATACATGTAAGCAGTTTTACCTTATCATGTGAAGGGGTCCTCACATCAGGAGGATTGTAATGTAGCTATGATGGTAGTGTACACGATTCATTTAGACTATGCAACATCTGGAAAATTAAGAAGATCTGGAAAATCACCCCCCCCCCCCAAAAGTCCAGAAAATCGGAACACTTTATAATGTGACACAAACAGGAGGGTGATTGTCTGCAGTTTCTAATTGCTTTTGTTTCTAATGTAAGCGATATTCTATTGAATATTTTCTCAAACTAATTTGACTGGAAGCTGTCGGTCAAATCAGTTTGAAAAATACCTTTCTTGTATATGTGTCTTGAAATGAAATATCTATGGTTAAAGGGTTAACAATCACTAAACATGCTACACATTCTGTACACAATTTGACTGAAGACTTTTGCTGCACAGGACAGCAACATCCTTCAGTCGTATTGTTTATAGAGTATATTCACTATTAAATCAATATCATTGATCACTTGGGTATATTTGCTCATGAATAACATATTTTCAGTCGATGGCTGGTGTACATGTATGTACAGGTGAGTACACTGCGCATAATATTAGGGGAAATATTGTAGACGCAACAGTTTATTTTTATTTTTTGATATTTGTCATATGCCTATATCATAATCGTCATAATAGTAATAATAACGTCGCTATATAAACATCAGGTCACGAATTTTGTCCTACGTTCTAAGAAAAGAGAGGGTGTCGTTTGCTGAACCTGGGAACTCGGATTCGTGCGTCCATACATTACTGTTGCGGAGTCGTTAGAAACATGAGCGGGCCAATCTTTTTGACCGAAGTTCAACTCTCACACCACCCATCCCACCTCACCTCCACACCCAACCAAATGTCTCGCCCCATCCAGGAGAAGAAAACGCGTCGGTGTTAAAACGAGGACGGTTAGCTGTAATGAACTGAAATGGAAACAAATTTATTGATAATTATATGTCACACATCCGAACGATTATCTTTTAGTTTGTTTTTTTTAGAATAGAAATTGTTAGAGGCGTAACTGAGATACAACACCCAGTTAAATTAGCTTCAGATTATTCAACCGCTTACCTTTAATAGTGAGGTTTTGGGAATTAGCTTAGCTAGAAATGGCCACCTCTATTATATTTTAACCATCACTGATAGACAGGGGATAATCTGGAACCGTCACTGAGAGCCAGGGGATACTCTGGAACCGTCGCTGATAGCCAGGGGATAATCTGGAACCGTCGCTGATAAACAGGGGATAATCTGGAACCGTCGCTGATAGACAGGGGATAATCTTGCTCGAACAGTCGCTGAGAGGCAGGGGATAATCTTGCTGGAACAGTCGCTGAGAGGCAGGGGATAATCTTGCTGGAACAGTCGCTGAGAGGCAGGGGATAATCTTGCTGGAACAGTCGCTGATAGACAGGGGATAATCTTGCTGGAACAGTCGCTGAGAGGCAGGGGATAATCTTGCTGGAACAGTCGCTGAGAGGCAGGGGATAATCTTGCTGGAACAGTCGCTGAGAGGCAGGGGATAATCTTGCTGGAACAGTCGCTGAGAGGCAGGGGATAATCTTGCTGGAACAGTCGCTGAGACAGGGGATAGTCTTGCTGGAACAGTCGCTGAGACAGGGGATAATCTTGCTGGAACAGTCGCTGAGAGGCAGGGGATAATCTTGCTGGAACAGTCGCTGAGAGGCAGGGGATAATCTTGCTGGAACAGTCGCTGAGACAGGGGATAGTCTTGCTGGAACAGTCGCTGATAGACAGGGGATAATCTTGCTGGAACAGTCGCTGAGAGGCAGGGGATAATCTTGCTGGAACAGTCGCTGAGAGGAAGGGGATAATCTTGCTGGAACAGTCGCTGATAGACAGGGGATAATCTTGCTGGAACAGTCGCTGAGAGGCAGGGGATAATCTTGCTGGAACCGTCGCTGAGAGGCAGGGGATAATCTTGCTGGAACAGTCGCTGAGAGACATGGGATAATCTTGCTGGAACAGTCGCTGAGAGGCAGGGGATAATCTTGCTGGAACAGTCGCTGAGAGGCAGGGGATAATCTTGCTGGAACAGTCGCTGAGAGACAGGGGATAATCTTGCTGGAACAGTCGCTGAGAGGCAGGGGATAATCTTGCTGGAACAGTCGCTGAGAGACAGGGGATAATCTTGCTGGAACAGTCGCTGAGAGACATGGGATAATCTTGCTGGAACAGTCGCTGAGAGACAGGGGATAATCTTGCTGGAACAGTCGCTGAGAGGCAGGGGATAATCTTGCTGGAACAGTCGCTGAGAGACAGGGGATAATCTTGCTGGAACAGTCGCTGAGAGACAGGGGATAATCTTGCTGGAACCGTCGCTGCGAGACAGGGGATAGTCTTGCTGGAACAGTCGCTGAGAGACAGGGGATAATCTTACTGGAACCATCACTGACAGACAGGGGATAATCTTGCTCGAACAGTCGCTGAGAGACAGGGGGTAATCTTGCTGGAACAGTCGCTGAGAGACAGGGGATAATCTTGCTGGAACCGTCGCTGCGAGACAGGGGATAGTCTTGCTGGAACAGTCGCTGAGAGACAGGGGATAATCTTACTGGAACCATCACTGACAGACAGGGGATAATCTTACTGGAACCATCACTGATAGACATGGGATAATCTTACTGGAACTATCGCTGAGAGACATGGGATAATCTTACTGGAACCATCACTGACAGACAGGGGATAATCTTACTGGAACCATCACTGATAGACATGGGATAATCTTACTGGAACTATCGCTGAGAGACATGGGATAATCTTACTGGCCCTATCGCTGAGAGACAGGGGGTAATCTTACTGAAACCATCACTGAGAGACATGGGATAATCTTAATGGAACTATCGCTGAGAAACAGGGGTAATCTTACTGGAACGATCACTGAGAGACAGAGGATAATCTTACTGGAACGATCACTGAGAGACATGGGATAATCTTACTGGAACCATCAATGACAGACAGGGGATAATTTTACTGGAATCATCACTGAGACATGGGATAATCTTAATGGAACTATCGCTGAGAAACAGGGGTAATCTTACTGGAACGATCACTGAGGGACATGGGATAATCTTACTGGACCTATAGCTGCGAGATGGGGATAATCTTACTGGGCCTATAGCTGCGAGATGGGGATAATCTTACTGGACCTATAGCTGCGAGATGGGGATAATCTTACTGGACCTATAGCTGCGAGATGGGGATAATCTTACTGGACCTATAGCTGCGAGATGGGGATACTCTTACTGGACCTATAGCTGCGAGATGGGGATAATCTTACTGGAACCATCACTGATAGACATGGGATAATCTTACTGGAACTCTCACTGACAAACATGGGATAATCTTACTGGAACCATCACTGGCAGACATGTGATAATCTTACTTATTAAATACAGGAGCATCAAAAGCTTTAATGAAGCTAAGTTTCTTAGTGACCTGTCTGTATGTGATTGGCTTTCTTATAGGTTTTTAGGTAGTCCTGATCAAGCGCTTGATCAATGGTATGCAAAATTCATCAACATTATAAATAAACACGCCATTGAACGCAGAGTTAAATGTGTATGTCAACAGGGATGGAACACAAAAAAATTTAAAAACAATGAAAGAATGGGATTATCATAAAAACGTAGGAAACATGTTGATTTTTAAAATGTTAAAGCAAAGAGTTGCTTATTTGATTAAAGCAACTAAACGAGGTTATTTTGCAAATAAATTAGAAGCAGGCGATAATAATCCGGCTAATATATGGAAAATTCTAAAAGCCATAAATCTCAAGGCAATCAAATTACCTTCAATAATCTGTGATGATAATGGAAGTGAAATTCAAAACCCACAAATGCAATCTGAACATTTTAATATATATTTCAGTACAATCGCGTCAAAACTGACACACTCCATGATAAAACAAAGGCCAATGGCATTTGATAAGCTATCAGATCATGTTTTTAATAAAGTTCCAGAAAATATAGAGTTTCGAATTCCATATATAACCGTTGAATATGTGTCCAGAGAACTTAGCAACTTAAAAAACAAATAAGTCATCTGGTTACGATGAATTGAACGCACACTTCCTCAAAGCTGCAGTATCAATAATTGCACCCTCAATTGCACTTATTATAAACAAAATCATAGTTACTGGAGAATTCCCCAAAATGTGGAAATGTGCAATAGTAAAGCCTCTACATAAATCTGATTTAAAAACCAATGTTAGGAATCATAGGCCTATCCCTATATTACCCATTATCTCTAAGGCTATTGAACGACACATACATGATAATATTTATAAATTTATAACCAAGTATAATTTATTAGTGGAGTCGCAATCAGGCTTCAGACCTAACCATTCATGTGAAACTGCTTTGTTAAATCTAGTAGAAAGATGGCGCTTTTCGACAGCCAATGGCGACCTTATTGGTTCTATTAAGATTGACTTTAAAAAGGCCTTTGATCTTGTCAATCATGACATCCTATTACAAAAATTTAGTATTTACAAATTCAGCTATAATACATTAAAGTGGTTTTCTTCATATTTAAATGGCAGACAACAATACGTTTCAATTTCTGGAAAGAAAACTGTTCATTTCATATGTTAATGTATCAACAATCTTATGGATATGTATGCTGATGATACAACTATGCATGCTGCTAGCTCAAATGTCGCTGAAATTCAATAACATCTAATTAACGCTATGAAGTCGGTAGAAGAATGGCGTGTAAATAATAAAATGTTGTTAAATACGGACAAAACTAGTTTATGATGTTAGCAACTAAGCATACATTGAAACAAGTAAATAATAATGTTATAATCCCTACGAATCGTGGAAGCTTAAATGTTGTGGAATCTGACAAACTTTTAGGAGTATACATAGACAATACGCTTGCATGGAAAGAACATATAGGCAAACTTTGTAAAAAGATTTCGTCCTTGATTTATATTCTACGGAAAAATAAACATTATCTTAGCATTGAGCAACGAAATCTTTTCTATAAGTCGTATATCCTTTCACACATTGATTATTGTAGTCTTGTATTTTGCCCGTCTTCACCCACATTATTGGATAGCTTTAAAAAACTACAAAAGCGAGCTGCTAGGGTGATATTAGACATGCCTTATAGGACACCATCTGCTCAACTATATGAAACATTAAACTGGACAAATTTAACTTAAAGAATGCAAATTAAAATGGGTATTATGACATATAAATCTAGAAATGGTCTGGCCCCTGGTTACATAAAAGACATGTTCACTTCCGGTGGGGTGGCGCACACTAGAGATTTACGTTCCAAAACACGCAATCACCTACAACTTCCGAGGATTAAAACGGAATATGGCAGAAAAAGCTTCAAATACACTGCAGCGCAACTGTGGAATTCTCTGCCTGAAACGATTACCCATTCTTCTACTCTGCTGACATTGAAATCAAATATACATGACTATATTACTAAATTATAGTGATATATGGGCAATGTGATTTCACCTTTTTACTTGTGTTCTAATATTGCATATTTTGTGTATTTCTAAATAGCTATATATGCGTGTGTGTGTGTGAATGAATGTGTACGACCTTGCGCGTATGTATGCGTGAACGGTGATTCGAACATCGACATTCGAGGAGGTAATTATTCTGCAATACTGTTTTAGTTATATCTATCGAAAATGAACAAATATGTTAATTATCTATTTAACAGTCATTTTACTTGTGTTATAATATTGTATATTTTGTATATTTGTAAATATATATATATATATATATATATATATATATATATATATATATATATATATATATATATATATTATATATATATATATATATATATATATATATATATATATATATATATATATATATATATATATATATATATATATAAATATATGCGTGCGTGCGTGCGTGCGTTCGCGCGGTATGTATTTATGTATGTGTGTGTGTGTGCGTGTGCGCGCGCGTGCGTGTGCGCGCGCGCGCGTGCGTGTGTGTGTGTGTGTGTGTGTGTGAGGGACTCGGGAAGATCAGTTTATTGACGATGTATACCCTCCTTAAATAAAGATTATTATTATTATTATTATTATTATTATTATTATTATTATTATTATTATTATTATTACCTATCGCTGAGAGACATGGGATAATCTTACTGGAACCATCACTGACAGCCATGGGATAATCTAGATGGAACCATCACTGACAGACATGGGATAATCTAGATGGAACCATCACTGACAGACATGGGATAATCTAGATGGAACTATCACTGAGAGACATGGGATAATCTAGATGGAACTATCACTGAGAGACAGGGGATAATCTTACTGGAACCATCACTGACAGACAGGGGATAATCTTACTGGAACCATCACTGACAGACATGGGATAATCTAGATGGAACTATCGCTGAGACAGGGGATAATTTTACTGGAACTATCGCTGAGAGACATGGGATAATCTTACTGGAACCATCACTGACATAGATGGATAATCTAGATGAAACTATCGCTGAGAGACATGGGATAATCTTACTGGAACCATCACTGACATAGATGGATAATCTAGATGAAACTATCGCTGAGAGACATGGGATAATCTTACTGGAACTATCGCTGACAGACATGGGATAATCGTACTGGAACCATCACTGACAGACCAGGGTTAATCTTGATGGGCTCATAGCTGAGCGATAGGGACTAATGAAGCGCCATTGAGAGTCATACACTAATTATCCTGGTACCATCGGTGAGAGACAAGAAACGGCGTAGATCAAAATTTAAAAACTAATGTAACTATTATTATTATTAATTATTAATATTATTATTATTATTATTATTATTATTATTATTATTATTATTATTATTATTAGTTCACCTGGCCTGAAAGGTAAAAAATAAGTAAGCTTATGCCATGGCGACTGTCCGGCAATCATATGCATTTTGGCAGCAAGCATCTTTAGGGCATAGCGATAAAAGTTTATTCAAACGAAGCCGATTCGCCAATTTGGCCGGCCGCTATCTTGGATTTTGGCCGATTTTTAGACATCTCTTCAAAAACCTTCCCTCGAACCGCTTGGGTCGATTCGAAACTCACGAAACATCATCTAGGACAAGAGCTAAACCAAACTTGTTCAAGGGAAGTTGATTGGCCAAATGGACCGGCGGCCATCATGGATGACCTAGTTTTCACGTTTTGCTGATATTTGGGAGATATGATTATGGTCATTAAAGTTTGTTCAAGGGAAGGTGATACATAAAAAACATTGCTGCCGTGGGCCAATCAAAATGTAGCGTGTTTGGCGGCCATCTTTTTTTTGGTTTAATTTCTGAGAAACTCATATAAAAGACTGCTTATTAACCACTGGGACAATTTTAAGATCACTTGACTAAACCTTCATAGAAAATAGATTGGTAAATTTTTCCAATGGTCATCTCGTTTTGTTCGGTTATGTCAGTAGTCAATAATTCCAGGTGAGCGATACAGGCCCCTTGGGCCCATAGAAATCTTACTTGCTTGGGCCGCTTGTTGTTTTTTTTATAGAAGTATGGGCGTTATTTATTTATAGGAGCCGTGCTGACCTACATGACGCGCGGATGCCAGTATCATATTAACTGCATGAGAAGCTGATAATAGTTGGTTTCAGATTCAGATTCACTGTATAATCCCCCAGGTCACTTTGTGACACATGGGTTTCAACACTTACAATACATGTATACATAGCGGGCCATGAGAATGGGGGATGCAGTCCTGTAAACATTCATGTGAAAACGGCGTGCGGTTTGATTTTTAAACATATTTGTATTGTTTCAAAATGACAATTGGGATTGAGTCACGCGTTGTCATAAACTTATTTACGACTCTCGCAAAAATAGTATACCTGAATGATGGCGGTTGGCGTAGTCAGTAAACAATTGCTTAACCTTTTAACACACGAATTTGTTCAAGAAAATTTCCAATTTTCTCATAGAAAATGTCAAATTTCAGACCAAGAGAAGACTATGTTTTGAAAATTTACCACTGGAATGACTGGCTCGATTATCGAGCCAGTCATTCCAGTGATAAATTTTCAAAACTAGTCTTTTCTTGGTCTGCAAATGGACATTTCTCAAGACCACTGCAGAAGTAATTTTTGGCTGATATGAGTACTACAGGGTTAAATAATGATGAAGGCCCTAAATAAATATCTCTCTTGTAAGAATTTAAATTAGTCTATAGTACATTCAGTGTTATCTGCAACAGACACGCCGCCTCCATTCCACGTCAAATGCATCAGTAAAGTCGGATATTGCTTATTCAGCCTTGTCTGTTATGATAGATACCTTTTGCGGCTAGATGGCGGTGGCTCCGCCGGATGGGTGGTCTTATGACAACCTATCCTAAAGGACTAGTATCGGAGATACAAAAAACGGGTGGCCATTGCAGACAACTACCCTATTTAGATGCACTCGCTACAACGAATCAAGACGTAAAATGGTATCCGACCTAATCATTAATCACGTGCCCCGACCATAGAAATCGTATACGTTAATAGAGTAAGATTTCTATGACCCAAACATCACAGGGAACTTAGCCTGGCGATCAGAATCTAAACAACATAAAAACGCGTTCATATTCATAAATGCCCGCCCATCCCTCAACACCCCCCCCCCCCCACCCGCCCGCCGCCCACCCGCTCGCACGCACGCACTACTCTGGGAGCAGATGTTCCTGTAAAACTAGTTTCAAAATATTCAACCGCGTATCTGTATAGTTACCTTGAAATTTGGATCCTGAGAATTAGGATTCATTGAAAAAATAAGTCTACCATTATTATATCAGCTATATACTGTGCCGGATCCAATAAAAATAGAGTCAGCTCCCTCTAGTGGTATAGCGACGCTGTATTGATCCAAGCAATGCCAGCTAAAGTTGCCTCCAAAACAAGAACGATGTCATATGAATACTAAAAAATTAATTACCCTTTATTATAACTAACTAGCTTCATAACTAGACTTAAGTAGTAATTACACCTTAAAACCGTAGCCATTTCAGAGTTTATCAGTGCAAATGATCTTGCACATAAATAGACGTTATAAGCGATGTGTCTCAAACTGCATGGATTGCTCTGCGAGTCTTCGATTAATTGTTCCAGGAACCGTAATCGTACCGCGATATTTGATTAGTTTTGGCGCGCACTACATAGTTGCATCCCTTCAATCACTCGCAGAATTCTGCTATATTTTGAAGTCACTGTGCTCCCTGTAGCCTGCCTCTATTCTAAAGACAATTTCTCAAGTTTCGAAACAAATTTAACTGGTGGCAATGACGTCAAGTCAAATTAGTTTCAAGACTTTTAATAGAATATGGTTTATAACTTTATATTGATATTTGTCGTCTTAGGTATGTATAGTCGAGAGAGATCAAGAAACTTACCACCAACTCAACAACCCAACCCAACCCTGCCCCACCCAGCCAACCCCGCTCCAGCCACACCGGACACCATATTGGTAGAAGGGTTTTAATCACTGTGTTGTTGAGACATTTTTGGGCGTTTTGCGAGAACCTGATGACCAAGGGACTGGGAATAATTATGAAAAGTCGTCTTTCCGCTATGTTTCGAGGATGACTGGCCACTGTCTCGCAATGATGGTTCCTCTGGAATTAACCCCGGACTATCGGTGTTGCTTCCAGTAGACTACAATAGAGGGATACATTTGAATTTCTAGCCATGCCCCGGCTATATATATATATATATATATATATATATATATATATATATATATATATATATATATATATATATATATATATATATATATATATATATACTTTGAATCCTGAATTCTCAGAATCCCAATTTCAAGGTAAAAGTATACAGGTAACCTGTTGAATATTTTGAAACTATTTTAACTGGGTACTGCTGCTGCCTTTATTCGACTACGTAATAGAATTAGTTACAAAAATAAATAATTTTTTAGATCGGGCGATAAAATACTAACCTCGAAATAGCGCCTTTGAGGGATCATAAGCGCTCTATCTAACTCAATGTATGTCACTATGCATTGTGACGTTAGCCAACATTTGACGTAATTGAGTATGACGTCACATACTTGAGTGACAGATTAGCTTCCTCCATTGTCCCCCAGCCCCCCAACTGATGGTTCCAGGACTGTTAGTCCATGTTTTTCAGCAATGGTTGGGCCCAATATGAATGGTCCCTGTCTCTCCAATGCACCTTTCCGGTTTTAGCTATGCCCCGCCCATTTCTAGCTAAGGTCCACCCACACCTCGCTCGTTTTGGGACCGATCGATCTCTGAACACCCAGATTATCAATTTCCAAAAAAATACGCAGGTAAGCTGTCGAATATTTGAAAACTAATTTGACTGGGTGCTGTTGCTGCCTAAGGAAGCAACAGCACCCAGTCAAATTAGTTTCCAAATATTCAACAGCATGTTTATTAAATAGCAAAGAATTACAAAGACATACAATTCATACAACGTGTCGGACTATTTGAGATTTGATGACGGTCTATATGGAACCCCTTGTGACGTAATGATTGTGACGTCATCATACACGCGCTGGGCTGATTATGACGTCATATGAGGTCAGCTGATGGATGGATACTCTGGAAAGGTGAATTGTCACATATAATGTGCTTAATGGAGGAATCCAGTAGCTATGCCCCGCCCATCTTTAGCTAAGCTCCACCCACGCTTTGCCCGTGTTGGGCACTCCCTGAATCTCAATTACCAAAAAACTATATGGTAAATATGGGGTATATCGCGCGAAAAGACACAATATAATCCCATGATCGATTGTCATATTTTAAGTAATGCAATAAATCTGTAAGATTGCGGTGCAATAATTAGATATTGTGTATTGTTCTAATATGCAAAGCGTTGTTTTTGTCACACCGACTCATTTTTTCCCTCGGAAATAGGACACAGAGTAAAGTCGCACAATATCGGCTGATATCGCGCAGATCAGTCTTGATTCGCGCACTACACGACTGGGTAATATCGCGCGTGCTCATATCATAATTTATTAAACTTAACCGGTTATGTAATGATGGTTTTTTTAGTTAGAAATAAATAAAGTCAGTATTTTCCTGTGATATATAATCATATTCGTATTATTATATGCACAGGGCGAAAACTTCAACAAATCATTTGCATGTACACCAATTATTAATAACATAGGGTAATATCTGGCATCAAGTCGCTATTCCCATATAACCCATGTAAATGTCAAACTTTTTGTTGATCTCTTTAAATTTCGTTTTACATAGCAACAGCTAAGATACCGTGCGTTGTATACTACACAATACAATGTTCATAATGATGTGCATTTACGGGAAGAAGACGGCCCAAGACATCTCTAAATTGCACACAAATATGCATGCGCAGTATTATCCCTAGACATATGCGCGAAGTAAAGCTACTTGATGCGCGATATTAACAGGGGACCATGATGCATTGCGTGACCTTGTATGTGACAACGAAAAGCATATTGTTCATATTGGCTTCATAAATATTCTCGGAAGACAGCGAATAAATAAACAAGAAAGTTCCAAACATTTTTGGGGCGTTTCTTAAACCGTGATGTCTTCCTAATAAACTTACTTTGTGAAAATGACGAAAATACCATTTATTTCAGTTTTTAAATGTACAGATTCACGTTGAGAGACTTTGGACATATAGCTGTCGGCGGGATTTATACGACAATGTATTTTTTAGCATACGTCAGCAGTTCTGGTGTGGCATAGTTTTTGATGACGTGTTTGAGGGCTCTCTTGCAAAATAGGCCGACCGCGATATAACCCATGCGCGCGAATTTACCCCATATTTACTCTACAGGTAAGCTGTTGAACATTTAAAAACTAATCAGACGAGGTGCTGTTGCTGGCCTATGGCAGCAACAATGCCCAGTCAAATTAGTTTCAAGATATTGAACAGCATGTTTATTAAATAGTAAAACCATACAATGTGTACAGCTTGACGGACTATTAAGCGTTTATTGATGGACTAAATTACGGCAATTAAGCGTTTATGACGAACTAAATTACGGCATTCATGACGTAATTGATTATGATGTCAGCCTACATGTGACGTTGTTGATTATGACGTCATATGATTAATCAATAAACTGGATTCCTCTAATCCTCTAATACGTATTGAGACGATGGCCTACATCTGTGTTTCTAATCACAGAAAACTATGGTCGCGTTATCAGAGTTACTGGTTCCCCTGACGAATATCTTACACCGGGATCGCCTCAATGCTGAAATTTCAGTATCTCAATTTCAGTGAAGTGTTACAAGTAAGATGTTTGATATTTAGAAATTTGACAAAAACTGTCGTTTACTCAGGCAATTCTTCATATAAGTGTTGCCCATGTCTTATATCAGTCCGAGTTCTCTGACTCCGCCCTATGCCGTTTCTGTTATGCCTCGCCAGACATATCAGAAACGGCATAGGGCGGAGTCAGAGAACTCAGACTAGGCTTACATACGATGTACGTATTATTTACTCTCCATAAGACATGGCTAAAGTCGTACTCATTATTCACGTGCACCTAATCAACATGAAAGTCCTGTTATGATAGCCAGAAACTAAATTCACGTAGGCCTAATTTGTTTTCAAAATGTTCTTGAACAAGTTTGAAGTCACGTCGTCGGGGGATTTTCAATGGGAATGGGTGCGTTAAAAGTTATAGAGACTTGATATCAAGCCACGCGTATCCGTACTCTGTGTATGTGGAAGCAAAGTTGTTTGCGCCTAATTTGTTATTGATTTAATTACTCAATGTGGAACGTTAGGACAGTACACTCGTGTGTGTGTGTGTGCGTGCGTGCGTGCGTGCGTGCGTGCGTGCGTGCGTGCGTGCGTGCGTGCGTGCGTGCGTGCGTGCGTGCGTGCGTGCGTGCGTGCGTGCGTGCGTGCGTGTGGTGTGTGTGTGTGTGTGGGTGTGTGTGTGTGTGCGTGCGTGCGTGCGTGCGTGTGGTGTGTGGGTGGGTGTGTGTGTGTGTGTGTGTGTGTGTGTGTGTGTGTGGGTGGGTGGGTGGGTGGGTGTGTGTGTGTGTGTGTGTGTGTGTGTGTGTGTGTGTGTGTGTGGGTGGGTGGGTGGGTGGGTGGGTGGGTGGGTGCGTGTGGTGTGTGTGTGTGTGTGTGTGTGTGTGGGTGGGTGGGTGGGTGGGTGGGTGGGTGGGTGGGTGGGTGTGTGTGTGTGTGTGTGTGTGTGTGTGTGTATATATATATATATATAGCCTTCATATTAAAGTGACTCGGCTATAGTGAGACTCAGAAATAACATTACATGTGTCTAAAACAATATAAAGCGTACTGTTGAATATTTTGAACACAATTTGACTGGAAGACATTGCTGCCTAAAGCAGCAATGTCTTCCAATCCCATTATGCTCAAAATATTCAACACAACATTTCTTACGAACCAGCATGTTTCTGCTTTGTTTTGGAAACATTAAACTAATTTCTAAGCCTTACTGTACGTGCATTATGGAGTAAATATTTAACGAGGCTCTAAGATACGTGTCAACTATACCGTATTACGTACACCTACTATGACTCTAGCATTCTATTCTGAATTCAAAGTAAACACGGATTTAAATACGAATTTATTAGTCCTACTGTTTTGAAAAAAGAGTTTGACTCAAAGTTGTTGCTGCCTTAGACAGCAACAACTTTAAGTCATTTTGTTTTCAAAATAGCCAAAGAGAATACAACTATTCCATGTCAATATATTATACGTACAGAATGAACGAAATGTATAAACTGTACTTCAGTCTCACCACGTATTTATGTGACATCGTGAATCTAGAACAGAATGTTTGGTAAGTGCTATTGAGTACTTACCATTCGGAGTGACAGTAGCGTGATCGGAAATGTCAAAACACTCTCAGAATTCATGGCAATTCAGAGGATTGAAAAAGGTTGATATTGTCCACACAATCAAAGCTTAGTTAAACCTGCTTCTGTATAAAGGTTAATCAGCCATGTGTAAATTTATATTGAATCGCATAAACGTTTTCATTTGTGTTTATCGGTCGGTCGGTCGATCCTAAATTAGGACGCGCTTGTAGGAACTTATAATTAAGTGTAGGCCTACCAACCCCATTAGGAGTGTGTCACCGGCTGTCGTAATTTTGGGTACCGAAAATAATTTAGGATACCGCATGTTAGAGGCGCCAAAACACATTCCCCCTACTGGAACTTGCAATGTACTCTGCATGGGCAATTGTCTCAATAAATGTATTAGCGACTCCATACAGCCCTGTCTATAGGGCTTCAGTAACACGTTTTAAAAGAGACTATAGCCACTATAAGCAGCTGCTCTCAATAACAGCTGGTCAGAAAGGGTTACCTCTCGTGATTCTTTAGGCATTTGTTGATTGCAAATAGAATTTTAATGTATCAATCTGATGTGTCTGATATAAATCCCCGATAACGCAGCTTATTGGGCCGATACCGAGCCGATACTGAAAGTATCGGCACGGTATCGGCCCAGTAAGCTGCGTTATACGGGATATATTTGACCGGCACAAGTATCAAAGGTGTCAGAAGTCAAGGGAACTGCAAACTTTATGAGAAAGCGACATCTGAATAGTTCACCTAAAACTGAGTTTTCTTCCTGCCTTCACACCCAAGCTCAAATCCAGAATGGTTCATTCTGGGCGGAAATCAAATTAAGGAACATTCCTGAATGTGAAGTAATTGGGTATGGCAGACAGAATAGTTTTGCCTTTGACTTCTGAGTTATAAAAACTTGAAGAACGTCAGAATGTTGCATTTCGGGCGTCCAAGTCTTTGAAACAGACAACCTGCATGATTATTCCATCCTTGATCCCCGGGTCATCAGGAGTGCTCAGTAACTGACCAATTCTGGCCCCGACCTTTGGGTCATTAAAATTCAGAGAAGTTCCTGCTTCTTTCTGAATGTCTAGACTAGAACAGAGAATAAACTGTGTGACATGAGAAACAAGAGCGCATTCGACGAGAGCGTAGGAAGAGATGCCCATACAGAACCATCTTCTATCTTCATAAGTCTTCCACAACTCACATAGAGTAGTCCGAGGCAAATGGCAGTAACTGAAAGGTGGGCACGAGTGCTGGCATATCTTGTAAGGACAAACAGAAAAAGCTCCTATGAAATTCTGCCATTACATAGTCCAGTGTCGAGAGCCTGTGACTTGGATAAGATAAGAGACTAAGCAAGCAAGATAAAGTTAGTCTGACCTTAGAGACATACTCATCTGCTATATTCGGCTGCTGTCTGATTCTCCGAGCTCCAGATAGGAACACTAATAGTTTCGATGTCCTCTCCATTTTCCATGAAGAAGCAAATGTACAGGATGAGACCCACGTCCGGTTTTCCAGACCTGGTTGACAATAAGAGCGTCGGTACTTCGGTACCATGGGAAAGCTAGGAATAGAATCAATACAACCCCATTAAAAATCGCATTGCTACAGTGAGCCATGCTCCAAGAAATGCACATAATAGCGGCAGGGGGAGAATCTGGCACAACGCTGGAGAAATAACATAAGCAGAAGGAAAAATATAGCGGATACTAATAACAGAGCCGGAATATTAATCAAAATAAAGCGAACCCATGATATGTCAGGCAATCTGATTGACACATTATAAGCGGTGGAACCAATAAACGCTGATTGTGTATGTGCGGATACCCGTATGTACATACGGATACTCGTACCCTGGTAGTACACGTAGCCACATGAAGCATATTGGGAAGTTCAGTCCAATTAGTTTCTCTGTAGTATATCGTTTTGATCCCTCGGAACTATTTATTTTAAATTTACATGTTCTGAGAAGCCCTCTGAGATCCAATGAAGGAATCCAGTTTTATCTATATCCACCCGTTCATAGCTAAAGCTCCACCCCGCACTTTGCCTGCATTGGGATCGATCGATCCCTTCACTCCCTGAATCTCTATGGACCTTTCCGGTTATAGCTATGCCTCGCCTAAGGCGGCAACAGCACCCAGTCAAATTAGTTTCAAAATATTCAACAGCATGTTTATTAAATAGCAAAGAATTACAAAGACATACAAATTCATACAACATGTCGGACCATTTGAGATTTGATGACGGTCTATATGGAACACTTTGTGACGTAGGCCTAATGATTATGACGTCATCATACACGCGCTGAGCTGATTATGACGTCATACGAGGTCAGATGACGGATGAATACTCTGGAAAGGTGATTTACCAGAAAACTATAGGCCTACAGGTAAGATGTTGAATATTTTGAAACTAATTTGATTGGGTGTTGGGCATATGACAGCAACAGCGCCCAGTCAAATTAGTTTCAAAATACTCAATAGAGCACTCACTAAATAGTAAAGCCATGCAATTCGTACAACTTGACGAACGAACTAAATCGCGTCATTCATGATGTAATCAAGTATGACGTTAGCCTACACGTGTCGTTGTTGATTATGACGTCAGATGATTGATCCTTTGCTGTCAGACGTACATGCAGATCCGCACATTAGTTACGCGTTCACTAATACAACCGGTCAAATTGAACACACAGAAAACAACACACGGCAAAACATAGAGAAATATAATTGAGCAGCAACAACCAGGCAGATGGAAAACAAATAAAAGCTGTGAATTTAGGAGCTGTGTTGCAGATAAACCATTATTGCAAGTGCTAAAACATATATTACTGATAATAATTTTGCATAGACCAAATTGTTTCTGCTATTAATGACCTATTTAAAAATGCAGCAATTATGACATTATAGGAGTTAAAATAGGTAAACGTAACGACAAATATTAATCGTTGTGGCGTGAAGATGCGCCCGTGGTTTAAAGCTGTTGTGAGGACTAGCTACCCGATTGCTCTGATTAACTTGACGATCATAATATATAATCTCCTTTCCTAAAAGAACAAAATGCTATTTACATTTTTTAATCGGCCCCGCCAAAGCTGAGATAAGCATATAGCAACCATCTTGACAACCAAACGTGTTCCGCTTTCAAGCTAAAGTTGTGACGTCACATCGGGAAGCGGCCATCAATTCCTGTCAGATTACTGTTCGAAATAATACCGTGGGGGGGGGGGGGGGGGGGGGGGCATAGGGGCATATACTGCTGCGTGTATTAGGGACATACGCACCTATTTTTTTTTACACATCTGTGTTGTATGGCAATTCATTGTTCACACATGGACACTATACATGGTTCAGGTTGGACAAAGATTCAGTAATATCGCAAAAAAAAAGGGGAAGACATATTTTTGTCGATTAAAGGACAGACCTGTATGTGCAGACCTGGTCAAGTTCGACTCCTAACCATAGTTAGCTATAGCTAACTAGAGTACCAGTCGAACTTCAAATAGTTAACTAGCTAGTCAACTATAGTCAACCGAGCACCCGACCTCGGTTCATGTGATTAGTCCGATATTTGCGTAAATTTCAAAATGGCGGACACCGATCGCTTGCCACGAATAAATGCATATAAAAGTGTAAATATTTCACTAAATAGCTTAGGTTTGATGAAATTATGCTTTCCCATTGTATGTCGATGTTCCCATGCCATATTCCTTCCCACGCTTTTTGACGTCTTAACGGAGAAAAATAACCCATTTTCGTAGCTCATTAAAACAGACGACAGAAAGGGTTAATGGAGACTGGTACCCGGCTCCAAATTTTCTGCAATAGTAATTCAATGGGAACCGGGTTCCAACGAACTATAGTCGACTAAAATCAAGTTCGACTGGGCATAGCAACTGCGCATGATCAGTAAACCATGAAACTGACTATGGTCAGCGAGTCGAACTTGACCCTTGTATGGTAACATATCATAATGCTAACATAGTATCATCGAATAATGGGTTTTCGTGGGTGTAAGCACATTTTCGCCGAGTAGGAATTTTATCAACAAATTTGTTCAATTTCGTAACTAGCAACCATTCACTGAAATAAAACGTGCCTAAAAATAAAAATTGACAATAAACTTACCGCTTATAAACATCCACAACCTGGTCTGCAGATGCAATCCCAGTATTGTGTCATGTCTTTTCGAGGGTGGTGTAATCATGTAATTTCAACTCTAGTTAGGCGGTGAATTGATGTCATTTTTATGATTTGAGCAAAGGCTGGTCTGGCACCGACAATAATGCCATAAACGGGTCTGATACGAACACAGAACGTAATTTATAGTTGTAAATCCAGATCAGGCTATACTCCGCCTTTAGTGATAACCGGGTATGAGCAAATTTCAGCCAAAACATTAAAAAAGTTCAAATCTTTCAGGGTTTTTTTTGGAAATTGGTAAATGTCATATTGAAAATAAACATACGTGTTTAGTCTACCGGAAAATAGAAACAAATCATTGAAATTTATATTGTATGTGGTAACTAGGGTCTGTTTGAATCGTCATTCGGGTAGAGAAAAATCAATCTAGATCCGAAAACTACATAAGCACCCCATGACAGTTTCACGCTTCGAGAGAAGTAAATTATTGCTATGGCAACGGATCTTCTATGATACTGGCAGATGTTGTTGGATAAAAACTGGATTGATTTATATCATTTCCTTACGAGTTATCGGTATTTTTATCATGGGTCAAAAAAGCAATAGTGAAAATACATGTTTTTCACTACACTGACATCAAAATGCATAAAATAATCACTTGTTCTACGCGCATCTTTTAAAAATTAACAATTGTAGTGTAAAAATCCTGTATCTATTTAAAAGACACGTGATTTGTTGGCATCGCCTAAGCGACACGCGCGTAAGAACGTCAAAAGTACGTCCCTCGAAAATACATGACCCTCGAAAACACCTTACTGGACGATACATACGCCAGTTGGTGGTGACAGTAACAGCGGGTTTCGTGTACGTGAATTAGACCTGGGATTACATTGATTTGAGAATTGCAAAAGTAGGCTTATGCAAAAATACCAGTGGTATACATTTTCAGTCATATGTGCTTTAGACGTTATTCTATTAATAGAGCAATAGGCAACATATGTAACCTACGGTGTGCGTGTAGGCTACATGGGCAGATGTGGGCGTAGATCATGAATAGTATATATGGTCGGTGCGTGGTTCAGGGATAGGCTATATCTAATCAAACATCACCACACACTTTTTGGAATACAATTATACGAAGGCATATATAGCTATATAGCTTATATCTTTCAGGATTTACTTTAACCATTTTACGCAGGCTATAGACACGCGTGTAGGATCACCATGTACACAAACGCATAACGTTTTCTATGTTATTAGCAGCACACTGTGGCGTGTACGCTCACAATCTACCATTGTATATAGGCCTATGAATAAATTTACGATTGTAATATAGCAATTATAGGTTCTTAAAATTAACTAAAATGCCAATTAAATATAAATCTATTAATAAAACTAATCTGTTAATAGCATATAGGTCTAAGTAAATTAGTATCGAGAAAACTGTTTGTTTACATTTTAGGCAGCGACAGCGCAGCTTTCACTGCCGTCCGCATGAGTTGAACGATCACATACAAAATGTTCGCTAGACTACAGTACAGCTTAGGAATAACTTAAAACATACTGTTTAATATTTTGAACATAATTGGATTCCAACCCAGTTGTGTGCAAAATATTCAACAGAATGTTTTTTTACATCGGTTTCATATGGTACTAGTTAATATGTTTGTGTTTTTGCTTTGGAAACATGTAAACTTATTTATGAGCTGCACTGTACGTAAAACTGATACGCTCGCGATCTCTAAACATCTGGTTCACTAAGAGTTTTTGCTTTTTCACAACATTGAAATATTTATGCAGGCGACTTCCATCACACGGAAGAAGTTGTTTTGGAAATGATCGATGTGACCGTGGTTGTCACAGGCGTGACGATACCCCCCCCCCCACACCCCCCCCCCCCCCGCCTCCCAACCTACACACACACCCTACTCACCCCACACACCACTTTTTTAAATCTAACGTGTTAATCCGTGTTTCTGTCCCATGCAAACACCTTGTTAAAATATATAGCATATAGGTAAACAATTACGGTCAAATCATGGAAAGACTCGCCCCTGGAACTCATTTAAGATACACAATTTTACATTCATCATTTTCAGAAAAGATTGTAACGACATGTACTCGGCATTGTCTACATCTTCTTTCAGATATGAATAATGGCACTATTTTGGCAAAATTATAGATTACATTTACGCATGGAAACAATGACCAAGGAATAATGTTTCACTACTTACATTATTCACGCCAATACGGGCATATTTAAATCGGAGAGCAGCAAAACGGCATGTGCGCAAATTTATGTAGGCCTACAACATACAGCCATCCTCAACCTCTCCCACCCACCTTATCACACTCACACCCATTCATCTCCGATATTTACCAATCCGGATGTTTTCAGGGATGGCATTATTGGATCCGCAATTAGGCCTACTACTGTTAGTCCCTAAAGATTAGTTGTCCCATACATTGAAATATTGCCGATTTTGTTCATTATTTATTGCCCAATGTTTACTGGTTGTAGCCTAGGCCTATTAATATGCGAATATAGCTACCCATAAAACCATTTACTATCCTAATAGATTGTCAAAAATTAGAATTTTTTGATTTCTTGAAGAATTAGCTTCAACCTGAGATAAATTATGTTATGGTATGTGAATGTGAAGTCTATCCCGTTAAATGCACGTTTTAAAATACGTTACCGTTGTACTAAAGACAGCGAATTATTGGCCCGCCTCACAGCGCCGTTCCCGGTGTGACGTCATAGCGAGCCGGGAACGTAGTGGGAGGGCGATGATCGTGCAATAGGACGACGTGTTTTAGACTGAGGCGTCATTTAATCTCGTTATTTGGCTGTCTAACATATTTTCTGTCACTCCAAAGTGAGGTTATTGTATTTAAATGGTGCAAGATCATAAAATTAATTGAAATTCGTTATCGATCTCAAGTCTTCACAAGACCTTTAACGCTAACTGCAAGAAAAAACAAGAAGGAATACCACAGCGATAGATATAATCATCGCATACACAAATCAGAAATGACAAGAACCCATATGATAGACACTAGCAGATCATAGAAAAAAATCAATGAATAGAGCAATATTCCAACATAAATATAGATTCCATGATACAATTAGAGACCTAAGTACTAAAGATCCCAAATTCTATTGGAAACTTATTAAACAATGTGATCCTAAAAAGACAAATGCCCAATAAGTATAGAACATATGTTTAATTACTTTAAAGCAACAGCCGAAAAAGATACAATGCCAGAAACATAGGAAATTGAAGTAAAGCAATATCAACAAAATGCAACCACAAACAATGAAGATATAGAGCAGGAAATCTCTAAGAGTATCCAACGTCTAAAAACGGTAAAGCAGCAGGATCTGATGATGTCCTGAATGAATACATCAAATCTACCGAAGATAGTATCACACACACGCACGCACGCACGCACGCACGCACGCACGCACGCACGCACGCACGCACGCACGCACGCACGCACGCACGCACGCACGCACGCACGCACGCACGCACGCACGCACGCACGCACACACACACACACACACACACACACACACACACACACCTCCCTCAACCCCCCCCCATCCATCACCATCTATTTAATAAAAATCCTTGACTCTGGCTATGTCCCCGATACTTGGACTGAAGGTGTGATCATACCAATATACAAAGGTGAGGGGGAAATAATTGATCCACAAAACTATGGGCCCATAATCTTGGTCAGTTGCTTAGGAAAGCTGTTTACTTCTATACTAAGTGCACGAATCAGTAAATTCATAGAAGACGAAAAGTTCCTAAATGAAAACCAAGTCGGGTTCAGATGTGGGTATTCCACATCCGACCATATGTTTACACTCCACTCCTTAATTGAAATAGCAGCAAAACAAAGGAAACGACTCTTCTGTGCATTTGTTGATAAGGAAAAGGCATTCGGTACTATTTGGAGAGAAGCATTATGGGAGAAACTGGTTGAGCAAAATTTCAATAGTAAGATTATAACAGTAATTAAAAAGCATATATAACAGTATAAAATCCAGAATATGCATTAATGGACTTACATCTGATCACCTAATATGTAAATGGGGGGGGGGGGGGGGTTGTGTGCTTTACGACAAGAGGATAATCTTTCACCTGTGCATTTAAGCTTATATTTAGATGGCCTAATTGAATACTTGGTAGGTAAAGACTGCAGGGAAATAATTGTAAGCGATAACTTAGAAACATACCTAAAAATCATTGTTCTACTCTACATAGACGATACTGTAATAATGGCCAACCGATAGGAAGCTCTCCAGAAACCTTGACTGAAAATAATGATTAATGTATACTATGGAACTTAAAAATAAATCTTAATAAAACTAAGATAGTCGTTTCGAGCATGCACAAAAAATAACACAAACTTTTGATTTTAGAATAAATAATATACAAATTGAAATTATTGATAGTTATAAATATCTAGGAATTATGTTTTCAAAAAACAAAAACTACGGTGAAACAATTAAGCACCTCACACAACAATGCCGAAAAGCAATGCAATGCCTGTATCGCCGAACTTCCATGTAAGCCTACCCATTGACTGCAAACTTAAATTATTCGATGCAATGATAGCCCCCAATAGCACTGTATGGGAGCGAAATATGTTGTTTTTTAAAATATCAGTCATTAGAGCATGTCCACCTAGAATTTATGAGATATGTGCTCAAAGTGAAAAGTACAACATGATCTGCAATGGTCTATAGTGAATTGGTAAGGTATCCTTTACAAATAAACGTACGATGCAGAATGTTAAATTTCTGGGCAGAACTTCTAACCGGTAAACATGATAAATTACTGTATCAAATACACAAATATATGCATAAACAGTACAATGGGTTCAATACAAATAGGTTAATTATGTAGAATCAATCTGAAATAACGCAGGGTACAGTTACTTGTGGATTTCACAGCAAACTATGGAAAAAGAAGTACAATACATAATACAAAGCAAAAACTCATCGCTCAGTTCAAACAAACATGGCAAGAATCATTAAGTAATTTATCTAGGGGCGAAGCATATATAATATTTAACCCAGAAATCTGTTTAGAGGCATATTTATTAAAATTAACCGACGCTAGTAGAAGAACTCTTACAAAACTTAGGACTGCCAATCACCGCTTACCAATTGAAACAGGCCGCTGGACAGGAATACCAAAAATCAACAGAACATGTCCATTATGCAATAATAATGATATTGGTGTCGAATACCACTACTTGTTTCTATGTCCATTCTTTGAAAAATCCCGTAAATTATTCATACGTACCTATTACTCTACACAACCAAACTTCTATAAATTTGAAAAGCTATTGTCGCCTCCCAACTTGACATTGCAAAGAAAACTATGCCAATTTGCAGCAAAAGTTATAGCGCACTTTGGGCAGAAATAGAATAGATTTTTTCATTTTGTTTGCCGAGGTGTGCTATACAGTGAGAGCAGAGACACGAGTGGCAATAGTTATGTCACTCTAAAATGAGTACTTATCCCTGACATAGTACTGAATAACAGCAATGACGACGACGACGACGACGACGACTACTACTACTACTACTACTACTACTACTACTACTACTACTACTACTACTACTACTACTACTACTACCTGACAATAATAAAAATTACATACGTGCGCGTGCCTAGAGATATGGAAAGTCTGGAATGTACACTATCGGTTCCAGTCAATTTGTGTGGTTGTGAGTCGGGTAGTTGAAAGCTGGTCCAGTGAAAGAGGATTTTTTTGTCCTCTAGATGGTGGGCCAGTGGGTAGACTACCCGGCTCCCAAACGCTAGACGATAGGTGCCTGGGCTCGAACCTCGCTCAGGTAGAAGATTGAAAGATATCAAAATTACATTTCAGTGATGACTGTGCAATATTCTGGTGTCGGTGCGTCGTCAATGACAGGGTTCCGAGAACTAGTTCTTGACAATAATAAAAACTGCATACTTGCGAGTGCCTAGAGATATGGCAAGTCTGGAATGTACATTATCAGTTCCAGTCAATTCGTGTGGTTGTGAGTCGGGTAGTTGAAAGCTGGTCCAGTGAACGAGGATTCTTTGTCCTCTGGATGGTGGGCTAGTGGGCAGACTACTCGGCTCCCAATCGCTAGGAGAATAAGTGCCATATAATCAGCTGGGTTCGAACCTCGCTCAGGTCGAAAATTGAAGAATGTAAAAATTACATTGTAATAATGACTGTGCTATATCCTAGTGCCAGTGCGTCGTCAATGACAGGTTTCCTAGAACTAATGCTTGACAATAATGAAAAACTGCATACATGCCCGTGCCTAGAGATATGGCAAATCTGGAATGTACACTCAGTTCCAGTCAGTGCGTGTGGTTGTGAATTGGTTAGTTGAAAGCTGGTCGAAAAAAGGATTCTGGACGGTGGGCCGGTGGGTATACTACTCGGCTCCCAAAGGCTAGGAGAATAGGTGCCATATAATCGGCTGGGTTCGAACCTCGCTCAGGTCGAAAAAATTCCATTGACGACTGTGCTATATCCTAGTGCCAGTGCGTCGTCAATGACAAGGTTCCTAGAACTACTGCTTGACAATAATAAAAACGACTTCTACTAGCAGTAGTACTGTTATTGCTGAAACAAAAAAATCCTGCTATAAACGTGTACACTTGTACACCACTAGTATATATGTATATGCATGTAAATATGTTCCGCACATACTTTGTATAAAGTCTGGGAGTAATAAATTGAATTGAATTGATAAACTGGATTCATCCATTGTAGCTTTATCCACCCATTTCTAGCTAAACTCTGCTCACGATGTATGCGCGTTTGAGCAGATATCAACACTTTAAGCAATGGATGCCAGGAATCTCCTGTTCCAACCAAATTATGTTCAAAATATCTAACGGTTAGTGTTATTTTGTTTTCGAATCATATTAGATTATTTCTGATCTGCTGTTTGCTGTCTTCACACTTTCAACGTTGAAATCCAGTTTCAAACCAACCATCCCGATAAGGCTAAGCTGTTGAATATCTTGAAAATAATTAGACTGGATGACAGTGTTGCGTTTCGCAGCGATTGTGTCAAGTCAAATTAATTACAAAATATCCAAGATTATATTTGAAAATTCTTACATTGAAAATAATTTGACATATTTGGGCTGGGTTAATTCTATGCCATGTGATGTGGGTCTGGGGTGGGGGTGGATATCAGGAATATGAATCCGGGATTGGCGAATTGCCAGACCACACCTTCGATGTCATCGCTGCGACGTGGTCGTTACTGCCATGTCCCTGCTTCAGTTAGCTTTTAACCCTTTCATGACGAAACCGGCTAAAACCGGCCTCTGCCTTGGTCTTGGGGAATGTCGATTTACAGGCCAAGAGAAGAGTATTTTTGATAATTTGCCACTGGAATGACTGGCTAGGTAACCGAGACAGTCATTCCAGTTGTACATTTTCAAAAATACTTTTCTCTTGGCCTGCAACTGGACATTTAGTAAGTAAATATTTTGATATTCTTGACCAGATTTAGCCATGAAAGGGCTAATTACTATTTTATGTGTGGTATCGTAGGTAATATATGTATTATGCAATTATTAGTAATTATCATCGGGTGTGAAAAGGTCAGGTGAATAGGGTATTGCTTTTGAATCTGTATCTGGAGAAGTATCTACAAAATTTCTGCGTCGATTCGTCTCAAATTTTAATAAAGCTACCTACCTGTATTGTTAATCTTAACGCGAAAGAGGATCCTTGAACAGAACAAAACACGGATCTGGGACATATTAGCTTTTGGATCTATGTAGATCTCGGACACTACTGATACGATTTGCCTCAAGATTTACCACAAAAATTGTGTGATCGTACGCTAGGATATCACAAAACGGAAGGCTCTGCAATCTATGATCGGAGTGAGTGAGCGTGTACGTAGGAATGTGCGTGTATTATGCGCGTGTATACGTGAGCACATCTGAGAGAACGTCCATGCTCAACTAATGCTATTGAATTCAATTACTTACACATTTTAATTAACTGGTTTCATAAGAAATGTAGGCACGTAGGCTATTTGTGCTGGAATTGTCGTGCATTTTCTTATTCTGTTGTTTTTTGTGATATTGTTGTGCGAGTGCGTGCGGTGGAGGCGGTGTATATAGCTCATATCGACCAGGTGGGATATTTCTGAGTTATTTCAACAATTGCATGTGATAAAAGCAAACTGACGGTCCAATTGACACACTTAATTGCCACTTCAATGACCAGTTATCGTAGTTACTACATTCACGTTATGCCACGAAGTTGTTACAACAACACTAATAACTAGCCTAACACATTTACTGCTGAACTTCATTATTCTATTCATTTTATCAGGGGATCAGAATCATCAGATAAGCAATTTATATAGTTTTGAGAAGCAGCGTTTGATGTTGTCTAGTTTGTAGTAACGGTGTGTAGAGCAAATATGCGTATGATCTCACATAGGGGTTATGTCCCGTAGCATATTTAAGGAAAACTGTAGAACACGTCATCGAAAATGTTATTAAGTGGCCTATGCAAAAAGTGACTACGTGTGCCGTATACGAAATACCCCCAGCTACAAATACCGCATTAGTTCATATATAACCGGAACTAAATCTACAGTGAATCAAGCGAAAATCTATTAAGAACATGATGTAAGAGACTTTCCAAAGATGTATCAGGACAGTATGCCGCCGTCAACGTGTCCATTAAATCCGTTCGGTTTGTCACAGCTATAGAATGAACTTTTCAACACTGTCGACATCTCTACTTCGGTACCTCAGCTTACCGCATGCATGGTATTCACAGGAAGGAACCGCAAAACACAAAATCATATTCCCAATGTTTGCTTAAAAGTATCCAGAAGAATTCTGGAGGGCTGTAGTGGTCGTGGTTCCCGCTGCATACTATCATGTTTCTTTATGTCCTGAAGGATAATGGATAATTCCAGTTTCTCAGTCAATCAAAATCATGACGTCATAATCAACTACGTGACGTGTAGGATGACGTCATCGTCATAATCAACTACGTGACGTGTAGGATGACGTCATAATCAATTACGTCATGAATGGCGTAGCTAAGTAAGTCACGAACAGTTAATTGATGACGGACTAAGCGTTGTTGTACGAATTGTATGTCTTTACTATTCAATAAACATGCCTACGGCAACAACAGCAACCAGTCAAACTAGTTTCAAAATATTCAACAGCTTACCTGTATAGTTTTCTGGAAATTGCTAGTCAGGGAGTTCGGGGATCGATCGCAACAGGGCAGAAGTGTGGGTGGAGCTTAGCTAAAGAAGGGCGGGGCATAGATAAAACTGGATTCCTCCATTAATGAAGCACCCCCCCCCCCCCACCCACATATATGCGTAACAACATGCGCGTGCTCATTAGTCTTTGGAATATTAGTTCACTAATTGCTGGCATGGTTATGGCTCGCATGTGGGTGTTCTGTGTAGAACTATTCTGTGACGGAATCTGACGTCGCGATATTAAAACAAAAGAAATGTAAGTTGTAACGATAGTAAGTATTCAGTGTGGTAGATGCGGACGCAAACATGCTAATAAACGCTGTGCTGCTGCGGGTAAAACGTGTAATTCTTGTTAACGTCCAGGTCATTTTGCTCAAATGTGTTTCTTTGCAAAAAAAATAATAAGCATGCACACACAGTAGAAGATGGACAGGATTCCGCGACAGATAGTGACAATGAATTTTTCGTTGAGTTCAGGCTGAAAATGATAAAACGGAATGGCGTTATAGTTTGCTCACAAATGGTACAAACATCTGCTATAAGTTAGATACGGGAAGTCAAGTGAACGTTGTTTCCGAGTTAGATTTTGGGAAACTTAGTAGTCATCCCGAGATTCACAAAACATCAATAAAACTTACATCCTATAGTGGAGATAACATACCAATTGATGGCTTGTGTATGTTATCTGTGCAACACAAATGGAAAACTATAAAATAATATTTCATCGTGGCTAAAATTCAAGTAGTGCCTATCCTTGGTCTAAAGGCATGTGACAAACTTGGCCTTGTTAAACGCGCTTTCACAGTAAAAACAGTAGGCAACAAAATAACAGTACAGAATTCATTATCAAACAATTTCCAGCTGTATGTCAAGGCTTTGGATGCCTGTCAGCAATGCATAAGATTGAGACGGACCCATTAGTAAAGCCTGTGACACATCCTTGCAGACGAGTTCCATTTAAATTACAGGATAAGTTAAAAGATGAACTGGCCAGAATGGAAAAGCTAAATGTGATTTATAAGGAAGATAAATTTGCCCTGTAGGTGGGGCTTAGAATACACCTTCCGTATCCTCTGCGTGTCGTAAGATGCGACTAAAGGAGGTAAGGGTGAGGTAACCCTGACAGAAACCTCGAGTGTTAAAGACGGAGGTTCCAGGCCGCACGGCGCACTCTAATAAACCATGGATCCACGCACTTAACGCTTATGATCATGTCGATAGTCACTTTAGGACTGGCGGTATGATCAGCGAACGAAAAGAAGAAGAAGAAGGAAGATAAACCAACAGACTGGGTAAATTCAATAGGCATAGTACAGAAGAAAAATGGACACCTTCGTGTATGTTTAGGTACACGTGATTTAAACAAGGCAATTAAGCGCGAACACTACAAGCTTCCGACTCGTGAGGAAATAATGGCATGCTTAGGAAAGGCAAAATATTTCAGCAAACTCGATGCATCATCAGAGTTCTGGCAGATGAAATTAGATACAGAATCATCCAAATTGATATGTTTTAACACCCCATACGGAAGATTCCACTATCTACGAGTTCCATTCGGAATTTCTTCTGCGCCTGAAGTATATCACAAAACGGTACATATATGCTATTTGAGCACATCGATGGAGCTTCTACCATGATAGATGACATTATTGTGTGGGGATCCACCCTTGAAGAGCATAATCAGAGACTGAAGTTGGTTTTCGAAGCCACACGATCAGCAAATTTAAAGTTGAATAAAGACAAATGTTTGTTTGGTATTCAAGAGTTAACATTTATTAGGATGTTGTTTCATCAGAAGGAATGAAACCAGATCCCACGAAAGTAAAAGCCATCCAAAACGTCAAAACACCAGAATGCAGGTTAGACGTGCAAAGATTTCTTGGTATGGTCAATTATAGATATTTGCATGATTTGTCTACAAAGACTGCTCCACTAAGACAGTTGCTCGAAGAGAAGAATGAGTTTATATGGAGTCAAGCTCAGGAAGACTCGTTTACAATGCTGAAAACAATACTGTCAAATGAACCAGTTTTGAAGTTCTATGATCCTGATCGGGAAACAAAATTGTCGGCGGATGCTTCGAAATCAGGCCTAGGTGCAGTTCTTCTACAGAGATATGATACTGACTGGTCACTAGTAGCATACGCATCAAGAGCAATGACAAGTACTGAAACACGGTATGCTCAAATAAAAAGAGACCCTCGCCATGACTTTTGCGTGTGAAAGATTTCACCAGTACATTTATGGACAGACAGTGATAGCAGAAACTGATCATAAACCACTTGTTGCTATTTTCAAAAAAGCTCTGAATGACTGTTCCATTAGGATACAACGGTTTCTTCTCAGACATCAGAAGTATAGTCTTGATGTTAAATATATCCCAGGTAATGTACTTTCAAGGGCATATGAGATGACTGTTCATGAACATGATGTTGGTGGTGAGGCCTAAATAGGTGCATATTATGTTATTTAAAGTTGAATAAAGACAAATGTTTGTTTGGTGTTCAAGAGTTAACATTTATTAGGATGTTGTTTCATCAGAAGGAATGAAACCAGATCCCACGAAAGTAAAAGCCATCCAAAACTTCAAAACACCAGAATGCAGGTTAGACGTGCAAAGATTTCTTGGCATGGTCAATTATAGATATTTGCATGATTTGTCTACAAAGACTGCTCCACTAAGACAGTTGCTCGAAGAGAAGAATGAGTTTATATGGAGTCAAGCTCAGGAAGACTCGTTTATTATGGCAAATGTCCCTGTGTCAGATAAAAGAACCTGGAGCCGATTATATTGGCAACTGAGAAAGATGAACGGTTACAATTATTAAAATGTGTTATTCTGGATGGATTTCCGAACTGTAAGGAGTACTGTTCATGGATCATTCATGACTTCTGGGATGTACGTAATGAACTTAGTATTGCTGATGGGATTATAATGAAAATGAAGAAAATTGTGATTTCAAAATTGCTCAGACAGGAAATGTTAAAAAAAGTTCATGTTGGACATCTTGTGATTGAGAAATGTCGGAGAAGAGGTCGACAAGTGATGTATTGGCCCGGAATGAATCAACATATAACAGAAATGGTAAATTCATGCACAACATGCTTTAAATACAGGCCTGGACAACCATCACAGCCATTAGAAAGTCACCCGGTAACAAACTATCCATGGGAAAAGATCGATGTTGATCTCTGCATGGTGAATGATAAAAACTATTGTGTCATGTGTGACTACTACTCAAACTACCCTGAAATCTGTCAGTTAAAAACTACAACTAGCCAGTCTGTAATAACAGCAATGAAATCTGTGTTTGCTGGCCAAGGCCTACCGAAAACAGTGTTCAGTGACAATGGTCCTCAGTTTAGTTCAGCAGAATTTTCTGATTTCGCTAGGAGCTATGATTTTCACGACATAACATCGAGTCCAAACTATTTACAGTCAAATGGCCTTGTTGAGAAATCAGTAATCATTATGAAAAAGCTGCTGAAAAAGCCAGCAGATGGTGGAAGTGACTTTTACCTTGGTTTGTTATCTTACAGATCAACGCCTCTGGAAAGTGGCAAATCACCCATCGAATTGCTCAACAATGGGAGAGTTGTTAGAACGAATCTGCCCATTTCAGAAAATGAACTTCATGCAAACAATACAGAGTGGTACATGACCGCAAAAGCCTCACAGAAACAGTACTTTGACTTATCACCCTTGCGTCAAGGAGATAATGTGAGAGTGAGAGGTACTAGGGACAACACATGGTTTACTAAAGGGGTAGTGATAAATAAAGTGGCACCACGTTCATATATCATCAGATCACAGGCTGGTGTTGACTACAGGAGAAACCGAAAAGACATCTTGAAAAGTAACGAAAACATTTCTAAAACCAGATCCGATGTTAACCTTGGAGTACAGTATTATGAGTATGACATTCCTGATGAACAATCTAGTGAAGCAATTGTATCCCCAACACCTCCAGTAGAGCAGGCTCCACCAGATCCTATTGCTCCATTTGTCAGACTTTCCGGTAGAACAGTGAAGAAATCTGGAAGACTGTTTGAGCTGTTCTAGTAGCTCAGTCGACTTATTGTGACATTTAGACATACATAACTGTGACATTCATGTCAGTAGATCAAGACTCATTATTTTAACATTTAGTTTATTTCATCTATAATTTACTTGTCTTCTTTGAAGAAGGGATTATGTAATGATAGTAAGTATTCAGTTACATTAATTATGTCTCTCGGTTCTGCACATTGTGGTTCTGGATTTTACCGTATTAGTTCTGTCCGCGTTCTGCATATTGCAGTCACGGGTTTTATCGTTTTGTATTGATACCAGTATTCGAAAATAACAAAAACAGTCCCGTAGCTTTAGCTATTATGTTTTAAGTAAATACAGTCTAACAAACCAAAACATTAGTAATGAGAACGATAGATGCAGCCTACTAGTCTATAGCATAGAGCAGACGAATCTGCCAAGCATAGCTAATTAAAATATTTCTAATTGGCGTAATGAATTTTTTTAATTAAAAGAGCTAAAGATGGGGCACGCTTTCGAAAAATCTGTCTAATAGCTCATATTTAGAAATTTATTATAGAATTTTATTTTGATAAGGTATTACGGCTATTGACAATTGAATAATAAGTAGGCCTGCAGCCGCCCCGGGGCGGCTACACTAAATCTGACGGTTTTGCTTATGATTTCCATCACCTGAAATCCAATAATTAAAGGATAACTAACCCCATCTCATGATATCTATACAGATGATTTAATAGACAACTCATAAACTATGCTTGGAATTTTAAGCTTCAAAGAAAGATATTCAGGCTTTAGTAGCTAAATGTTGGTACATTTCTACAGCCTATGATTGCTGTCTTGATTTACTTTTCAACCAATCAGAAAAAAGCTGCAGTGTCTGCCTTTGTATACGAGCTCATTCATAGAGGTTCCATCGATAGCTTGACAATGTGGTATAAAAGCAACCATACAGGAAAGCTGTTGAATACTTTGAAACTAATTTGTTCGCGTGATGCCATTGACTGGGTGGACCATTTTGGGTTGTACATACTATCTTTGCACGAGTCCTTCCTCGTATAGCGGCCAATGATCACAATACCACCAGGAGTGTTTGTTACCGTTAGAATGTTCCGGATCCCAAGCTTTTAGGGATCGCATTTATAAGAATATTTTAGAAAGGACGACAGAGGAGTCCGCCAGACAGCCGTCGCATTAGACCGCTGTGGCGCCCAGACTCCAAAGAGATTCCCTAAATTCTTTCCTTTTGTTCCACGAATCGGCATCAGCGTCTGAAAACTCAGTACGTTCGTCCTTGGACTCTGTCAAGCCTTTCTTGACGGCGCTCAAGGCAGTCTTCAGGTCGATTTAGCGAGGTTAGAGATTCTCGCATAATCTAGCCATTAGCGTCATTCCGTGGCCATTAGAGGCCATAACCTCAAAACATTTCGCTCTAAACTACCACCTCGCGCGGGATCCTCAAAAGTTAAGTTAGGCACACACAGAATGGCTGTCTCAGGACGACTCCAAAGAATATTGGATCAACCAGGCGGTGACCACCAAACGTCAAATGAAGATTTTCCCCCACTTCATATTAAAGTAGATGAATAAGTCCCGCTTCTGCCTTAAGCGCAAGTTAGCCGGCTTAGGCACCCACCAACCACCACTCCCCCCACCCACCCACCCCCCACACCGAAGCTAGACCCGACCTACCTCATTAGGTTAGCGCCCGAGAGACAGTTATGTAACGCTCGAACAGGTCCTCCTGCCTTCCTGAGCGATGATTGGATTAACTGATGACGAGGATGCAAACTGCTCCTCTTGCCACCTCGCCTGCACGCTTTCAGCCAACTGAAAATACCGTGCATGAGGCCTCTAAACTAGATTAAGAACCTCCCTCCCTCGTGACTCTCTCCCTCTCTCACGTTCCGGCTCTTCATCACATTAGCATCCCAAGAGAGAATAGCGTAACTTAACAGGTCCGAAAGATCGAAAGTCACCTGCCATAATAGAAGCTGCCCGCATCGCTTTCCTCTGTTACACGCACCTTGGGTACACCACACATCATCACAGACCCTGTCCACAAACACCTCCTTCTCCGCACGGATAACCAGAGCCCTCTTTCGCTGAAAGGACCCGCCAAGCAGGGAGGAAACCGCAATCCATGGGAGTCAGCATCGACGACCGCCTCCGCAACAGCATGAGCACCACCACTGCGACGATGGCAGAACCAGTCTCTCCCTTATGCCCTTCGACGATGGCGAGGAAGAGCCTGGCGCACTGCCTACAGAGAGCGGCCCGACCACCCAACAACAACAAACACGTCATTTTAGGAATGGCCGACCAGACCCACATGTCTCCAAGGAGGCGGTTGGCCACTCTGGCCAGCAAAACATTGTGAGGATCATCTATGGGATGGCGTCGCAAACGCTGAGAATGACCAACAGGCAACAGGGAGAACTGGCCATGGAGACTCTCCGACTGGCTGACCAGGCCATGCCGGATCGTCGACCAGCTGACAACCTGGAACTCGAGGGATACAATACGAGCTTTCATGATGACTAAATGCCCAGTCCCTCCATCTCCACCCACCCCAACCCCATATATTATATGATGGTTGAGACAACTGTATGGAACATGCAAAAAGGACAACAAAACTGGTCTGAGGACTAACGCAACTTGAAATATGAATACCGCCTGAGATTAGCTGAGAACATATAAGCTACCATTATTGGCCTATCGGAGACTGTGGGCGATACGATAGAGGCATATAGGCCTAACATTCTTGATGGCAAATATAACCAAGAAGTGGGCTTAAGATAGTCTACTGAGGGGCACAGTAACAAGAGAGCACAGCCTGAAGAACTTCAAGAAGGAGACTAAACCGAGACTGAGCCAAAGCAGCATTGTGATTAGAATATCTGACCCCTGGAACAGCCTGCAAGAGGATATGATTAACGCATCGACAGGAAAGACCTTTGAGAAGCAGCTAAACAATCATTGGCAACACCAAGATATGCTCTACAATTATAAGGCCAGGATTTGTACTTCGAGGCAAATCACACAGTAGTTGTGAAGACAGATTAAGAGCACAAATATGAGAATCCTACATCCAGAAACGATACATATGGTTACATATGGTTGTTTTCTGCAAATAGGTCTTTGCAATGTCAAAATACGAATGTGGAGCTTGAGATATGTCCACTCCACGCTAAGTGAAGTCGGGAGTTCAAATGTAATGAGAACTAATGTGCATACCTTTCTCAATCACAACAGCAAAGTGATGGCAAACGTATATTTTCGTTTTCCATCAGCAGTCCATTATATCTGCCTATGAAGGTCATGTACTGCTGCTGCTTGATAAGACTGCCAAAGATTGTGAGTAACGAAATCGGCAACTCAAAGAGATTCCACTCACCGCCAACTGCTTTTGCTCTACCAATTCTCCAACAAGATGATTTTCTGATGGACCACGTAATGCTGAAGCCAATGAAATATGGGGACAGAAAATGGTACAGACAACCATATCAGTATTGGGGTACAGTTCTGAACATTGAGCTCATGGCTCTTATCTCCATGCGATCACATTAGGAAGTCTGAATACAGTATTTCCCTGACTCTTCGCTTTTGACCACCATAGCTATGCACGATGACTTCCAATTCACGTTCGATAGTCTACCCACCAATATGTTATCGGCTGTGACAATCGACCAAGCGCATGAGTAAGACCAATTATGTGACCAATGGCTCTGTGAGTTCACTCAGTTTAACAGAGAATCATTCAACCTTCAGGAAGAGGAATGTAGGAACAAGCAAAGTTACCTCCGTAAAGAAATTTAATACAATCATTATTATAACTATAGGAATTCTTCCGAGAAATACGCAAGCGGCCATACACTATCAGTCACAATAGACAAATCAATAAATCAACCAACCAACCAACCAACCAACCAACCAAACAAACAAACAAACAAACAAACAAACAAACCCCCACCAAACAACACATCGTCCCAGCCAGTCGTGCACAAACACACCCACTCACTCACTCACTCACTCTCTCACTTATTTTTCACAAGCAAGCAAGCAAGCAAGCAAGCAAGCAAACAAGCAAGCAAGCAAGCAGACAGACAGGCAGGCAGGCAAGCAGGCAGACAGGCAATCACGCTAGCCAGCCAGCCAATAAATCACTCAATCAATCAATTGTAGTGTTATTCAACTGACAGATTAAATAGCGAGTGATCAATTGATCTGTAAATAAACAAACATTTTACTTTTAAATTGAGTTGAATACTATGTCTATATTGTGTAATCACAATGAATGATCTAGTCCATTTTTAAAATTCCCTTTTAAGGCTCTAAGTGTCGGGCTGACATTGGCTGTTGCTATCTAAGACATCTTAGAGTAGCGCTGCATGACAGGCGAACGACAGTGTTAATTGATGTCAGTCCATATTGATCTTTACCCATGTCAGCAAAACGGTTTATTAGATAAAATATAAAATTAGATATAGGTATGGGGAAGCCGACGAGCAGACTGTGCAGTTTAGCGAGGAAAATCGCCATAATATAATATGACGTAAGGACTGGACGAAATCGATCTATCCGGGGTCCGCAAACAGCGAAATAAACTCTATGCGCGCTACCTGTCTAATAGTTCTAGATAGTCAAACGATCAGTAGGCCATAATAATTATTTCTAAGCGTATTTTCCGTAATTATTAAAGACGATTGTTAATAACTGTCGTTCATATACTATCTTGTCATATTTAGAACGCGTGTGGCTAAGAAGGAAGCGTCGTGTTAGCTTGCCATTATGTTATAATGCTTGTCAGGATTGTCGGTTCCTGCCATTGTTCGGTATTGTCGTCAAGCCGGCTGCTGCTGCCGATGATAGACTTCGCTGGCATCTTTCAGTAATAGGCGCTGTTCGGTGCTTATTGCTCTCGAAATCATCAAACCACGGACGATTTATACCCTCCGACGCCGCGGCGATTCCAACCAGCTAGCACGACTACGGAAGCCACCACCGAGAGGACTCCCATCCACCGATGCCGCTGGATTATAGACCCACCAGCGTCTCGCGTGTCCTTTATTACCGCCAAGTCAGCCAAACACATATCTGCCACGACACACAAACGAACCCAGCGCTCGCCTACTTACTACATAATATAATTCTCCTCCTCGTCTCTCGCCAGTTTCCATGGAATCTACGTAGTCACGTGATCCGACTATGTCGCTAGTCCTGGTGTCGATCGATACGGCATCAATTTTCATAATTATTGCGATCACGTGACGAGGCGCCGATGTAGTGATTATGGACGCAAGCCCTCTGCTGGAGGCCGTTGCAATCCAAGGCAATGACAACGTGTAACGGAATTCTGCGCACACCATGGAAGCGATGTGGACTTTTTTATTCGTATTTAAACTTAAAATTCCAAGAACAATAGTCGAAGAATTTGGATGATTTCCTTCATACAGTGGATTTTGTGTAGATTCTCTGTACGAAATTTGACCAATGGTTTTTGTTGTTGGTCTACACGTGAAGAATCGATGCCGTAGTATTGGCTGCCGTCGTTGTCTCATTGATATCTGCTAGCCTGCATGTACTAGACTATAGCGGAGATGTAACGACGTCATTCTCCGCTAGCTCATAGATGCTTTTGTCACTATTCACCAGCACCATATATTACAACACGGAAACGTCTGTTCATAGCATTTATCTATCTATCGATATATCTTTTTATCTACAGAGGGATTATACCTAAGGTACAGCACAATGTCATAGGCACCTAGTCTCCACCGGTGTCCTCATCTGTGCCGTTGACACTGGGACTGTGTTCGGACAATTATGCTGGTACAGTCTACCTGCAATTGGAGTTATACAAAAAAGCCAGACCAGCAGATTTGTTGCCACTACCATCTATCGTTATTACCGGTATTATCAAGTGAAATGGTACCAGCCAGACAACCACCTATATCAACGGCTGAATTACCACCGACATCGTCATTTGTAGTGAATTTTTAAACGCGTGCTCGGGAGCAACCGTAGATTCCTGGCACTTGATCAGCGAAAATTGTTATCGGTCTGTGACTTATTCATATGCGCGATTCATGGAGATCTAGTTCCGCGCCAAATATTTATAATAATTAAAAGTGACAAGTCCCCGTCACTTATGTGTTCACCTCGGGTAAGAACAGACTGCTGATTTACAGTGTCAGAGAAGTTTAGAAATAACAATTTGTATCTTATCACTTCTGTTTTATATGATATTTGAAGATTGTTCGTGGAAATTTACCATTTTCAAGTCTGATGCTTAAAATGGCCGAGTGTTGCAGATGCTATTTCAGCCGTGAGTTGACGGCGTCGGCGCCGGAGCCTTAAATAGGCTTCCGGCACGAGATGGTGACGCCACACACACGCGTCATCCGATAGCTCGGAAATGGGCAAGAAAATTCAGAATATAGGTCGTTATGTCATGGATGGAAAGACGCTGGGCAAAGGTAACTTTGCCCGAGTGGAGCTGGCCACCCATGAAGTGACAGAGTGCAAGGTGAGACAGTACACTAGTGTAAGCACAATAGTCAGTCACACTGTCAGTAGCACCCCTCAATGACTCAACCATCATCACGTACAGCTAAGGTCACACCACCACCACCACCACCACCACCACCAGCATCACCACCACCACCACCACCATCGCCACCACCACCACCACCACCACCACCACCATCGCCACCAGCATCACCACCTACACCAACACCACCAGCACCACCCAACCACCAACACCAGCACCACCACTACCACCGCCACCACCACCACCACCACCACCACCACCACCACCACCACCACCACCGCAACCACCACCACCGCAACCACCACCACCGCCAGAATCACCACCACATTTTCCATCCTTGCCATCATGGCATCAGAAATGCTGTTGCAACATTATGTCGTTTGCTATACCCTATATATTCGGAATTTCGAATGTTCTCTTGAAATGTGTTCTTACCAGATGGCGCCTAAATACCAGAATTTAGCTTCTTCTATCGACAGAGACTAATGCGAGTGATGTATGTTGTATTGATTTCTATTTGCGAAGCGAGGTTCAATGGACCTTTCCAGTTTTTCCATTCATCATATGACGTCATATATAATCAACTACGTAACGTGTAGGATGACGTCATAATCAATTACAGCATGAATGACGCGATTTAGTCCATCTTAAACACATTTAATCCCGTTGTACGAATTGTATGTCTTTGCTATTTAATAAGCATTATGTTCAATATTTTGAAACTAATTTGACTGAAATTTGTTTCAAAATATTTAGCACCTTATACCTGTATATTTTTCTGGAAATTGATAGTCAGTGAGTTGGGGTATCGATCGGTCGATCCCAACACGGGCGAAGCGTGGGTGGAGCTTAGGTAGAGATGGACGGGGCATAACTAAGCTGGAACGGACCATTTTTTTATGTTGATGGCCAGGTCGTAATATCTGCTGCAATTGCTAGTCCATTTTGAAGACCCGAGATGACGACGAATGCACGCACACTCACTCAACTAGTCCGTCACACATCAGAAGCCCATCTCTATAACTCAAGCAAGTACTGCTGGATGGATCTTCAAGAGACTTGGTTGAGAGATTTCGTTTGGGGTTGAGGCGAACCATCTTTATTTTGAGGTCCAGGCTCCAGGTTCACTGGTCAAGCTCACCGGAAGCGGGGTGGGGTATGGCTGGTGGGTGGGGTGGATGGAGTGTGGGGGGGGGGCGTAGGGTAGGGGGCGGCTGAGACGCTGTGTTCTCTTAAAAACGCAACAATACAGTACTGGAAAAACGTCATTGATTAAGAATTTAATTAAGATATGGTTTTGAGAAAAGACAGGACGGCCATGTTGTCTGCGATAATTTTTTCTCTTTTCTCTGTTGGCGTTCGAAGACGTTCAATAACCCTTTCATTGCGGAGCCGACGTAACCCGGCCTCTTAGTGGTTTTGAGGAATGTCCATTTACAGCCCCCCCCCCTCTCTCTCTCTCTCTCTCTCTCTCTCTCTCTCTCTCTCTCTCTCTCTCTCTCTCTCATGTGTGACCATCAAATGTTTAACACGATGCTGCTCACAAACATTTGAATTATTAACTGTAAATCACAGGGAATCTAAGGTGTAATTATTATTCACATGTTTCGACAATAGTGGAATACAATAATATAATGTCACCTTGAAGCATCTTACAAAAGGAATCATTTTAATATATTCTTGGATTTGACAATATGAAGGTCTCAGACTGTCGAAGCATCACCCAAAATCGTCCGAGATTCTACATACTACCTTTATAATGAAGGGTTCTGGGCCGGTACTGGACTAATACCGGGGCAGTAACATGTATTATCGGGTGTGCAGCATAGCATTAATTAGCCAAATTTGATTAATTATTTAACAGTTATTTAGCACCTTGAGTTTTTATTATTTGCTCAACGGTTTGCGTCATTGAGCTTATAACGCGTCAGTCGCGTAGTCGAAGTACTAATATATATATATATATATATATATATATATATATATATATATATATATATATATATATATATATATATATATATATATATATATGCCATAGTTAGCTATAGCTAACTAGAATACCAGTCGAACTTCAAATAGTTAACTAGCTAGTCAACTATAGTCGACCGAGCACCCGAGCGTGCTCGGTTCAGATGGTTAGTGCGATATTTGCGTAAATTTCAAAATGGCGGACACCGATCGCTTGCCACGAATAAACGGTTGTAAGTGTAAATATTTCACTAAATAACTTAGGTTTGATGAAATTATGCTTTCCCATTGTATGCCAATGTTCCTAAGCCCCTATTCCTTCCCACTTTATGTGATATGGACGCTTTTTGACGTCTTAGCGGACAAAAATAACCCATTTTCGTAGGTTGTCAAAACAGACGACAGAAAGGGTTAATGGAGACTGGTACCCGGCTCCAACTTTTCTGCAATAGTAATTCAATGGAGAACCGGGTACCAACGAACTATAGTTAGCTATTCAGCGTTCGGCTTGGCATAGCGACTGCGCATGTTCAGTAAACCATGAAACTGACTATGGTTAGCGAGTCGAACTTGACTTAGGCTAAAGTCACTATGATGTGAGAGATAGGGAAACCGTGGGGCTCATCGTCACACAGCGGCCCATTTCTAGCTGTGCACCGCCAATGGACCTTTTCGGAGTACTGACGTCATATGACGTCGTAATCAGCTAAGCGGCGTGTAGGATGACGTCATAATCATTACGTCATACATGATTCTTTAACTCTTAAAGTCCGACACGTTATAAGAATTGCATGTCTCTACTATTTAATAAACATGCTGCTGAATATTTTGAAATTCCGCAGCAGCAGCACCCAGTCAAATTAGTTTCAAAATATTCAATAGCTTACCTGTATAATTTTCTGCAAATTGATAATCAGTGAATTCAGAGATCGATCGATTCCAACACGAGTGAGGTGTGGGTGGAGATTAGCTAGAGAGGGACTGGGAATAGCTAAAAACGGAAAGGTCCAAGATAAGCTCGGCACACAAGGTAACTAGGGGCCTATACAGCTAAGCTCCTGAATATTTAAAAAAAACTAATTTCACTTGGAACTGTTGCTATCTATGGCAGCAACATCTCCTAGTCAAATTAATTTCAAAACATTCAACATAAATTTATCAAGGACATGCGATTCGTAAATTTTGTGACAGATTTCGGTTTTCGTAAAATGTGACGTATATAATTATGACGTCAGATACTTGATCTACAGATAACATCCCTCCAGTGAATGTTAGATTAGCCTTTCCTTCACTTGGATCTCACCTACCTTCGCGCTCAGTTCAATGATAGCTTTTCTTAATCAGAATCCGGATCAACTTTGACCAACACGGATGACTCTCTTGAAAGAGGCGGAAGGGCGGAAGATTTGGTAAAAACAGCTGTATTTGAGATACGGTATGTTGGCTCAGTCCTCAGCAGATGCCTCATAGGCAGCCCAATCATCGGTCTTCTCTATCAGTTTTTAAAACTTCTAACTCCGGATGTCTCTACTTATCCACTTCGTTCTTGCTTCTGTCACAATTCGTTTGTTTTGAATATTCCGGTGTACACCAGTCTGTGAATCAGTCAATCGCTCTCAGGCCAGGAATCTCCTCCATTCACTCCTTTTATCTTTCCACCTTTTAATGATAGTTGCTAGGTGATTGTAGAAATGGCCCTTTCCATTTTAGCCATGCCCATCTCAGTCTATGCTCCACCCCACCTCGCTCGTGTTGGGATCGATCGATCGATATCTGAACTCTCTGAATATCAATTTCCAGAAAACTATACAGGCAAGCTATTGGATATTTTAGAACTAATTTGACTATGGCAGCGACGGCGTACAGCCAAATTAGTCTCTAAATATTCAACAGCATGTTTATTAAATAGTAAAGACATACAATTCGTACAACGTGTCGGACTATTATGAGTTAAAGCCGGGCCAAATGAAATCATTTATATGACGTAGTGATTATCACGCGATCCTATACGACACTTCGCTGATTATGACATCAGATGAATTCAGATGATAGATCGATACTCTGGAAAGGTGAATTACTTCCGATTTGTGTTCCAATTTACATCGGAATTTTTCTGATCTTCTAACGTGTTCTATTTTAATTAACTCATTGCTCAGGATGTTAATTCTTATTTAATTACTCATGATTAACTTATTCACAATGTTAGCTGGCATTCTTTAGGAGTACATTAACCAACTTCCAGGGGGAATCATCAGTAGACAGCCAATTAACCTAGACATTATGTGTTGATACACGCAAGTCTATAATTATCCTCGGAATTGTACAAAAATGTAACCAGGAAAGCAAGCGAGCTAAATTAATAACGCTACCCTCCTATATTACCTAAGTTCTGTTTTCAACCTATAAAGTGCTGCTTTACGGCGCAACTACATTTATAAATGGTAAATGTTTCTATTCCTATTCATAACGTTCCTAGTTTTATCATAAATTACAGGGGAAATGTAAGTGAACCAGATTTGACAAAACGTACATGAGGTTCACAACTCAAGATTAATTCATGATTTCCTGCAGGGATATCTAGTATAGCTTATTAGCTAAATTACTGAACTGAGCTCATTTGCTCTCGCTCAACGTCCAGAAAACAGCGGAAATATCTACACTGAGCCTACTAATTAATGTATTCATCCGATAAGCGTATTGCTCACGGATTCCTAGCTAAGATGTCAGAGTTGAATAACATTATTTAGACACATGTACAATTGACCTTTCCAGATTATCCATCCATTATAGGACATCATAATCAACTACGTGACGTGTTGGTGACGGACTTAGCGTTGTTGTACGAATTGTGTATCTTTACTATTTAAAACATGCTGTTGAATATTTTGAAACTAATTGGACTGGGCGCTGTTGTTGCTATAGGTAGCAACAACACCCAGTCAAATTACTTTCAAAATATTTAACAGCTTTCCTGTATAATTTTCTTGAAATTGGTGGTCAGGGAGTTCAGGGATCGATCGATCGATCCCAACACGGGCGACGTGTGGGTGGAGCTTAGCTAGAGATGGGCGGCGCATAGCTAAAACTGGAAAGGTCCATTGTACAGGTCAATCTGACGGTTATGGTAACTTTAGAGCCACGAATCCACTGGAACGAAATGTTTCATGTGATGCAACGATTTGCAACGTCAGTTGAATTGCGGAGGAGCGAGCCAAAGATGCAGCTCTTCCTCAACTTCACCTCGCCCTGAGATAAGATGCCTTCATCATTTCTTTCCTTGGTGTCTGACAACTACGCATGTGAGAAACCATTTTTGGCTTCATTCATGAAGAAGTCCGGCTGTTTGAGGCTTTTTACAGCTATTGGAAGCATCCAGGGGAACCTTTACTTTGTCGATGAAAGCAACATCATCTGGCCTTGAGATTAGAGTGTTTTGTCTTGTCGAATTCTACCGAACAGAGGTGCAGCGAGGTAACTGGTGAAGAGCACTTGTAACAAAACATCTCACTGTGGGCTTCCTATCGATGTGGCAAACTTTGCAGAAAGCATTGATTTTGACAAGTGAAGGGCACTGATGATAATAACCCAGCCAACGGAGACAAGTACATCAACACACAATTCCTCTTGTTAGCAACACGACCAGATTTCAGCTTCTGCGCACCATCCTTCTGATACACAGATTTTCTATTCTCATCCTTAACTCTGATTGTCTATTTTAGATTCTATCTATCCTGGATGATTTCAAATCTTGCTTCGTTTACAGTAAAATCACTGGTCCAATGTCATATCATATGCTACTGTCTGCGCGTTCCCGCTGCTTCGGATGCCTCTCAATGCCCCCTCGCTAGTGTATCGTCATCTGTTAGACACAGGCGGCAGACCTAAGCACAGGTTGTATTTCTACTTTTATTCGCATCAGTCCAGTATTTAATTAATCTTTGGACCTCTGATAGATGAATCGATTTGTAGAGTCTACCTGGTTGTGAGTCATTAGTCTATACATTAAAAACATGGCTGTTGAAGTCTGGAGATAAGCCACACTGAAATGGCGATGACAAAAACTGTGTTCATACGATTCTGGCTTCATGCACATATTTAAACACATCTGGGTAGGAATGAGTCCAGACCCGTTCTCTTTTGTAATTACGGAATAATAATTCCTAAACTCTATATAGTCAGAACATTAAAGTTGGGCCCTAATAATGTTGTCAGGCGATACAAATAAAGTCTTGACATCTGGAATCTAGATGCATAGAAGCTATCTAGGCCTATAGTATTAGAACTACAATATAAACGATATCACAAACTGTATGGATATCTTCTTATTGGAAATAAATATCGGTTTTAATTTATAGATATATCCAGTGGTTACTGACTGAAGTTGCGAAATCCAGACCAAAAGATCACTACCTTTACCCAATTCGATTCTGACTCTACGTGCAATACGTTTCTTTCTTTATTTTTTATATGCATTTGCTTTCTGCCATACTTTCGAGTGGCATAGCTCTCAGGGAGAGAACAACGGCACCCAGTGTCAATCTTACTAACAGATCAATATACCCAATGTCTGACCAAAGATTGTGTTCCAGCTAGACCAGTTTTCCCTCCCCTTAGTGTAGATGTAGGCCGCATATCTAATGTAACTATGGCAGGCACAGCACTGCTAGATTCAACTTCCTACCGGGCTGCCTGCTTCCCGACACCGCTTAGCCTAGAGGCGCTCAGTAGCATATAAGATGTCATAAGTATGTGGGCCTGGTATCTCGTGATGTCAATTTGACTTATGGGGATACAAGATATTGTTTGCTACTCCCCATTGTGAGTTGCACAATGACTCCCTTCCTTTATCGCCCAAAACACCTCCGACAATACTCTATCCTGTTATTTATACCAAGGGTGGGGATTTAGTCCAGGGATAGTTATGATTAGATCAATAACATCATTTGTAGTAGTCTTTGAGCTGAACTTAGGGCAGCAGCTAACATATCATTACTCTAATGTGCCAGAAGGTACTATGGTAATATGTGGAATCACTTCTTACTAATGCATGTTTAAGTAATACATGAGATTCGTATTCACTGGAAGGAACAACAATTTTGCGTATAACCAGTGGCCAAGGCTTACCATCGCCATATGCCGCCCCCCCCCCCCCCACCACCACTACGCAAATAGTATTTGAAGGTCCCCACTTGTGGATGACAAACAAGACCGGTGGGTCAGTGTTCTCCCCCAAAAAACTTTGAAATATAGATGCTCTCAGATAGCATCTCCTACATTTCCTGAGGCAAGTATTAGTCTTTGGTTGAATGAAAAATTCTTCTTCTTCGATCGATTTTTACCTATTTTCTACGTTCTCGGATATATAAACCTGAGACCCAATGACTTGTACCACACCGAAAGTGCAAAATGTGGATACATTAGACACGAGGCCTAAGAATGAACACTTAGGATAAATTGTAAGAACGTGTGTGACCATACGTTTGTATTTCTAGTCGTCATTTATGATTTCTGACACATTTTTTTAGATATACAAAGGGAAATATTTGTAATAATTTTCACTTGTAGCTGCTTTTATGCACCCATTCATTTGATTCTTACGCTTTCTGCCACGATAGGACGCATGTTTCTCTCTCACCTTTTTTTTCATCTCTTTTCATCTCTTTTTCACCTATGGCCATCTTGTTGCCTCAGAGAGATATTCCGATTCATATGAAGCTAACAATGAGGGCGCTTAAAGGTGACCTGCGTAGGTTTTCAAACTCTTAATTCTCCCATTTTAATAAGTAGTTTAACCCTTAGCACTCTGATGTCAATATTCTATCATTTACTCGGTCAATATCAAAGAAACTAGTATAGATTTTTCAACAATTTTGGTGGAATATGTTGCTGTCTGCGACAGCACCATCTCCCACCAAATTTGTTGAAAAATATACGCCAGTTCATCTGTTGCGTTAATTTGAAAATTTAAGGTTTTGCCACAAGAGCGGTAAGGGTTAAGAAGTCGTACTTCTCATTAATTTAATCAATCAGGGTGCGCCATAATCTAAGCTCACAGGAAGTGGTAGGCCTATATACGACTGTCGTTTTGGAAAATTTCTGGACAGCTACTTAGTACAAGAATCTCCATTGGCGTCGATGCTCGGAGATTGACAGCACACAAATCTTTCCTTTGGCTGAAGTCACCTCTGGGTCTTAATTATCACTTCGTAAAGGTTTTTAATTTGTGTGTGTCAACGTCTGTCACGTTGTGTTTGTCACAAATGTAAGGCATATACAGACTTGCTTTGTCTGTTATGTTGATTACATTTCAAGTTGATGTGTTGATTGCGTATTTCAAGGAATTGTCAGACGGGAGATCTATATTGATATGGCATAATGAAATATATCTCACTTTGATTGCTAATTGATGAAACCAGTTTTGCAGTCAATCATATGACATCATAATCAACTACGTCACATGTAGACTGACATCATAATCAAATACGTCATGGAAGTCGTGATATAGTCCATCATAAACGTCGAAGTTGTACGAATTGAATGTCGTTACTATTTAATAAATATTGTGTTGAATATTTTGAAACTATTTTGACGTGGCACTGTTGTTGCTATAGGCAATAACAGCACCCAGTCAAGTTAGTTTCAAAATATTCAAGTCATAGTTTTCTGGAAATTGGGATTCAGGGAGGGCAGGGATCGATGGCTGGATGGAGCTTAGCAAAAAATGGGCGTGGTATAGCTAAAACTGTAATCCTCTATTTATTCGTCGCTCTGAAACTAATTTGTCAGGAAGGCGCTGTTGCCATTATACGCCGAGAGCTTCCAATAAAATCAGTCAAAAGTTACTCATGAGTCATCAATGCACAGTTAATCCCAACACAACTATATTGGGTAGAAACAATATGTCATATTCCAGCATGACAATCTTGTCAAGAATGGCAACATTGCTGCGGTAACAGATGAACAACAAACAACTCGTGTGACGTCACTCAATAGGACGTGGATAGAAAGTAGAATATTGTGTTTGTGTTTTTAAACTGAGAGTTTTAAAATAATAATTTGTAGATTCTCGCTATCTGAACCGGGAACAGATCTGACCCTAGTTGACACATCATTTAGTTCCTGAGCTATTTTGTTGTAGCTTAACTACTTAATTAAGTAGCATTTTATAACTAGTTAGCTGCTCTGGCTAATTAGATACTCTATGCGCTTACCATTGCTGTGTAGTTCGGATCGACCGGTCGGATACCGCTGGGTACGCGCCGCCGTCCTGGATTCGTTTCTTGAACACGCCCCTGGGTAGAGCCATAAGCGTATATGGGCCTATGGGAGAGATAGCGTTCGTTAAAACGTATAATGCGCATGCGCGCGGCAGGACGCTGTTTTTTATGGAGGGCGTAGTTACGACCAAGATAGGATGGCGCTTTTAGTGTACCGAGATGGTACCCTGTAATCCTTATTGATTGCCTGTTCTCGTTAAGTCTGGAATTAATCAAGATCAGAATTCAACGGGCTTTTCAAATCTGTAAACCATTTCAAAATCGGTTGAGAAATGGCTGAGTTATCCATGGAAAACTCTTCATGATTATCTTCAAAATATTGCCGTGACGTCATAACCACGTGGACGCAAAACTTCTAGAATGTTCTAGAACGTTCGGCTGCGCTATTATTAGCTACGCGCTGATTGGCTGTTGCTCGAACGATGATTGGTTGGAAGCCTGCGCCTGTGACGTCACGATGAGTATAAAAAGGAGACGCATCCAGTGATCGAGAGCATCCTCGGCCAGGGGCCGAATAGGTTGGATCGACAGATATTACGCATATGACCTCAGCGTCTGTCCTTCTCCCGTAGCTACCAGTAGCCAACCCACCGCGGTAAAGACAATTTTGTAAACTCCCTAATTACGGGAGCAATTTGGAACTTTCTATTTACTGTTCACGAATATAAACATCTTCGGAATACAAATTTGCAGTGAGGCCTTTACGGCCTGAATATGTGAGTCTACAGATGTAGAGACAGGATGTTCTTTGATGGATGACTCGCCGGATCTGCCGGCCACGCCTAAAAGTGGTATTTCAACCTCCGCTGCACTAATATCGTGTAGGTTCTTTCGACTTTCGGCCGCAGCAAGTAAACTCTGCTCGGTGCGTCTTCAGAGCTGGCTGAGATTACCCAGCACCATGAAGCTTTGTTTTATATCTTCATTTGCCTCTAACAACTCCAGCTTGTGACCGGGTTGTTTACACCTTCCATCCGTGCCATCGGTGTACGGGAACTTTCTTCACCACGTAGTACTATCGTATCTTTTACTGACTGCTCGTTAGACATTCTATTAGGCCTACAGCACTGAGTGATGTACTCCCGCCATGAGTATTCTTGCAGGAGACTTGTTTGCGGAAAACAGCTTGCGGGAACCAACCTGCGGGAACTTTCCAGCTTCCGGAGAGCGCATCATCTCACGTCGACTACGGATTGACGTATCAATTTCAGTAACATGGTAGCCTAACTTGAGAATGACTACCAAGTATTCAAGTAACTATACTTCATAGTTTCATTATTTCTCTATAGGTTTTGTTAATTATATCATCCGTAAGATCGATCCCGATGACTAAAAGGAACCATAATGGTCTTAGGGCCGCTAGTTATAATTTCTGTATTTGGCGATAATTTGTTGAGATCTTGCTACCTAACATGTATGAGCGCTGTCTTTAGTATTGATGTCTTAGGGCATCTGTTCTCCATGACAGCCGTGTCTAATAGCTAGGTAGATATCAGCCAGTTGCGGCCTAAAATAATTCTTGTTCTGAAGACAACTAAAGTGGAATTATGCAAAGCAGAGGGCCCGCATAAATAAAGCGGCAACTACTAATTAAGCATACCAAGAATCACATAAGACGGTAACAAGGGAATTCATTGGGAATCCCCCGTCCGGTCTTCACGTAGTACAGTATGCACCCCTATAGTCATAATCTCACTAGGTATGGTCTTTTCTTTCTAAAGCACTTTTGGTTGAAATATTAGAGTGGGCCCATTTTTGCCTACTATTCTTCTCCCGCTTTAAGCAGTGGTGACACCTTCCCGAGACGGAGGCCCGAGCGAGGCACTTGCCTCTCGCAAGGATTCAGCGACGACGGTCCACGCCAGGATAATACTCCTCACCCAAACTAGCACTAGGAGTAGTGCCCGCGTGAGGCACATCACTTTTCGTCCGAGATAACCTTCTTCCTTTCAGCTTAGAGGTATAATAACTTATATTCAGTTAACTAGCTACGTCTCGTGTATGGGAGCCTCCCTTGCGGGGATACCTCTGCGGACCTACGAGTCTGTGTGGTACCTCTGGGAGCCCCATGTTTATAAGTTCATCTACCTGTCTCTATGTCTCGTATTTTCGTATGCTCTTATTGTAGTATTATCTAGCATATGTTTAATTGTTTAGGTAAACTCATTGTATAGACTTATATTTTTAGGTCACCAAATCAAATCTTGTAAGCCCATAGATCACGAAATTGCTATGGACAGGCATACTGGTGACACAAATTCTTGGGATGAGACAGTTGTGTTTAATGTTCACGACGATGGTCGCACGGCCCCACCGGAACGATTGAGTTCCACCGACCTTAGGAGCCGGTTTTTGTTTCCCACAGGGAAGTCTCGTATAAGGTCCGTCACCCCGAGACCGGATGCTAACCACCGTCATCACTCGTCGTGCACTTGCGGCACGGCAAGTCGACACACTACACCGGAACGGCCCGACACTACCCAGTGAGCTACAGCTGCTTGTTACTGAAAACTTGTAAAAGAAATCGGTCGAAGAGCTTCATGTGTTACTCATGACATATCCCAATTTCTTAAATCCAATTACAACTGAAATCTGTTCTAACTTCTTGATCTTATGAAACGTCGTCCAGGCCTAGGTTCACTCTCCTGCTGGGCCGAGCTAGCTTAGATCTTTTACTCTGCCGAAATCGATGGTTTCTGGGTCGGGGTGGGTGTGTTTGTGTGTGTGTGTGGGGGGGGGGGGTGTATGGGGGGAGGGGGGGGGGGTGGACTTTGACTTTTCGTTGAATCTATGATTGCCCATGCAGTGGCAGCAGGAAAAATCTTCGGTTACTCAGAAATGGCAGATTGTTTATAATGTGGGACTATTCAGTTGAACACTTTGAAACCAATTTGACTAGGTGCTGTAGTTGCCTAAGACAGTAACAGGTTTCAGTCAAATTAGTTTAAAAACATTTAACGGCTGCCACGTGGCTTGAAATTTAAGGACTGAAATTACAAGGTTTAGAGGGTTCAACCCGTTTCTTCTGCATACCTAAACAGGTACTGTGATCACAATATTTCACATTAAAATGGCTCATGTGTCAAATTATGACATATGGAACATAATTCACCTTTCCAGAGTATCCATCCATCGTCTGACCTCGTATGACAGCATAATCAGTTCAGCGCGTGTATGATGATGTCACAATCATTACGTCACAAAGGGTTTCATATAGACTGTCATCAAATTTCAGAGTCCAACACGTTGTAAGAATTGTATCTCTTTGTAATTCTTTGCTATTGAATAAACATGCTGTTGAATATTTTGAAACTAATTTGACTGGGCGCTGTTGCTGCCTTAGGCAGCAACAGCGCCCGGTCAAATTTGTTTCAAAATATTCAACAGCTTACCTGTGTAGTTTTTTGGAAATTGATAGTCAGGGTGTTCAGAGATCGATCGATCCCAACACGAGCGAGGTGTGGGTGGAGCGTAGCTAGAGATGGGCGGGGCATAGCTAAAACCGGAAAGGTCCATTGCAGGCAATATTGTCTGTAGACTCTGTCACAACTTCAATAATTGAGGTATTTTTGTTGACTGATTTGTCATTCTCGTAAAGAAAATGCTCCTAAAACTGTGCCTCTAATTGTGATATATCAGAATAATCGTTTTGCTTTATATTATGCCAGGGATGTTGTAACATCCCTGGCATAATATGTAACAAGGCCTGTAACAAGGCTAATACTGACATTTAATTCTGTCTGATACCATATAATGAGGGATTTGATCGAATAACTGAAGTGAATAAACCTTTTGAATATTTCGATAACAATAATATTGTTTTCCAATTATCCAAAATATCACGGCATACATTGTCACGTGGGCTGATCTAAAAACTCAGCAAAAAAAGAATTTCCTGATTTTCAGTAATTTTTGTTCTCAGTGTCATATGCCAACATCATTATATATACACCTGTGCAAAAGTTAAGCACCACCCCATTTTTACGCACATGCGAGGGTATATTCATGTGCTATGAAGAAAGCAATAGCATAAACATTTATGTACCCATCCATCTTAGTGCAAGAGGTAATAATGCAACTAGAGGAATGCTGATTATGATGGTGGGGAAACACTGTATGTTTTTGTTTGAACTTGAAAACGAGGCCTGAATATGGTTACGTTGACACAACTGACAACTATTGCCCTACAGTTGACACACGTGGCTAGATTGTCATTAATGGTGTCTGAAAACGAAGTTTAACATCTGTGCACGAGTTTGAGACTGTCATTATTAATAACGGGTATATCCACCTTGTGCCTGGATGACGGCCTGGACACGACGTCTCATGCTGGTCACCAACCGACTGATACGCCATTGTGGTATTCGTTGCCATTCAAGATGGAGTGCGTCTGTTAATTCCTGTAGGTTCTGCACAGGAGGATCCCTCCTTCTCACCATGTTTCCCAGAATGTCCCAGATATGCTCAATAGGGTTCATGTCAGGGCTCCTTGCTGGCCATGGTAGGGTTTCGATGGCATTCTGGCGGAGGTATTCATGCACAGCTCTAGCACGATGTTGTCGGGCGTTGTCATCCATGAATATAGGGTGGGTTCCAGGTGCATGATGTACAAAATGAGGGACCACAACTCTATCCAGTATGGAATCTTGATATCTTTGTCCATTTAGTGTTCCAGGTACAGTCAACAGATCCAGCTTACAATCAAATGAGATGCACCCCCATATCATAACGGAACCTCCACCAAATGGAACTTCTTCCATGATGTTACGTTGGTCGTACGCCGTGCGTCTGGACCTCCATACACGAGTTCGACCATCTGTGGCATGAAGCAGGAACCGACTTTCATCGGACCAGTGTACCCGTCTCCAGGATTTCATGTTCCAGTGTCTTCTTTCGTTGCACCACCTCAGACGCTCCTCTTTGTGGTGTGCAGTGAGGAGAGGACGTCTGACAGGTCTCCTAGCTTTCATGCCAGCAGCATACAGTCTCCTTTTGACGGTAGACATTGACACTCTATTGCGCGTTTCCCATTGCTGGCTGAGCACTCTGCTGTTGGTGAATGGAGATCTCCTAACAAGGCGTACTAGGGCTCGATCATCACGGGCAGTAGTCTTCTTCGGTCTTCCAGATCTAGGCCTGTCCTTCACCTCGTTAGTTTGCCCATGTTTTGCAATCAAACGACTGATTACAGTATGGTTAATGTTCAGCTGTCTGCCAATCTCTCTGCATGACATACCAGTGGTATGCATGCCTATGATTTGCCATTTCACACGATCACTTAACCTTCGTCTTGCCATAGCGGTTCACAATCAAGAGCTAATTCTCTCTGTACAAATAAACCACGGTCATGAACACAAAATTCCTAATCTTGTCGCCTAAATCTGTATGTAATGTTCTACACCTCAAACTGGACTTTTACATAACTGAACACGTGAGCTGTTTCCCGCCACGCACGGACATCAAGCGGCGTGAAGTCATGCATGCATGTGCATTTCGTACTTGGAATTATGTCAGCTAACACGGGGACAAAAAGTATGGCAGCCTAGTTGTACCATCATGTTTCTACGTTCTATTGTTTTTGCTGGTGCTTAACTTTTGCACAGGTGTATATATACTGATGTTAGTCAAGTGCACGTCGACAAATATGAATAATTAGTGGTTACAGAAGTTATCACAGTCAACTTTTTCCTTAAGAGACTTCGGGACTCGTGAACCGAACCGATTCATACAAAATTTCCCCAGCAGGAGCCTACAGTGGTAAGCTTGCACACCCACGCACGTACGCACCCACGCACACACGCACGTACGCACCCACACACGCACGTACGCACGCACGTATATATATTTGTTTGTCAGTCCCTGCTAAAGGAGTAGTCGAGCAGCTCTCTTTGCTGTCTGATCATGACATAAGACGCACCAGGTTTTGTACTTTCTTTGATTCCACTATTCCGGACTATGAAATTCCACCAACCGCTCACATTGTTTCTTTTGCTTCCTGTTTGATGGAGGATTCATTCTACACACCAAACACTGCATTGATTTATCCATTCAGAGGACATGCTGTGCAAGGCAGTTATCACCTGCTGCTCTGCCAATTCGTCAGATGTATAGTTGCCACTGTGAAGATTCGGCATGACGTCCATTCCAGTAATAACAATCTATAGAACAAGAACTGATCATGTGATGACACTTTCTGTTCAAGGCTTCTGGCCAGAGTGGCTGCGTTTGTCTTTAGCGTCCATTCACACTTTCTCATGGATACTCCTAGTTAATCCATACTGCTCGTTAGTGAACGCCTACATAACCGGCCTCTGTAGTGGTCTTGAGAAGTGTCCATTACATGCCAAGACAAGACCTTTTTAAAACATTTACCACTAGAATGACCGCTGCGATAACCGGGCTAGACATTTCAGTGCTACATTTTTAAAGATCGTCCTCTCTTGACATGCACATCGACGTAACTAAAAACTTAGCTTTTCCTGACAAGTCATGACCATAACTGGTTAACTTTAACATCGACACGTAAGCATCCACAGAAGGATATGGATTGGGTTAACAAATACATTATATTAGCTTTTATCATTTTTTGTGGCTTTTGGATGGTCATTTAATGCACCCTATCATGCAGAATATCTTAGGATAGGTTCAGTAGATTAAAATTAAATGTACCATTCAAATTATTTGTAAGTAGTGATTGACCATATGTATCCTTTGTCAGAATGTTCTGAAACCAGGATGGCTGACATATTCAAATCAATCTGTATTACTTCTCTTGTCACTAGGCTCAAAGTAAGGTAATAACATGGTCTTGAGAGGAAACGATCGTCTCTTATTCCACACATATAGGGGCAGCTGAACTACAGGTAATGGGATTGTATGGTTATTTGCTTGACGATATGTGATGTGCCTGACTCACTAATGGTTTGTTCATATCTGTCTCTATGTTCACATATGCTAACATGGCTGAAATCCCACACTACAACAGAGGAAACTCGCTTTCTTCTTTTGCTTGTACTTTTTATAGTCTGGGTTTATTCGATAATTCATCTTTCCAGAGTATCCATCTATCATATGACGTCATAGTTAGCTAAGCAGCCTGCAGGATGGCGTCATAATCATTACGTCATAAATGATTCTATATGGCCCGTCTTTAATGTTTAATAGTCCGACACGACACGTTGTACGAAGTGATGTCTCTACTATTTAATAAACATGCTGTTGAATATTTTGCCATAGGCAGCAGCGCCCAGTCAAATTAGTTCCAAAATATTCAATAGATTACCTGTATAGTTTTCTGCAAATTGATAGTCAGGGAGTTCAGAGATCGATCCCAACACGACCGAGGTGTGGGTGGAGCTTAGCTATATTTGGACGGGGCATAGCTAAAACGGGAAAGGTCTATTGTGGCATGTCGAGTTGGTGTTTTCACACCTGATGGCAGTAAAACATGCTTTCATCTGTCTGAATGTAGCTACATAGATCATATCCAGGTGAACAGTTGCCCACCAACTGCTCTATGTAGGATTGCATCTTTTTCATTCACCATTATCAGATTTGCTAGTAGTACAATGGTAACATTTAACGAGGATAGTGCGTTCTCATATTTCCTTTATTTGAATCGCTAGACGCAATGTTGCTATCAAAACCCGCCAACAACAGTTCATTAAGCAACAACAGGTAATGCATACACCCCGAGCAGCATCTTAATTTTTGGGTTTTTTCAGCTTGACCTTTGTTTTTTTATGCTGACAACCAAATCACTACATAAATTTGGCTTTTATCAACATTGACAGTTATTATGTAGATCTGCGAAGCCACGCTGTGGGATTCACTATCATATGTTTTGTTTTATTTGACGGAGCCTTAGAACACATCTCTTAACCCCTGTTGTGTCAAAAGCGCTTCAAAGCGCTCATAATACTACTCGCTATATCATTTAAACATTTTGATGGTCAATATTTTTAAAGATATTTTAATTTTAGACCATTTTTTTTGTAAATTTACAACTGAATTCTTTTTCGCCGGCTTGACCATTAAAGGGGTAATGGTAAAGAAAACTAAGGTTTTTGCTTAGCCAGTGTCTATCCGCAGGCAGAGAGCGAGCCAGTCATTCTAGTGGTAAATATCCAAAAATACTCTTCTCTAGGCATTTCAAATATCCATGTCTGAAGACCACTGCAAAGTTGATTGTGGACAGTTTGACCATTAAAGGGTTAATTTAACACACGAGGGGTTAAAGTCTAATCTGAAATCCCGTTGTAGAGTCAGTTCAATGTAGCATTCTAAGGATGCTTTCCCCATAAATAACGTACTTCCTTAACGAAAGCACATTTAAAGGAAGCCATGGATTTGCTATCTATCACGCTCGTAGCATGTGCATAGCCTATCCAAGTTCATGTATGTACACGTCTATATAACCTTTCTGTCCTCTTCAGTTTGATTACTCCTCCCACCCTCACTCCGTCCCTCCATCCAGCCTCTTAACTTGTGTGATATAGTGTGATTCATAGCACATTATTATGTCTTGATAAAATGTAATGCCAAAAAACCTATAATATTAATGGAACACCTACTACCGGGTTGCGCTGCATATGTTAGTTGTTATATTGTCTAATGTACTAGTAGACAATAGTAGAAAAGATTAATCTACTAATAAAGAAAAATATTAATCAATCAAATTCCTACTTGGAATAACATAAATCGGATAACTATGTGGAAACCATATAATCTACACATAAATAACATAAAGCTACTATGTTAGAATTGTAACAGATAGCAATAGTAGAAATTTATTTGCAATCTTACATTAAAGTTTAATTTTAAATAACTAATTGTGACTAGAATACTATAGATTGAGATATCGATGGATTATACCCAGATAATTCAGATTACTGGGCCGATACCGGGCCGATACTTCCACTATCCGGCTGGTATCGTCCGAGCATCGGCCCAGTACGATGCATTATCATCGTAACATTGCATACAGGAAATGATATACCAAAACTCTAGAACAGACTACCACTGAACATTGAGATCGGCAGCTCAAAGAACAAATTCAGAATACGCATGTCCATCGGCGACTTTGAAAATTAACGTATTGATAAATGGCACTATATAGATGTTGTATTGCATATAAGAGCACATTATGGCAAAGATGGACAAGCATAGATATAAAAGAACCCTAGTTTTTGATGACAGGTAAACATATAATATTACAGATTGTATCTAGGATATAAAAAATTTAGAAAGTCGTACATAAAAGATAGTAGAGAATAAAACATATAACATGAGAGTCTTTGGGGGAATAATAAATGAATGTGAACAAGCGTTAATGGTTTACAAATAGGCCTACAAAATAAACACAGAGTGCTGTTACACACAACTTTATATCACATAAGCGAACTCATAATCCATTGCATAACAATTATTAAAGTTATTATATATCATTTTATCGTCCACTTTTATGAAAAAGTATCTCGCTAATGAGCCATCGATGTCTAGCTATCATCCATCCATTCCTAGATAGTCTCCGACCATGTTCTGTGCGTGTTGAGATCTATTTATCTACATTGGATCCTGAATTCCCAACATGGTAACTATAAAGGCAGTATTATACAGCTAACCTGTTGAATATTTTGAAATTAGTTTCACTGGGTGATGTTGCCTGTGGCTGCGCTCTCCAACAGCGCCCAGTTAAATTAGTTTCAAAATAGTCAACAGAATATTTATTAAATGGTAAAGACACACAATTCGTACAACTGACAGACTATTCCGGGCTCATGGCGGAGTATATCTGTCAATTATGATTGTGACGTCAGTCTACATGTGACCTTGGCCTAATTGATTATGACATTATATACTTAGCTGACAGATCAGATTCATCCATTGCATAGGTTGAAGAAAATGTATTACGACCTGTACACTGTTGGCTGATTGACCTATTTCTCATGATTGTTTCCTAGCAGCAATGGCGTATGCAGCTGTCTCGTTATTGACAACAAAATGTTGTCAATTGTACTAGTCGTCGTGATATAGGATGATTAATTTCAATGGAACATTCCAAATGTTTCTATCTATCAATAAAATATAACTACATTTTGAAATCATAAGATTTTGCACGTGCCACCATACTTTGTTTTACATTGGTCAAACCTGTTGGTGATGAAACCTTGCAGTGAATAACAAAAATAAGGCAAAATCTTACCACGATTCACATGACACAAACACATTGAATTATATCCTGAAGAGGACATATCAATAGACCGTTCCAGTTTTAGCTAATTCCTGACCATCTCTAGCTAGGCTCCACCCACAGATCGCCCGTGTTGGAATCCCTGAACTCTCTGACTATATCAATTTTTTCAGAAAACTATACAGGTTCTGTAAACTGCTGAATATTTTGAAACTAATTTGACTGGGTGCTGTTGCTGCCTATGGCAGCAACAGCGCCGAGTCAAATTAGTTTCAAAATATTCAACAGAATGTTTATTAAATAGTAAAGACATACAATTCGTACAGCAACACTTAGTCCCTCTTCAATTATGCGTTCGTAATGTACTTATCTACGTCATTCATGATGTCATTGATTATGACGTCATCATATACACCACGTAGTTGATTATGACGTCATATGATGGATGGATAAGCTGGAAAGGTCCATTACCCAGTCGAAATAAATTACAACTAAAACATACATCCGACCACAACAGATCAGATACATCAGACACAGCATAATATAAAAGGCATGTTTTGAAGTAGCACACGTAATGTCTCTTTCATTTCAACTTCAACGTGATATTCACCATGATATTCGTTCTATAACTATGTATAGTCTGGATGGTGATTTGGCTGGCCCATTGGTCCTACTTATGGCTATTTTACACAACTTTGATTTAAGTTATTTGAATATCTAGGTTCCATAGTGCCTAATGCTAAATTCACAGTGCCTTCCGTTGTGTCGTGTATTGTATATTATACAATAGATTTACATTTAACTGGTAACTATTTGGATAGCGGTCCACCTAATGGTTGTTACACATCATGTGGACTTTAAGTGGTCCGCGTCAAAATGTATATCTATCACCAATTTGCTGATTCACAAGAGAACATGGTCATTAACATGCTGCAGGGGCACTGTTGCATATCTTTTCACCATCACAGCAAGGGAATCATCCGCCCCCATCCACTCCACTCCAATCCATTACAGCCCTGCTGTGGACGCCAATACTTGTGATACTCTATCGTCTTTATTAAATCTGCTTCAGGGATGACGACTTTTTTCAAATGTGGAGCCCTCCACTGCCAGAAAAAATCGTCGTGTTAACTGCCTCTAAATGCAATGGAGTGTCCCTGCCTTGATGAGCCTGTACACTGCGCTTCTCTTATCCGCTTTTAATCGTGTTCTGAATTGATTTTCATGTTCAAGTCCAGGTTCAATATTAATTATTTGATGATTATATCTACAGATGCATAGACAATAGTTATACATATGGTCTATCCAAGGAAATTTCTATAGTGGTTGGGCCCTTTACATAGGCCTGTATACATCATAATAGGTTACAGACAGAACAAATACCCAGAAAGCAACAATAAAAGAGAATCACATAACTTCACACATACTCAACCGCACGCATAAAAGAAAAAGAAAAAGAATAAGAAAAAGAAGTTGAAGAGGAAAGCACATGAAACACTGTAATGGATTATATTTTCGCAATTTCCTCCTTTATATCACTGTCCTATTGCGCGATCCTCGCCCTCCCACTCCCCTCCCGAATCGAGTACCGTGCTTGCATGCTTTTGATGTATGCACTAAGTTCACGAAACTTCATAAACATTAATGAGCTGGGCTCAATCAACTTCCGCCAATGAAATTGCTTGATAAGAAATAAAGAAATACACAGATTTACATGTGCACATATGCGAAACTAGTTTTTTTGCTACTGAAACCCAGTCTACAAGTTTTCTGTTCGTCAGATAACTCGTTTAGAGCAAATTGATTGCAAACTTTTTCAAATATCTCTTTCCATTTCAACAGCGTCGGCATCTTTTTTGTTGTTGTAATTGTAAATTATGTCACCAGGTGAAGTCTCGCTTATTAAGTGAAGTAACCTGAAACCTGATTGCTGGACCGCAGCCCACAGTTGTAACATTACTTCACATAGCAAGAGATCAAAGGACTACAAGTATGGCAACAAACAGCGTAGCTATATGCGTGGGCGTATGTTAGTACAATGCCTTTATATAGGAACAACACCCAGACTGACAACATCACTGCTCAGTGAGGTCTCTGGACATATATCTGCATCGATAGGTGTGTTTACACAATTATTCGTAATGTATTTCCATAGATAACGAATCAGGGAGCTACCAACAGTGTCACTGACATCTGTGACATAGGATGTTACAGGATGTTGGCTATGCTGCACAGTGAGATCCACATCAGTACCATCTGCTTGTTTAGATAGGTATCTTACAGGTTTCCATTATGCCATCATGGAGATACTGCTGGCAGATCTACCTTCTCCTATTCACACTATCAGAGTGTATTCACAACCGAGCTCCCAAGAGTTATATTACATCCTCAGACAACATACGAGATGGGACTGGCGGCTTTATGTCCCATTCTAAGGATGTGGCATGTGAATGATATATGAAACAGCTCAGGTTTTACTTATTGGTCGGATTCATGAACGTGGGCTCGAACCTGGCTGGTTGGATTGGATTCTGAGCTCTTAATGTGATCAAAGCACTACAACAAGACTAAAATGTGTAATAAGAATGCGTAGGTTCCAGAGTGTTCCAGGGTTCTGACATGCTGTGATTAGCCCATGGCCACAGCAATGTTAATCAATCATTCTGGGCCGATGCACAAGCCATCAACAAGGGTTAATAATGGACCGAGGGGCACCCAATGTATCCACCTCATGTACACGCAGCACTTGTTGAGGACAGTAGACACGGAGCATCAAATACATGCATATGCATAAGTTTATGCAGCATCTGTAGCTCGCGGGGGTATGCACTTGTCTGCCATGTCATTCCATTCCATCGCACCGCAAGTGCACGATGTGTGGGAGGGCTGCTTAGCTGCGGATCTTGGGGTTGCGGATCCCATATCACATCTCTCCGGAAGGTACAAAGACCAACTTCTAGAGCCGGTGGAACACTGATGTTCCAGTAGGGCCATGCAACCATTGCCGCCGAGATTGAACCACACGGTGTCATCCCAACTATTCCTGTTCCTGGTATGTATGTCCATTCTAATTTAGAGCGATGGACGAGATGCTATAATTAGGCAGTCACAAATTTGATAATACTATACAAACAGTTCTATGCGTTTGACAGTAAATGAGCACAATAATACACAACATAGAGCCATCCGATGTTCTCTCCACGTGGTTCCGCCGGAGGTACCACACAGATTCTTGAATCCGCAGAGGTATCCCTGTAAGAGAGAGTTCTGCAACGAAGTCACTAGGTAGCTTAGTATAAGCTAATATACCCCTAACACACACACAAAGAAAATTTTGTTGTTGTGAGATGTAAGTAGAAAGGAGCTGGCAAAAAGGACCACTCTTTTGTTCAACAGAAAATGCTAAGTGCTGAAAATCCCAGTGAAGCCATAATTAATGTGATGCACACTGGTTTACGTGAAGACGGGATGAACGATTTCCGAAGAATTCCAAGGTCACCGTTTTATGTAGTTCCAAAGCTACTGCATTGCCGCAAGTGGCAGGGCTTACTAGCTAACGTTAGATATGTTTATTCGTCGGGCGCAGATGCTCGGCTTCCCGCAAGTCGCCCTGCATAGCATCTATCTCCCTCCAAAGGATAGCATGCTTACATGTTACGGAACAAGGCTCCCGAATCAAATAACGATCCGGTTATCTGGCCCCGCAACCACACATAACATCACCATACAAGTTTCATAATTCACATAAGCAAATTTAAATACTGACGTGTCATTATGGTGGGGATGGAGAGACGGATATCCACTGCTAGCGTCCCTCCTGTGAGGACGTGGTGGGCTCCAAGACCTCACTCAGACACTACAACAAGTTGGACGGAGATCCACATCTCATCCGTCAATGCGTGCTACAGAGCTAACATTTGACCTGCCGTTAGGGTTATTTTCCATGATGCCCAGAGATGCACTGCAGGCCGGTATTACAACATATCAATTAATATTATTAGTATTTTGCAGTGCTTCCTACTTTGGCGTTTGGGGGTGGTGGGGGGGGGGGGTCTACCTAATAAGTATCCAAAGATATGGAGAGGGGGGGGCATGTATGTAAATCGGCACTTTAACTATAACCGCTCGGAAACCTCCAATAGCTTCCCAGGGTCGGATCCTGTCAACATGCCGATTGGGAATCCAACCAATTAATAAGCCATATGGCTGGTGGATCGTGGAAAAAGACAATAACTCAAAATATTTACGAGGCCCTATATGTAACTGGCCAATTTTACACAACCTAGCTGGTGCGTGGGGCTACATTACCACAACAACCGGAAAAGAGGCGTACACAATGCGTCTCTAACGGAGAAATTTCCCTTAGCCACTTTGAACCTATCCTATCGAGCTAAATAGCCAGGTTTGGTCGGTAACATGTCAGGCTCAAACATTCAGAGAATGATCGGTGAACTCAGTGTAAAATTAATGCTGGTAGGAATCGTGATGCGGATATATATGTTGCTGTATAGTATTTCCTAGCGTACTGCGGTCTAAAGTGTTCATAAATAAACAGAACATATTAACTAAATGGCTACTTGCCATATACACAACTAACCAATACACATTATAACGGATACGATGATAATGAATATGGTAATTATGAAGTATCACATGTCACTAGACCTTACGGTGCGGCTAGTTGAAAGCACCCACAGTAAACAAGGATAATATTCACAGTATGAAACAGAAATTATAAGAATGCAGTTTTAGGACCAGTACGGTACCTATTAGTCATCAGTACCAATATACGGAAATAATTATTAAATGTTCAATAGTATAGCTACTTGAGTACCTATTGGTCATCGGTACGGAACAAGTTCACAAATGACTGAAATTGAGGCGCTAACATACATATAGCGCGAGATGACACGTTCTCAAGGCTGGAAAGATTTCCGCAGGAAGACGTCCGCAGGCAGGTATCCACAGGCAGGTCTCTGCAGGCTGACTTCTCCAGACAGGACGGATACGGTACACTCTCAGGACAGGTAATGAAACAGTTCAGGAATGTCCCCTAGATAATCATTTCACTCATACAGAATCTAAACAGTTTGTTGTAAGGTTTTCATCCAGCGACGGTAATACGAAAGTTGGAAGCAACCCATTCACAGAGAGGGCTGCTTATATAATAATTATGGATGTACAATAACTGGCACACGGTGCAGGGTATATCGTATAGCTCTTGCGGTGCACTGGGCAAAGTCCACTCAGACTGGTCAAAAAGTTAATTAATCACACACGACATGCAGTGCAGAAGTTGAAGTCCACTTTTCAGCGTGGTTGGCAGATCCGGTGAGTCATCCACCAAGAATCACCATCGGCTCTACATTCCATAGAATTACATCTGGGTCTGCACGGCCCTCCAATGGAAAGACTCCCCTAGAAAGGTCTGGATGCGGGAGTTATTATTTTAAGTTACTTTATTACCCCAGGATGGCCATCCGGGGTGTACAAAAACTGTGGAAACCGAGGACTCCTTACCACCGTGGATGAACTGAAATCTGAATGGCACCGGATGATGTGGGAATCACCGTAGGTTAGCAGTTGCACACGTGGTCCAGTCAACCTGCGCGAGTCGGCTTCCACGCCGGTGATGCTCCTGATTCTCGATATTTCACCCCTTTTATATACTACTCGTGACGTCAGAGCCAGGTGCCCCAGCTAATCAGCGGCCGAGCAGTAGCCAATCAGCGCGCAGCTAGAAGTGGTAACGTGGCTATCACGTGCACAGCACATTCTTTATCTATTTATGCATACACGCGATTATGACGTCAAGAGAAATATTTTGAAGATAATTTAACGGGATTTTCGGAGATAACTCAGCCATTTCTGGGCCGATTTTAAAATAATAAAAAGTTCTGTAATCCTCGCTTTATTCCGGTCCTGACCGGTACCAGGAATAACGAGGACGATATAGTTTAAGATATTTACGATTACCGACTCGGTACACTATAAGCATGCACTCGCTTCCAATTCCAAGACGTGTTGTCAGGGAAGCTCTGACGTGTGAGCAAGCGACACACGTTTTAACGGACTTACACATTTTTAGCGAAAATCTCTCATAGGGCTTATATACGTGTACTATCCTACCCAGGGGGGGGGCGTGCTTGGAGCGAATCCGGAACAGCCGTCCCATACCCAGCTCAGCTGGCACAGCTAGTACCCGTCCGGTCGATCCGTGCTACACATCCACCGCTCATGCAAGCACCTCTAATGGTCAATGCACAGGTTGGATACAATAGGCAGGTGCAAGGAGTGAAGGCGATAGGCCTAACTTGTGAACCCATCCACCATTCGCTTGATTTTTTTATGGTCTTGTGGAGAATGTAAATCCAGGAAGCCATCCACCAAGAAACTTTAAATATCAAGAAAATAAACCCTGATCATCCTACATACTGGTTTTACACACACTAACATTCTGAATCTATAGACGAAATCACAAACACCTAGGCCCCTGATTAGTGAAAGATCGCCAGTTTGCATAGATGTGTATATTTCTCCTGTGTCTCAACAGTCTTTTCAGCTCTTGTGTAATTAAGTTTGTCCAGTTGGTTCCAATTGCTTTCGCAACTCGCTGTATATTTGAAATCTGTGTCTTGTGGTATATAGCTGCAATTATCTATAAACAGTTGTTGCACTTCCGTGTCTTTTTTCCATTCCAATTTTTTATGTGGATGTATTCTTTGTTTTAAGTGGTAATGGTTCGATTCATTCGTTTCTCTTACTACACTTTGTGGTGGTATAAATATAAATTGCTGGTGTAAATTTAAACTTTCATATATAAACACTTTTGTGGTGGCAATGAATGGTTGATAGGATAAGGACATTTATTACACGTTTCACGGTTCTCCTATATAGGAGGTGAAGATTTCTACAAGTTACAAGGTGGTGTCATCAGCAAACAGTCACACTTTGATTCTCGACCTGGTATGGCATTGCTATAGAAGATGAAGAGGCTTAGTCATAGTACTGATCCTTGTGGGAAACCAGAATCGACATCAATGTACCTTGATCCCCCCCCCCCCCCCTCCCCATCAACAACGACTGTCTGCGATTTGTAACGAAACTGTTTATCCACTTGTTTGGTTTACCTTGGATACCATATTGATCAAACTTGTGGAAAAGGAGGCTGTGACTAACCTTATCGAATGCTTTAGAGAAGTCCATTATAATGCAGTCTATCTGTTTGCTGTTGTCAGTATTTTCTGTGACGTGAGTTGTGTGTCACATGCAACTCCTCTGCGAAATCCATGTTGTGGATAGAGTATGTTATGCGAGTCTGCAAGTTTCATTATATATCTTGTTACTATATATTTCATTTGCTTACAACACACGCACGCACGCACGCACGCACGCACGCACGCACGCACGCACGCACGCACGCACGCACACACACACACACACACACACTGCCATTCATTTGGTATCTCTCCGGAGATAAAGGATTTTTTGGAAAATTATTGTTAGCATCGTTGCTATCTCTTGGACTAGTACCTTGAGGATGCATGGTCTTATATTTATTTTTAGAAACAAATGGGAGATAGATAAGTGGGGTGTGGAAACACATCTGTAAATAAAAGAAAATGGGAAATAGCTAAGTGAACAAAGAAATAATTAAAACAAACTACAAATGTTAGGTACATGTATTTAGACAAAGAACATCGCCCAGAAGTAAAATGAGCTCTTTCTGAAGTGCATACTAGATTGTTGTACATAAGTGTATATAATATAGTAGATAATTTATTCTATTTTAAAATTAAATGTGAATAGCCAGTTCCTATATATTATATCAAGATTCAAGATTCCAGGATTCAAAATTATTTATTTCATGCTTAATATCTAGTATACATACATCACAATTGGGCAGTCCATCAAAGACAGGGTCTATGAATCGATGGACACCCCCCCCCCCCCCCCCCCCCCCCCCTACACACAAAACAAGACATTGCGATATATAAGGTGATAGTGAATACAAACATCTGTAGTGTAATATTAACGTCTGTAGATTCAAGATTCAAGATTCAAAATTATTGTATTTATTACACAAGAGGCAGTCCACCAAAGGCTGAGCCTATACAGCGGTGGACCCCTTACATTTAACATATAATAGACATATAATTCAGTAATAGTTGGATCATGGGTGAAGATAATATAATATTTACATGTATACATTTAAGACAATAAACATTTAACACGCACGCACGCACGCACGCACACACACACATGGAAATGGGGAAAACACATGCATATCTTGTTTACATTATTATTATTATTATTATTATTATTATTATTATTATTATTATTATTATTATTATTATTATTATTATTATTATTATTATTATTGTCATATATAATAATACGGCCTAATTTGTATCAACATTTCTTGGTGCAGCATTATTATTATTATTATTATTATTATTATTATTATTATTATTATTATTATTATTATTATTGTCATATATAACAATGCGGCCTAATTTGTATCAACATTTCTTGGTGCATTATTATTATTATTATTATTATTATTATTATTATTATTATTATTATTATTATTATTATTATTATTATACACAACTACATCTTCCACATCAACAATTACGGATGCATTATTATTAATGCAGATGTGTATTTTACATTCTAGTTGTTATCCTGGCAACTGGGTACATACTTGTTTTTTACTTCTGCATTCATGTCATTGGTTTGGATTTTTAGTATCTTTCTAAGGTTATTTTTTAATATTTTGTTTAAAAGAGCTTTGTGTAAGAATTTGTGTGCGTATATTTATATCTGTGTTGTTCCAGAGTTGTATTGCTTGGTGGGGTGGTTTTTGTGTAGCTGTCATTGTTCTGTAATAGGTTTGGCATAAGTTATTTTTAGTTCGTGTGTTGTGCAAGTGTATATCGAAGTTGTTCCTAAAAAGATTTGATAATGAGGAGGGTAGATTGCCATTATGGTAGTCCCTTAAGATAGCTCCAATGTCTTCAAGTTTTAGCATTTTTTCGGTTTTAAAGACATCCTGGCCCTCTGCTGGCTGTGCGAATAATTTAATTGCCTGCTTTTGTAGTGATTTTAGATGTGCTAGTTTAGTTTTATGCGTGTTAGTCCATATTACATTGCAATATGTGATATGTGGAAGGATCAGTGTACAATATAGAGTTTTTAGAATATTAGAGGGAAAATATGGCTTATCTATGTTATGTCCATGTAGATTCCGTCCCTCGGAAATATTCCCGAGTACCTCTAAAACAATTATTTATTTCATTTTCACTGTATAGGCGTAAAGATTCAAGATTCAAGATTCAATATTATTTATTTGCTTCTTGGATACCAATTTACATACTTTCAATACAGGTTGTCCGCCGAAAGCATTGCCTATAGTGGTGGCTGACACCTAATATTAAACATACATGGACAATTATACACCCAGCTTAGCATAGAATGTGAGACATACTTGTGAATGTACAGATATGGTACTGAGCTAAGTAGACATAGAAAAAAGAACAAACGATACAATACATCTATGTTTTTCCTTTTAGTTATTGAGATTAGAGATTTATATTTGGAGGGGGGGGGGAGGAAGGGAGATGGGGGGCATGCATGCTAATTACCCCCAGCTCAACCCATAGGTTGCTATTTAGTAGTAGCACTTGTTGAAGTGCATCAGATTGAAGGAAGCAGTAGTCATGATAGCTGTAATAGTGCATTATGGTGTAGTAGTAGTAGTAGTAGTAGTAGTAGTAGTAGTAGTAGTAGTAGTAGTAGTAGTAGTAGTAGTAGTAGTAGTAGTAGTAGTAGTAGTAGTGGTAGTAGTAGTGGGTGGTTGTTATGATAGTAGATATGGCAATGATACAGGAGTGTGTGATCTTAGTTATCTTGGCATTGTGTTTTCCAGATCTAGTATGTATTGAGTATGCTAGTTTTAATTATGTCTTTGTATGATTTTAGTGTTAGTATTTTTTCGCGTGTGTGTTTATCTATACTATTCCATGCTTTGACGACACCAACTGAAATTCTATGTTTCCCTGTGTCTGTTCGTGTGTATCTAATGTGGAGATCATGTTTGTTCCTAGTGGTATATGTGTGGATTTCGATGTTGTTTGCAAAGCTGTGGGTTATAGATTTAGGCAGGATTTTGTGATGAAAGGCTCTGGAAATGTTGATCATCTGTGACCTGCCTATGTTGTGAGTTTAAGAAGTTTTTGTGTTTTGAAGATGTTTTGACCCTTTGCTGTTTTTGAGAACATTTTAATGCATTTTTTCTGCATGCTTTGTAATTTGTTAATTTGTTTTTTGTGTGTGTTAGTCCAGATGGCATTGCAGTATGTTAGGTGTGGAAGGATCAATGTGGAATACAGGGTTTTGACGGTAGCTTGTGTTAGGTATGGCTTTAGTCTTTGAATTACCTCTTGCTACTTTAGCTATGACTACCTCAATTTGTTCGCCCCAGGTCAGGTTCTTGTCTAAATAAACTCCTAATGAATCTTCTCACAACCAAAGACTACCTCGATCAACAACAGCACAGACGATTGGACCTAATACAGTCGGCCGATTAACATATGTCTAAATATAATTGTATATTACTCTCACTGGGCGTTCGTCTGGAAGAATAATTCCGAGGGACGGAATCTACATGGACATAACATAACAAGAAGAAGATACTTTCGGTTTCCTCTTACTGAAATTTTCATTTCAATTTTCTTCGATAGACTTCGTAAAAAAGTATCGCATCAAGAACAACCACTTCTCTGGTTAGTAATGGCGTACTATACAGGCTTTTTATGACAACATTACTGAATGTTAAATATATATATAGTATCATCGGATAATGGGTTTTCGAGGGTGTAACTGTAAGCAAATTTTTGCCTATTATTTAATATAAGAGTTAGAGTACTGAGGTGAGTAGGAATTTATTCAACAAATTTTGTCAATTTCGTAACTAGCAACCATTCACTGAAATAAAACATGCATAAAAATAAACCATAAAATAAACTTCCTGCTTAAAAATATCGCCTACCTGGTCTACAGAGACAATCTTAGTATTGCGTCATGTGTTTTCGAGGGTGATGTAATCGCGTAATTTCAACTCTAGTGAGGCGGTGAATTGATGTGATTTTTATGATTTGAGCAAAGGAGAGACTGTCACATCAATACTGCCAATAAACTGATCTGATACAAACACAGAACTTAATTTATGTTGTAAATCCAGACCAAGTTCAAGTTCTACATTATTTATTTTGATATAGAATATACATTTACAGTTTCACAGCTCAAAGCTGTGTCAAAAGGTTCAGAACTGTCAATCAAAAAGTGGCTACTGTGTAGATGCGTTCCATGCAACGTTACATCATAGAACGAGAGCGATAAAAACAAATTCACGAATTTCGGTACTCACGAATTTAAGCAACTCGACCATATATACATATAGTTAACTGTCTCGCTGCCAAGCCTCTGCAGTCTACATTTTCCATGTGGCCTAACTCAGGATATGCTGAGTACTTCTAAAACAATTTGACTGAAAGTTGTCTGGTTAAGCTACCAGCAACTTTCAGTCAAATTGTTTTAAAAATACTCGGCCAATCCAGAGTTATTGGCAATTGGAATTATTGTCCGGTGGCTTGCAGCAGTCCAACAGTTAATAGACGTATGACAATTTACAAAATATTTGTAGGGAAGGACATGACAGAAGGATGTGTGCTTATCTTACTTAAGTTATAATTCTATATTACATATTCTTATTATCATTGACAAAGTATTAGAATTATTTTTAGGCTATGATGGTAGCGTAAGTAGTTTGGTAGTTACCATTATGACAGATATTATTATTATTATTAGACAGGGGTGAAGATATAGATGTCCTGTATCTTGATTTCATGAAGGCATTTGACACAGTGCCTCATGAACGCCTTCTAAGTAAAATAAGCCAATACAAAATTTCAAGTAATCTACTAAACTGGCTAAGATCCTTTTTAACAAATCGCCAACAGAGGGTTGTAGTAAATGGAGCCTTTTCATCATGGACACCTGTTTTGAGTGGAGTTCCACAGGGAAGTGTACTCGGTCCAGTACTTTTCACTATTTTTATCAATGACATGCCATCTGTGATTGAATCTGACATTTTTTTATTTGCGGATGATACTAAAGCTTATAGAACCATAGCACATGCAGATGATTGTAAAGAACTACAACAAGACCGTAACTCACTGCAGCAGTGGTCAGAAACATGGCAGGTCCGATTTAATCCTAAAAAACGTTCTGTAATGCACATAGGCCATAATCACTTTAATACTTCCTATCAAATGATAGATGATGGGAAAACCATAAAATTACATGATGAAAATATAATCAATGACCTAGGCGTGTCAATAGATACAAAACTAACATTTGAGAGCCATATAGAGAAGATAACTTCCAAGGCTAATAAAATGACAGGCATAATATGGCGTACATTCCAATATATAGATGAAAACCTGTTCATGAAACTTTATCCAACATTAATCCGCTCTCACCTGGAGTATGCTGCCCCTGTATGGTCACCAAACACATGGAAACAAGCAGAAAAACTTGAAAAAATTCAGAGACGAGCTACGAAAACGGTGCCCAACTTAAAAAATCTAAATTACCAGGCAAGATTAGAATATTTAGAACTACCAAGTCTAGTATACAGAAGAATAAGAGGGGATCTTATAAATGTCTATAAGTACATGCATAACCTGTATACTGTGGACTCTAGAAAACTTCTAATTATCCGTCCAAGAAAGAGAACCTAGAGGTCATAAATTTACATTACTAAAACCAAGAGCAAATACATCACTTAGACAAAGCTTTTTCTCTAACCGTGTCATAGACTGGTGGAACTCCCTGATGCCTGAAGTTGTTGAAGCTCCATCTCTAAATAGTTTTAAAACCAGACTAGATAAACTATTTATTCAACATCCTGTATACTATAATTATAGAGCTCTAGACAAACCATGTAATCCAAAAATAACAATTAGATAATGTAGCTCATCACCAAATTTATTGAATTAGCTGATAATAGGATACAATGTCCTAAAAAGCTGTACATGTTATTATTATTATTATTATTATTATTATATTTCTCTTTTCGTGATAACCGGGTAGCAGTAAATTTCAGCGAAAACATTCAAAAAGTTAAAATCTCAGTTTTTCTTTTTAGAAATTGGTAAATGTGGTATTGAAAATGAACATGTGCTTTGCCTAACGGGAAATGGAAAAAATTATTGAAATTGATATAGTATGTGGTAACTAGGGCCTGTTTGAATGGTCATTGCTGGTAGAGAAAAATAAATCTAGATCTGAAACTACATAAGCACCCCATGACAATCCCACGGTGCGGGAGAAATAAATTATTGTTATGGCAATGGATCTGCTATGCTACGCAGGACAGTAACTGGCAAATGTCATTGGACGCAAAAACTGGGTTGATTATTTGATTTGTATCATTTCAGTTAACAATATTTTTATCATGGGTAAAAAATGTAATAGTGAAAATACATGTTTTTCACTACACTGACATCAAAATGGATAAAATAATCACTTGTTCTATGCGTATCTTTTTATAATTTACAATTGTGATGTAAAAATAGTGTATCTGTTTAAAGACACATGATTTGTTGACATCGCCTAAACGACGCGCACATGAGCACATCAAAACCACGTACCCTTGAAATTACATGACCCTCAAAAACACCTTACTGGATGATATGTTACCAGTTTTCGTGATTAACACAATCACTGTTCCATGTTTAGTGCGGTGGGTACGACAATTCCCATACGGAAAAGTTTACATTGTGGATAACTAGCCGCTGGTTAGCAACTAGTTTGCGGCAAAGGAAAAACTGAGCGACAGAACGTAACATGGCCTAGCGGCTAGCTGTTAACCTGCCGCTAAGTGGTGGCATAATTAAAACGGAGCGGCCGGTTTGCAGCAGAGTATGTGATTTGGTTAACATGAAGGACTCTGTTTCTCACAAACTGAGCGGCTGGTTAACATGAAGGACTCTGTTTCTCACAAACTGAGCAGCTGGTTAACATGAAGGAGACTGTATCTCACAAACTGAGCAGCTGGTTAACATGAAGAACTCTGTTTCTCCCAAACTGAGCAGCTGGTTAACATGAAGGAGACTGTATCTCACAAACCGAGTGGCTGGTTAACATGAAGGACTCTGTTTCTCACAAACTTGGTGGCTGGTTAACATGACCGACTCGGTTTCTCATAAAGACTATATTTTCCCACCTAAATTTGAGAGAAATGTCAAAGCCTCTTTCTGGCAGACTATCTGCTACTTGTAATGGTCTTGGTGAGGTAGTTCAGTGTAAATATATTTTGATCTCAAGCGTGTTTAAGTGAACAATGTGATTAGTAAGAATATATTTTTGTTGAATAAGTAGATAGATACATGTAGCAAGTTGCTGTGCTGCAATGCAAGCAGCTCTTTTCACTTCAAGAGTATACTTACCTCCCTAATACTCTTTGATATTGCTAAATATCGGCTTTCACTCAATAAAACACTCAGATAAAAAAAGTTAGGTGCCCCTACTGGGCAGGGAGTCAGAGGGCAGTCCGGCGGATGCCAGCCCCACCACCGCGCATGCGCAGACTAGCACTTCCTCTTTGCTAATTTATTGGCAGAGGGTCAACACATGTTTTCATGCTCAAAGCTTTTCTAAGCTATTTTTAAGTCATTTAAGCAAATTATTAGAAGTCTTATCACCTGTAGAGATGGCAGAGTGCATTAATTCGCCAGAGGAGGGCCAAGGACCTATCCATCAGGTGACTTCTAGTATATTTTAGCGAGTTTATCCCAGTGTAATGTGTTTCCGGGACTCACGTTTATCGTGATAAGCGCCTAATATAGTTGGTTTATTTCAAAATGGCGCTATGTAATACTAATCTCTCTTTGTGTTTATGTCCACAGGTATCTGTCTGTGATTGTACAGGACATCACATCAACAGAGGGTTTGTTTCTCTCCACCAAAGTTCCATCTCCTACTAATACTGTTAGGTTATCTAACCAAAAAGTCTATGTCCAGTGACTCGGAGGCCTCGTAAAAAGGTCTTCTCACTTTGCCCTCTTGGTCCAATTCTTTTCCCCTTAAGGTGGAGAGAGTTAAGATGTCATAGTCTTGGTGGAGTGTTCCAGTTCATCAGATTGGATGGTTTGTCTATGCAAAGAATCAGGTATTCTAGTTAATGATATGAGACACTTCTCTTATTTTTGGAAATAATTATATAAACTTTTGCCATTTTATCATTGTTTATCTATGTTTGTGTAGCCTGAATATTCTATCCTTTCTAGTCAGGATGTTCTGGATATGAATACAATTCACCCGTACACCTGGATGTTTGTTTCGGATCGATTTAATTAATTTTTTTGAAATTATGACATCATAATCAGCCTTGCACTTTATTAACAATTAAAGTTTTGCCCAACGCTGGTTTTCTAATATCTGATAGGTGCTCTGTATGATAACTTTTCCTCTCCTTTTATTTTGGTTTTGAGTTTCTAACCTTAACTAAAATACTCATTGTCTTCGTCTTTTGGCTTGTTTCAGAGACCTGGTTGTCCGTCTTGTGGTCGTTTCCTCAAGGAAAGATTCATTCCACATTTATGTTTTCAATGTAGTCCTTGTGGCCCATTACTTAAATGTGATGTATGTAAGCAGTGGGGGAGGGGGGGCCGATCTAATGGCAGATTTTTTATCTTTGCAGGCGAAGGATAAGATCGTGGAGGAGGAGAGGAAACAAAAGAGAGAGGTAACGAGTAAAAAGGGTAAGAGGAAGGCCTCGTCCTCAGTGGACATGGAGGCCTGCCGTAGCGAGATGTTGGGAGAGATGAAGAGGACAATCAATCTGTAGCATGCTTCCTGGATCAAATCCTTTGTTGTCCTCTTCATCTGCTTCGGAGCAGGTAATCCCCGCCTCTAAATCTGGGTTCTTTAGGCCTCTACCAGTTTTCGATGATTCAGAGGTGGCCCCATTAGAGGGGGCGTTCCAGGACACTGGCAGCAGGCTTGCCGCGCTGGTGGTCCGTGGACGGTTGTCGCTGGAACCTGGTGGCTGCTTATCAGCCCAGGGGTATCCGCACACCGCAGGTGCCAGTACCTCCTATGGCACCTTTCCTGGCCAGTCCGGGTTAGCTCTCTTTGCTGACCCGGAGTCTAATCTTTCTGGCCAGGAAGAAGAGGATTACCTGCTGGGTTCCCCTACTGATGTCGTGACCATGGACATTGACGTCTGTGCACCCCTTGTGGGGAATACAGGCGACATTGTCCACGGTTCTACTCACGCGGGAGTAGAATTCACGGCTCAGAAGGTGGCCCGGGTTGGACCTGATGGCCAGTTGTTCCGCATACCTCGGCTTGCCGAGAGTATAGCTGGTTCTGGCCAGGGCCGTGGTATGGCGATAAGCGCCCTACGCAATACCACGGCGCCTGCTCCTGGACAAGCCAGTCAGATTAACATGCCTGCTCTTTCGGGCCCGCATGCTTTCTCTGGCTTGACAGGAGTGTCAGGCTATGCAGCTTCTAGCTCGCCTGCGAATGCTCAGGAGGAAGACGAAGGCCCTTGTCTTGTAGAGCTTTCGCAGGTGGCCACGGAGGAGGATTGGTCAGACGCTTGTCAATGGCTTATAAGCGTCAGGCCAGACCTGCCCGTGGAACAGTCGGCTAGCCAGCGAGACCACCGGCCGTGGTTAGCTGGTAAGTCGACTGTTAGCGCCATGCCATCTCTGCCGTTGGCAGAACATATTGTTGATATGTTCTTGGCGGCGGAGACGTCCATCAAGGCGCATGGACGTCTCGCGAAGGCCCCTCGCGAGGTTGCAAGGCGCTGCCGCATCGTACCTGTGGAGTATTAGCGGTACGATGTGGTACCTAAGCCGAGCGTAGATGACCGCGCGGCATTAGGTGAAGACACGCGGCCAGGTTCCCGTTCTGACACGGGAGCGCTGTGTTCGAACGCATTGCGTTCGGCCAATACTGCATTGCGCGATGCGGAGGAGAGTGGGAGAGCGTCTATTGCGGCACTTTCTCATGTCTCCCAGCTGTTGCAAGGGGTAGTGACAGCATCCGCATCACGCCAGCCTAGCCCGATAACTGTTCAGAGAGCCATCCAGGATGGTATCAACCTGGCTCTGGATTGTTTGACTCGGGCTGTGACCAGAAGTGTCCGGGCGAGGCGCACGTTTGCGTTGGACAACCTGTGCCCATCCCAGGACCTGTACAATACGTATGCCTATGGCAGGTCCTGGACTCTTTGGAGGTGAGGGATGCAAGCACCTCCAGGAGACGGTCAGTCTGGTCAACAACCAGAGGGCGCTGCACGAACAGTTTGAGGTGCTCCGTAGGGAGCGCGTTCGCGCAGCACCCCCTGCGTACCATCCCCTGCAGGCTCGAGGTGGAGGTGGCCATGTCAGAGGCCAGCCACCAGCGCAGCGTCGGCCTCGGCCACGTGCGATTCGGCCAGCAGTGAGGGGGGGGGGCGCAGGCTCCCCCAGCGCAGGCAGCCACCCGCGTACCGAGGTGCGCGCGGTGCTGGTCATGGCGCGCGAGGATCTGGTCATGGTAATCGTGCCTGATGGGCCGGTTACCACGGTGAGAACCACTCCAGTGTTTCAGGCCAAGGAGACAGTGCCACTCTTGCACTCCTTATGTCCACCTCTCTCCCTAGGTGGTCCAGTGGGAGGCCGGTTGGCCCACCACAAGCAAGAGTGAGAACGGTTAACTCAGGACCATTTAGTCTTGCGATGGCCTTCAGTCGGGTATCATCCTGATTGGATGACAGGCCCACCATCGCGACTGTCTCTGGTGCCAATCTGGACTCAGATTCCAAGAGATCCAGATCAAAGGTTGTGTATAGAGGAAGAGATAAACTCCCTCAACCGGCGCAAAAGTGCGCGGGCTTCGATTCAACCGTGTTCTTAGTAATGAAAAGCACCGGAGGGTGGAGACAAATTCTCAACCTTAAGCCATTGAACAAGCTCATAGAGACACCCGGTTTCAAGATGGAGACTGTGAAATCGGTGTTGGCGGGGTTGGAGAGGGGAATGTGGACAGCTTCAATAGATTTGAAGGATGCTTATCTCCACATTCCTATAGCGAGGAGTTTCCGTCGCTTCTTGAGATTTGCATTTCAGGGCAGACAGTGGGAATTCAAGGTGTTACTCTTCGGAATTTCCACGGCTCCTCGGGTCTTCACCAGAGTGATTCTTGCGATAACAGCATACCTCCGCAGGAGAAGCATAGCAGTCCACACGTACATAGACGACTGGCTGTTAAAAGCACACAACCGGGAAAGTTTATCGGCGAATCTGGACATAGTTTTGAAAACTCTCACAGACTTAGGCTGGATAATCAATTTCCAAAAATCAGAGCTGACTCCACCCCAGAAGTTTGTTTACCTGGGAATGTTCTTCGATCTAGAGACAGGATATGTTTATCCTACTCAGGAGGGGTTCAGACACTCATCTCAGTAATACAGTCAGTGTGCACCAGTCATCATGTCCTGGCACGGGTTTACTTGAGAATGCTGGGGTTGATGGTTTCTCTGGAACCAGTCATTCCTCAGGCGGCCGATTCAGTTATTTCTCATGACGCAATGGTCCCAGAGTACAGGTTCACTGGACTCAAACGTGTCAGTGTTGGAGCCTCTAATTCACCACCTTCAATGGTGGTTGAAAACAGAGAATCCCTTGGCGGGGGTTATGCTAACCCCTCCTCACCCTCAGGTAACGATGTATACAGATGCATCGATGGAGGGGTGGGGAGCTTGCCTGGAAGAATCTACGATATCAGGGCTTTGGAATCTGGAACAGTCAAGGGAACATATAAATCTACTGGAATTATGAGCAGTAGTCCTGGGCCTGGAACATTTCTTTCAGAAAGTTCATGGCAAGAGTGTTCTAATTCGATCAGACAACTCAACAGTAGTGACTTACATAAACCGCCAGGGCGGAACGAAGTCACCCAGTCTCTGTATGATGACTTGGAAACTGCTTTGCTGGTGCCTGAATTACAGGATTACCTTGAAAGCAGTTCATATTCCGGGAAGGTTAAATCTGTTAGCAGACTCATTGAGCTGAAGGATGAGTGTTTTACCGCCGGAATCGCAACTAAATCAATGTGTAGCGGATCGTCTGTTCGACCAGGGGGGTAAACCCAACATAGATTTATTCGCAACGAAGAAGAATGCGAAGATGACGACGTACGTCTCTCCGATTCCAGATCCAAGCGCTTTCGCAACAGATGCGTTAGCTATCAGCTGGGTGTGAATGTATGCATACGCATTCCCTCCAGCAATCCTGATTCCAAAAATTCTTCAGAAAATCAGACAGGAGGAGTGCCAAGTGCTTCTGATCGCCCCAAATTGGCCAATCCGATCGCCCCAAATTGGCCAATCCGATCATGGTATACGGATCTGCTGGACCTTCTGATCTGCAATCCGGTTCCTCTGCCTCTGATGGACAACATTATCTTCCAGGGCAAGGCCCTTCACAACAATCCGGCAATGTTCAGATTGACTGCGTGGATGTTGTCAAGGAATCTAGAATTAAGGAGGGCTTTTCTGAGCAAGCAGCCATGTTTATGGCAAAAGCCAGGAGGGGGTCAACCTCCAGAGCATATAATTATAAAATCAACAGATTTGCAGAATGGTGCTCAAAAAGATGTATTGATCCAATGGATTCATCTATTCAGGTAGTAGCTGATTTCCTCTGTCACCTGTATGATGCCTATAGCCTCAAGCCTAACTCTATTGCTGGTTATAAGTCAGCTTTAATGACAGTTATCGCTTGCTTGGCTAATAGGGGAAGTGATGAAGTAAGTACATTAAATATTTTAATTGAAGGCATGGGCAATCTAAGACCAAGGAATCCCCCTGTGATTCCGTCTTGGAGTTTATCTCTAGTGCTTCAGGTACTAGGTGTTAAGCCTTTTGAACCACTTAGTTCCATTTCTATGAAAATGTTGACTCTTAAAACTGTATTTTTAATTGCTGCGGCCTCGGCTAGGTGTAGAAGTGAAATTCATGTCTTATCAGCCGAGGCAGACCGTTTTGTGGTTACAGGGGAAGGCCTTAAGCTTCTACCTAGGGTTAATTTCATGGCTAAAAATCAGGCTGAAATATCCAGGTCAACCTATATTTTTACCAGGTTTAACTAGATATGATCCTAATTCTAAAGCATGGTGTCCAGTCTGAGCATTAAACCGGTACAAACAATGTACTCAGGAATGGCGGACGGACCCGTCAGCGTTATGGTTGTCATATATTGAACCCCATGGCAGGGCGTCTAAGGACACCATTTCCAGGTGGATTGTAGAGTGTATTCAATTTTGTCATAAATCCGCCATAGGTAAACAAGTTGACATAGCCAAGGCTCACAGTGTCGAGGGCGTAGTGGCTTCCACTGCCCTATTTAATGGGGTCCCTGTGGATGACATTATGTCGGTAGCTCAGTGGCACTGTGAGTCAAGTTTTACAGACCATTATCTCTGTGACACCTCGAATCCTCTCGCCTTATCGATTTTGAAAAAATAATTAGGTGTACATTTTTGATGAGGTTTCCTCATTATTTATATATATCACAATTAATTAATGGGAACAACCACTTATTTGGGACTGCATCAGTCTTCTCCACTGGGAGGATGATGTCAGCAGCCAAACTCAACAAGGTCAGTCTTGTTTATTGTGTTGTTCATTGTTAATTGTATTGTCACGTGACCCTTTGTTATTAACATGGTGATGGTATGTGTTTTATGTGGTTCATTATTGAGAGTATACGAAAATGGAGCCTTTTCGTCTCTTGTCCTATAGTACATGGCACTTGTACGTAGAGAGCGTATGGGACATTGAGGTCATTCAGTCTTCCTCCCAAGAAGAGGGGGGGTGGGGGTGGGGGGGGAGCGCATATGACATTCGGTCATCTCTCATCCATCGGTTTTGTGTTAGCCGATGTTCCCATCTAATCCTGACTGTGTTTTCACACAGTTTTAGAAGTTTAAGTGCCTTAAACGCAGAAAAGCGCATAGGGAAGAGCTGGTCTTTTGACCTCGCCTCCCTCCCGCCGAATCCCTGACAAATTCTGGCAATATCAAAGAGTATTAGGGAGGTAAGTATACTCTTGAAGTGAAATAAACAAAATCACGGATTTCTTTTTTCACGAGAGAGTTGGTACTTACCTCCCTAATACGGACCCGGCCTCTCCACCCCACAGAGGCTCGGTCTTCAGGCTCTTGTAAGTTGTATGGTGTCAGCCAATAAATTAGTCGGAGGAAGTGCTAGTCTGCGCATGTGCGGTAGTGGGGCTGGCATCCGCCGGACTGCTCTCTGACTCCCTGCCCAGTAGGGGCACCTAACTTTTTTAATCTGAGTGTTTTATTGAGTGAAAGCCGATATTTAGCAATATCAAAGAGTATTAGGGAGGTAAGTATCAACTCTCTCGTGAAAAAGGAAATCCGTGATTTCGTTTATTCTTGAACAAGTTTATGACAGTAAAGTTGATTATTTTATCATGGTAGACTAGTAGTAGGGTCATTCCATATAAGATGGACCAATGCCCGTCAACTCATAGTCACGGATTTCCTTCAAATGTTCTCAGTGTGAGCATATGGATGTTTTAGTTGAGCATGACAATTTTTTAACTGATATGTGAAATACTTTTTGAAAAATGCCCTCTCAAAGACCCCTATGCTAAAATTGACAAAAGTTTCAAGTACAAATCCAATGTTTGAGACATCATATCTCATCCAATATACTGTTTACAATACTAGATCTTTTCATTCTAATGCTCTGGTCAGCATACTTGAGGAAAATAACAAGCAATATGTGTTGACTTGTTTTGGGTGTGTTTTAGGGGTCACCAAAAACGTTAAAAACAGCTAATTTTCCTGTTTCAACAAAATTTGGTGATACAGTAAAATGTATATTATAGTTGCTGTAACTAAATGATTTCTACCCAGTTCACTAGAGCTAATATTAGCTTAGTAATATTTACTGACTAACAGCAAGGTTTGGTCATCAAAAAATTTTGGGGGCCCAATGCACCACCCCTGTTCACAAAAGAGGGCCAACTTCATCGCCTATTAAGTCAAAATAACCCCTTTCAATTTTTATTTTATTTTGGTAAATGGTAGATATATGGTCAATAGTTACATGGTTAAAACTTGCACTCTTACATTTGTTCCCTTTTCGAGCTATGGCATATTAGAAATGTGATATTTTTGTAAAACTTGTACGATATTCCATATTTGGGGGGTTAATAATTTTAAAATTATAGGGCCTAGAGGCATGAAACAAGCGATACAACCAGTTCTCCTGCTATATTAGAAGAACCAATCAGCATTCCCTGGTTATATAATACATAAACATCGATTTTCTAGACCCAAAGACCTGACTCTGTTAAAATTTGACATTTTTCGCGACAATCTAATTTGTTTTAAAAAGTTTAAAATATCTCCACTTTAGCATTTTAGATACTTTTTCATCATAGGTGGACATTGAATGGTATATTATGGTCATATTAGTACAGCTACATGGACTTCTATGGCCATTTATAGATAATTTTGACACACTGCGACCAGGCCAATATGTGTAATCTCTCATACTAAAGTATGCCTAAATGTCACCCATTTCGTGGAATTATTTAATAAACTGAGACAGGCATTGGTTAATACACATGATATAATATAAAAGTGTTAAGAGATAGTACATAATACTACATACCTCAGCAATAATTGATGATACGGTACATGATCCAGCATATACCGCTCCTCCAAATTATTTAAATAGTCCATTTATAAAGTCGATATCAGTTTGTGGAAAAGTGTACTGCCGGCCAGTTGCTGTCAATGGTGTTGACACCTTACTTAGAATGTCACAAAAAGGAACCCAGCACTGGTCTGTGCGCCTTGGCCAACTAAAGGATCGAGCTGGTCCATGCGGCTTCATAAACGAAATGAGACAGTCCTCATTTTCTAGACTAATTTCTAACACTATGCCAAACCACCAATTTTTGTCATACAATGCACCAACATAGTCACTCAAAGACAGTTCCATAGGGATATTTAAATTCTGAATCTCTGATGACATACCAGGTTGTGTGTTAGAAAATGACCGAGTGTATGAAACATCATCAGTTGAAATTTGCTTTACTGTGATAGAGTTAGTGTCATTTGGAACAAACGAATGGAATGACCTGGTTCCTTGCACTGTTTTGGCAAGAAGATACCGCTCTTCCAACATTGTATGATGGCTCTGGCTCTCATCTTTACTAGCTAAGAAGAACTTGATCTTGCTTATGTTCTGTTGGCTGAATTCATACAATTCACTAGCATTTCGTATAAGCGCTGTTAGCAGACTAGCCCTTGCGGCTAAGCGCTTCACTGTGCCACCAATACCGTCGCAAACACCTTTACCATGGCTGGTAGCAAAGAAATGCCATTCTGCCTTAATATCAAAATCTGAATAATGATGGCAGACATTAATAAAGTTTTTGAAGTTCTTGTATTGTCCTTCACACCCATCACTAAAGTATTTAATTATATGAATATTGGGATACTTTTCCTTCAAATATCTTGTAAAAATCTCCTGAAAACAGTACACAGTATTTGTTTCGTATTTCAGACACTCAGAGATGAAGCATACATTTTCTTCATTCAACTTTCCATAAGCCTTAACATAAAATGCCAAAGGATGTATCGTGGCTTGAGAATTGTTCCAATAAAATACCTGTACACAATCTTGCACAATAATGCTGTAATTTTCAGCAAAGTCGAGAACAACAATGGCAGTAGTGTCATCTAAATCATGTTTGCACGCTTTCAAGAATTCACTTTGAGATTTCGCTATGAAGGAATGTGGTGTTAATTCTTGGATCCGTTGACATAATATAGAAATAAAATCTTCAACTGATACTTCTCGGCGCATGATTTCAATTCGGTCTGTGGATACCCATTCATTGAATTTAATGATGTCATCCTCATCCATGTGCTCGTAAAGGTCTTGCTCTAAGGAAGTTTTGAGAAATGCAGTTCCTGAACACTTTTCACATCGTTGCAGCATGCAATTTCTAGAACTACTGTCACATACAGATTTGTCAATTAGGTTATGATAGTCTTCAGAGATAACATCCACCATAAACTTTACATTTTGGTGTTTTTCGCATACACAAACATTGTGGCTGCCGCTAGAAGAAACAGTTACACACCATTTGGGTCTTAACTCAACAAATTTAGAGAAACCAATTTTAAGTCCAGTTTCTGTTTTGAAATTAGCATGTACTTCCTTCAAATTTGTCAGGATTAGCCGTTTTTGCTTATGTTCTTTGGTACCACAAATTCTTACAGTAACAAAATCATTTTTCCCGGGTAATAGTCTAGATACAGTATCATCTTGGTAGTAGTTAATAACACTATCTAGTGTATGCTGATCAAGCTTATTTCTTTTAAAGGTTTCACGATCAGCGAGTATTCCATCATTCTGCGCAAGTTGTCTGGCTTGTTTCACCATATAACGCGTAACACCACATGCCTGAAAAACCTGAACAGTTATCTATCGACCATGATTTAGGTGTAATAGTCAATACTTGTATCTTTTGATTTCATGATGACACAGACAGTTTTTCATTCATGTTCGATACCAAGTAGTCCACATCTAACTTAGAATCACATGTACATTCAGTTTGTGAAGTGTCGGCAACTAATTTATTAGGTGGAAAACCTAGGTGGGATGCCACGTGACTTGTTGTTGCTTCTGCCATTTGTTTGATTTTTCGTTTACCATATGATACTTTCCTTTCTGAATGGACACTCTTTAGGGGAGAAACTCCAACTGCTGAGAAACTAGAGTTGAGGCATTCAGCATTACTGTACAAAGTATCTGCTATGGCCATTGATTCCGGTTCACTGTCACTACAATCTGTCAGGTTATTAATTTTCTGCAAACAATGATGGCAAATCTTTTGGCCAGGTTGTCTTCTCTCTCTAGTTTTCGACTGTATTAATGCCACAATTTCTTGATCTATATTAACTAGTCCCTTTTTAATAAGCTTTTTGTGAACTTTTAGGGGATCACAACATGAAGTGTTCTGCCTCATCATCGGGAATATATGCAGATAGTGTTTCTTGTGGCAACAGCACACTGTTTCTAAACTATCCTCACTCTGGCCGCTTCTCATTGCAACAAGTGTTTTATCTGTAGCCATCAATTGTACAACATCATTTACAGAGCATTTATCCGTAAACTTATGACATTTATCATTAGTGAGACGTCCAACTGAACAAAATATCTCTGGTAATTCAGCCATTGTGCAACGTGTCCTAGTCAAAGTTTACACTTTTCAAATTAAAAGGCCTAATTTATCATTAAAATGTATAGTGAATTATTAAATTTTTAAAGTAAATATCTAAACATTTGTGTATCAGCAACAATGTCAATGTTTCAAGGCAGTAATTATTAAACACCTTCACTGGTCATGCTGCCTAATCTTGATCACTTAAAATGCTTGACTGAATGAACTCTTGTTGATAGCAATACTTGCATGCAGATCTCTGAGAAAAACTGAGACCATGTGACTAATCAATATCACCTCACTACCTATGTCTATTACAGCAATTGACCTAATTATATACAACCCTCTGAAGGTTGAGTTATTTTCTCTAGATATGAAATCTCTCAGTCTTTATTAACACTGGATAACTCAAGACTGAGTGATGAGCTGTTGCAGCTCGACCAGCTTACAGGACAAACTCTGTACCTGGTGTATATTTTGAAAATGATTTGACTGAAAATTATTGATGGCTAAGTCAGCAACAACTTATAGTCAAATTGTTTTTTAAATATTCTCCATGTTATTCCCATTGAAAATGTTGTTGAATAATGACTTGTAGTTTACCCACAAAAATGTCAAATTTTAACAAAGTAAGGTTTTGACATCTCTAAAATCCATGTTTATCTATTTTGTAAAAGGGAAATGCTGGTTGTTTCTTTTAATAAGGCAGGGAAACGCGCTACATCTCTTGTTTCATACTTCTAGAGTGTATACTTTTAAAATTATTAACCCCCCAAAATCGAATATCATACAAGTTTTTGAAAAAATATCAGATTTTGTATTTGCCATAGCTCTAAAAGGAAACAAATGTAAGAGTGAACCTTTTGCCCCTGTAACCATTGACCATATATATAACATTCACCAAAATATTAAAAAAATTGAGAAGTAGTAAAGGGGTTATTTTGAAAAAAGATGTTATGAAGTCACCCCATTTTGGCGAACAGGGGTGGGGGTATGGCTCCCACAAAATTTTTGCGGAGCATATCTTGCCATTAAGTAATAAATATCACTAAAGTAGCAGTAGCTCTAGTTAACAGGATAGAAATCATTTGTGTAAACCAAATACAAATACATTTTACGGCATCACCAAATTTGGATTAAAATATGAAAAATCACATTTTTTGGCATTTTTGACGACCCCTAATACATGCCTAAAACAGGTCAGCACAAAATGCTTGTAATTTTCTCGAACTATGGTGACCAGACTGTTAAAATAAAAAGACCTAGTATTGTGAGCACTGTAGTCGGTGAGATATGAAGCCTCAAACATAGAAATTTTGTTACAAATTTTTGTCAATTTTAGGCAGGGGGTATTGGATAGGCCAGTTTTAAAAAAGTATTTGACCTTTCACTATAATACTTGGAATTTCCTGTTAATACATACATATGCTTACCCTGACAAAGTTTGAAGGAAATCTGAAACTATGACTTGACGGATTTCAAAAATTTTGGTCCTTATATGGAATGACCCAATAGCTCTGTCATATTGGACATAATTTAATTGAAGCATTTAGAAACCTGTTGTCAGTCAGTGCTATGAATACTGAATACTACATATGGTTGTAGTATAAGGAAGATAAAGTGTTGAATCACTAGTAAGTTATGCTTTAAAATGAATATGCATGCGTATATCCTGACCTAGTTTAACAGGAAGAAATAATGTCATGAATGGTAGCCATTTTTTTGCTTCAAACAGGGTAAGAGTATTGCAAACTGAGCGGATAGTTGGCGGCAAACTGAGAGGGTTGGTTAGCGGCAAACTGAGCGGCTGGTTAGCGGCAAACTGAGTGGCTGGTTAGTGGCAAACTGAGCGGCTGGTTAGCGGAAAACTGAATCCTTCTTAACCAATCAGATTTTGAGTTGTCGCTACTTAGCGGCTAACTAATTTGCATGGTAAAATGTTAACCACCCACTGCTTAGCAGCTAGTTTGCGGCTAACTAGCAGCTAGTTAGCGGCAGCACTTAGTGGCAGGACCATTTTTTTCGTATGGGTGATATCACAAAAAATGTTTTAATCTTCCCTGATTAAAATACCAGACCTATTTACTGAATTGGTAACAGAATTGAATCCAGTTTTGTGCAGAGGAGAAGTCTTATATCAGCTCCTGGGTTGGCAGCAATTTCCCAGGGCGGGAAATACTGGTAAATACCGCCCTGGGAAATAATCCAAAAAGCTGGAAATACTGGGAAATACTCCAATACTCACCAGTAGTAAATTTTAAACTAAATATCTTAGATATATTAATCAGAGGGGCTAATATAGAACAACATATGGGATCAATGGACTGGTTAATGGAATAAGCTCGCGTGACAGAAGTTTGACAAGTGGGATCCCACAAGGCAGCGTCCTAGGGCCGATTGTCATTTGCATAAATGACTTGCCGGACTGTGTCAATGCAGCAATATTTCTCTTTGCAGATGACACAAAGATGTACAAAGAGACAAAGACATTTGAAGAGACGGAAAAGCTATAAGAAGAACTCAAGAATCAAGATTCAATGTTATTTATTTCATTAATTTTTTTAATATATTTAATGTCACAACAGGTAGTCCACCTAACGCAGAGCCTATAAGGCGGTGGACTCCAATACATACATAACACGAGAACAATTGTACAACATAAATAAAAACATCACCACCATATCAATATCATATGGTGGCGAACATATCAACATTATGGGAGAGAAAGTTAAAAAGGTAATGATAGTAGTATAATATTAATGTTTAGAAAACATTTGGACAACATGGATAACACATTATACGAAGGTGACATAACAGTTGCTATTACACCACAAAAACATCCATTACCGTTCAATCACTACTTGCTAAATCAATTATCTGCATTTAGCTATCAGAATATGATTTTTATGCCTGCATACACACCTCCCCATGCCTATTCCTATTAATATGGACCCTCAACCAGGCTACTGGTTAAGTCCATCTCCAGCATACTGACAGATATAGACTGGCACCAGTCTATACTCACCCCATAGTGATGCTTGTCACTAAGCGCGCTTGCGCATGCGCACTGGAGCCCAAATAGGAAACAGATTAATTTTTCAATTATTCTGCTTGCAGAACAAATGCTTAAATATTCTTCAAGAGTTTTTTTGTGCTTTACGCTGTGTCAGTTACACTATTGTCTTCTATATTACAAGGCTTATGCCTAATATGAAGTCAATCCTCCCTAAGTTACGTTTAGGAAGTATATTCGTGGTTATATTGTACTTTGTAACTATGTTCATATTGTTACTGGTTTTCGTGAAAGATCGTTCTCGTTTCGTGGTAACTTAATTACTATGCCTATATCATCATCATCATATTAATCTCTAGCATTCACCCAGAGCCCTTATCAAGTTACTTCTAGTGCATTATAAGGATTATCATTTATCCCTATGCAAGTCTGTTTTCTTGTCGGTAGAGATTTTGATTTCTAATTTGAAATTTCCTGCCTTTTTAGAAACGCTTTTTATCTTTCTAGTCTCCTTTTTACGAATTTCTAAGCGATATGCTTCATTGTTACGCTTTTTTCGTTTTTAGGAGTCCGCTAAGTCGTCAGATAGGACGAAATGTACGTCATCGAAATGTGATCGCCATCACTCAGCTGAATTTGCCGGCATGTCTGTGCGAAATGTACCACCTGTACCCTCACAACGATGTGTGGGGATTTGTAAAGGGTGGCCGGTCTCGGTGTCAAAGGCTTTCTTTAAGGATTTACCTTCTAAACAACCGCTGCCCTCTGGTCATCCTTCCCCTACCTCCGTTGCTAGTAAGGCGAAAGCTGTGTCTTTTGCACAAACTAATGTTTCTTTACTGGTAGCAACGGAGGGGGGAACCTCTTCGGCGAATTCGGATGCCGTACTAGCTCTATTTGCGAGATTTGAGTCCTTCGCGTCTGTCTTGACTAAATCCGTTGACGAAAGGAAATCTTCTGCTATTAAGAAAGCTAAGAAACAGGATGTTTCTTCAAGTTCTGACTATAGCCCGAGGACTAGCGGGCGTTCCTGCAAATGGGGGAAACCGATCCCTCTAACCTCCATGCAGGTTAAGAAATCTCCTAAGCAGAAGTCTAGAGCGACTAAGCTCTCGAAGGTGGGCTCGTGTAGTGCACCGGGTCAAACCCACATAAGACTTGAGGGTGATGGGCATAACCCACAAGCCGTGGTGGCGGAAGCTGAGGCTGACATCCATAAGTCTGGTACTTATGCTAATGCCAATTTTTTGATTATACCAGTTGTCAAGGTTCTTTGTAGATCGCCCATTGCTAAGAATTTGATTCCTAGTCTTGCTGGTTCTTCCGGTTCTGTTGTGTTGGACTCGGGTCCTCTGGAGTCGGGTTTACTTCCTTTTTCTGGTTCTTCTTCCGTTCCGTCAGTTTCCGTTTTAACTTGCGGTTTAGCAAGACATCCGGGTCTTCATGATCCGGTTCTTTCTTCTCTGGCATCCGTTTCCGGTAGGACTTCCGGTTTGATAGGAAATCCAGGTCGTCAAGATCTGGTTGTTACTTCCGTACCGTCCGTTTCCGGTATGACTTCCATTTTTGTAGGACATCCGGGTCTTCAAGATCTGGTTCCTAGTTCCGTTTCCGGTTTCAGCTACGCTTCCGGTCATTCCGGATATCCGGAGTCTTGAGGACTCCTACTATTTTTTGACTTCCAGTAGAAGCGCTTCCGTTTCCGGTTTGGATTCTGGTCGGTACACTTCTGTTTCCGGTTCTAGAGGTGTACTTCCGGGTCGTTCAGATCCGGATAGACTACCGTCTTCCGCTTCCGGTTGGGCGGTAGCTTCCGGGATAGCGAGAGTTCAAAATTGCTTAGGTTCGTCTAAGATTTCCGATGATAGGAGTTTGGTAGATTCTGTTTCGGAAATATCTCAACGGGTGTTTTCTCAGGATTCTGTAGCTCCCAACTATGACTCTTTTCTTTTCTGCCTTCTCAGGTAGTTGATGTTGATTTATCTTCTCAGTCTTCTCCTCCTTCCTTCCGTGATGCTGTTTTGAATCCATCCTTTTCTAGGTCTTCTTCTTTCTCCTCCTCTTCTCATTCTTCAGGTCTTAATCCTATTTCGTCTTCTCTTTCTGCCAAGGATTTCTCTTCCAGTCATGTGTCTAACGCATCTGCTCTCTTTAAATCTTCCCTTCCTCCTCCTCCGGGTTTCTCCCGTCTTCCTTCTTCTCTTTCCTCTCATGGTCAGTTGGATCATCCTTCTTCTTCGTCTTCTTTTCATTCATTCTCTTCTCTCCCTCCTTCTTCTTCTCCGTCTTTTGATCATCTTGTTTCCGTGGTTCTTTCCCCTGAACTAGAATTTCAAATTGTTGATTCAGGCTTAGATTTTCCCTTGTTCTCTGTGGTTAAGGATTCTTCTTTAGATCGTTCATTTGTTTCTGCCCGTTTTTATAATCTTTCGAGGTTTTCTGCAAGTTCTCTGGTCCTTCCTTTCTTGTCCTCTAGTCAAGATCAGGGTAGGGATTCCCTTTCTTTTTCTCAGGTTTCTTCCTTTCCTGAGTCGGCTAGTAGGCCCCCCTCTCCTGTTTCCTCTAGGGCAGGTGAATCTTTAGTGTCAGTTGACTCCTCTATTCTCATCTCTCCTCTTCTCCTCTTCTTCCTTCTCTTCCGTCTGCTCCCAATTTGGTCAGGGCCAGGGATCTGAAGCGGTTTTGCCTGGCTAGAGCCTCTTCGGAAGACTGGTCCATGGCTCACAGGTGGATCGTATCTACTCTTTCTCTTCCTCTTAAGGAAGAATTTGCTATGGATCCTCCTTCTTTCGGATCCGCTCTCTCTACATCTGATCCTTCCTCTTCTCCTCAGGAGCTGCCTATTGATAACCTAGTTGTTGATATGCTCGATTTCTTTGTTAATGATTCTGCGAATTCTGACTTTTGAATGTATGATTCTCCTATTCAAATTCCTACGGAAGATTATTTGAAGGTTGCCTCCACTCAGTCTCTTTCTGGTTCCGCTTGGGAGGTTCTTTCTTCTCAGTTAAAGGATGCTTCCAAGGTTGAGTTTTCCAATGACCTTTCCAAATGGGAGTCTATTTGCAGATCTCAGCTCAAGTCCTCTAATTTCCTTGCTCTTATCTGAGGCCGTTCTTAAGGCTGAAGAACGGGGTGATCCAGTTCCTTTGTCAGTTTTTCGTTCTTTGGTTAATCTGTCTCGTGGCTCCCTCAATTCAGTCTGTAAGTCTTTGGGTTTTATTACATCTAAGCGTAGATCTAGGAGGCTCTCTGAGGTTAGGATTTCTAGCTCTTTGAAGCATAGTCTTGTTGTAGCACCTCCGTTTGGTATAGATCTTTTTGGACAGTCAGCTCCTAGTCTAATTTGTGCGGAATCTGAGCACCTGAAGGCCTCTAGGGAGCTTCAGGCTAAGATTTCTTTCTCTAATCCTTCCTTGAAAAGAGAAGTGTCTTCTGTGAGGAGTCCTAATTCTTCTAGAAGAAAGACCCTCAAACCTGACCAATTTGGGGCTTATCCTTCTAGGGTTATCCATAATTCCAATCTTTGTCCAATCGTCAGGATCGATCCATGGAGGAGGATCGTTTCGAGTCTGTTTCCTCACATCGTTCTAGGTCTCCAGGGAGGCAGTCTCCTTCTTGGGCGAGAGGGGGTCAGACCCCTTCTTGCCATGCTGGTTCCAGGTCCAGAGGTCGTTCTTCCTTTAGAAGGTTTCAAGGAAAGAGAGTTTGAAGGTATGGACTATTCCCGGATAGGTCCAAGCTTCTCTCTTCCCTTCCTCATCCCTCCCCCTCTTCTTGTCCCTTCGGATCAGTCAGTCCAGTGCCTGTTAGCCAACGTGCCAGTAGGAGGGCGCCTTTCTCTATTTTGGGAGAGTTGGCAAGCCCTTGTTCAGGACTCCTGGCTAGTGTCTCAGATACATTGGGGTTATGCACCGTCATGGATCCGTCATCCTCCTCTTCTCTCTTTTTTCCCAGTTTGGACTCCGGTTCCCTCCAATCGGAAAAAACTGGTGGCCTTGGAAGAGGAGTTGGAATCCATGATTGCAAAGAGGGCAATAGAAGAAGTTCCCCATTGGAGAGTAGACCCGGGCTACTACGCGATCATTTTTTTAGTTTCCAAGAAAACAGGAGGTTGGTGTCCCATCATAAATTTGAAAAAGCTATATCTTATGATTCTCACCCCCAAGTTCAAGATGGAGACGATCTCCCAGATCATTTCCGGTCTGGATCAGGGAATGTGGACGTCTTCCATCGATTTAAAGGATGCCTACTTTCATGTTCTTATTCACCCTGCCTTCAGAAAGTTCCTGAGGTTTGCTTACAAGGATCGAGTTTGGCAGTTCCCCGCCATGCCTTTCGGCCTGACCACGGCTCCCTTCCTTTTTACCCATCTAGTTTCAGTCGTGGCAGGAATTTTACACCATCGTTCTATCCATCTTCACATTTATATATGGTTGGTAAAAGCAAGGTCATCCTCAATTCTCTCAGGAATTCTTCCAGAGGTTTGCAGTCTGGCATGCAACCTAGGGTGGATTTTAAATCTAAAGAAATCAAGCCAAGTTCCATCTCAAATCTTTACGCATCTAGGCGTTTCTTTCGACCTGGCCCGGGGTCTAGTCTTCCCCTCAAATCCAAGGATAGAGGCTTTATCAGTGGCAATGGAAATCCTGTCTTCTTCTCCCATGGTAAGAGCAAGATTCTTTTTAAGAGTGATAGGCCTGATGGTCAGAGTAGAGAAAGTAATTCCTTGGGCGGCGCTGATGAGAAGACCCTTCCAAATGTATTTAATGTCCCTTTGGAAGCAGTCAGTCCACTATATTTACCATCAGATTCCCATCAGAGAACATTTGATCCCTCATCTAGATTTTTGGAGGGATTGTTCTCTGCTTCTGATGGGTGTTCCACCAGTAAAGTCCTCCCCTCAGGCAGTTATCTTCACAGACGCTTCCCAGGAGGGTTGGGGAGCAGTCTGGGACTCCCTGTCAGTTTCCGGCATTTGGTCCCTGGAGGGGTCGACAGCCCATATCAAGATTCTGGAGTTGTGGGCTGTCAAGAAGGCTCTTCTTTCATGGTCAGATCTTGTGATAGGTCTCAAAGTCTCGATTCGGTCGGACAGTTCGACAGTGGTGTCTTATATCAACAGGCAGGGAGGTACAAGGTCGTCTCTCCTTTGTCTAGAAGTGTGGAATCTTCTCTTGTGGTGCCGCAAGAGGCAGATTTTTCTAGTATCCTCCCATGTCCCAGGCAGTCTGAATTTTCTGGCAGACCAACTGTCACGTCCCAGCAAGTTCGCCCACACGGTGGCAGTTAAAGAAGTCGGTTCTCAGAGCGATTTTCAGTCTTATGGATCGTCCTCTAGTAGATCTGTTCGTGACCTCTGAATGCCCAGATCTCCTCTTACATGTCTCCTTTTCCGGACAGTCACGCCCTGGCGGTGGATGCTCTGCCTCAGTCCTGGACAGGAATGTTCGCCTATGCCGTCCCTCCAATAATTTAGATTCCGTTAGTCTTGAAGAAGGTCAAGGACCACGATTGCGAGGTTCTTCTGATAGCTCCCTTTTGGTCCAAGAGGATTTGGTTTGTAAACCTTCTAGGTCTTCTGGTAGACTTTCCTCATCTTCTTCCAGTATCCCAGGATCTTCTATCTCAAGTAAGAGGTCTTTGTGTGTATCCAAATCCAGAAATTTTCAATCTGTGCGTTTGGAGAATCTTGAGTCTGAGGTCCTCGAGGTAAGGTTTCTTCAAGATCTCAGGAAATTATTGACTCTGCCAGAAGGGAATCGACTCGTCGAGTTTACAAAGGTTGACTTAAAATTTTTGGTGAATGGTGTTCAGACCAAGGTTTCATGCCCGATTCTGTTTCTATACCACAAGTATTAGATTTTTTATCTTATCTGTTTGATTTTTTACATTTGTCAGCTAATACGGTCAGGGGGTATAGATTTTCTGGCTTCTTCCCTTCCTTGTCTTTTGAATGCTGATGTCAAGGATACTAAGACTCTTAATAGTTTTATTAGCGGTCTAGGTAATAATCGTCCTCCGATTGCTAAGCCTTTACCTTCTAGGAATTTGGCTTTGGTATTTCAAGTTTTGGCAGGTCGCCATTTTGAACCTATTTCTTCTATCGGTATTAAGCTTTTAACTCTCAAAGCTGTTTTTCTTGTTGCTGCTGCCTCTGCTAGAAGGCGTTCAGAGATTCATGCTCTTTCTGCTGAAAAGGATAGATTTATAGTTTCAGGAGACGGTTTGGTTTTATATCTCAGAAGGGACTTTTTATCTAAAACTCAGTCTAACCGCTTTCCTGCTAGTCCGATCATTTTAAAATCTTCATCATCTTTTTCGCCATCCGATAAATTTTGGTGTCCTGTTAGGGCATTAAGAACCTACAAACAGCGAACCGATTTTAAAAGAGCCGATCCATCCCATTTATGGGTTTCCTACGAGGAAGGGTTATCTAAGCCGGTCTCAAAATCTATGATTGCCAGATGGATTTGTGAGACAATTAAGCTTTGTTATGAGATAGCCTCACCGGATAAAATTAATCTCTCCCATATTAAAGCCCATGACGTTAGAGGTATGACTACTTCTTTCGCTCTGTTTGCCGGTTCGTCTTTAGATGAGGTCATGCAGGTGGCAGGATGGAAATCTGAATCCACTTTTACATCTTTTTATCTCAAATACCAGAGTGCAGCAGCCTCCTTCTTTCGTAACATTACTATTTTAACTAAAAAAGCCGAAGACCATTTACCAAGCACTTCCCACCATTTTCATTAGGACTGTGCGTCTGGCGGAAATGGTGAGTCTTCTTTTGGGTTTTATTTATTTCTTTAAGTTCAAGTTTTCCTTATTTGTTAATCACGGTGTGATTGAGTTAAATGCACTATTATGTTATGTTATTAACATTTGGATAAGATTGGTTTGATCTTTATCCTTGTTTGTTGATTCTCAAATCTCCTCCTACCTAATGTTTAAATGGGGCACTGACCAAATCTATGGGTTTAGCAAGTAGTGATTGAACGGTAATGGATGTTTTTGTGGTGTAATAACAACCCCCCACAGACCCCCCTTGTGGGTTGGTCTGTTGTTTTATTAACCACTATAAAAACATGCTTACCGTTCAATCTCTGACCCGGACTCAGCCACCCCGCATGGTAAAATTTGAGAATTGGCCTTTAATATTTAGCAGTTAAATTTAGAAAAGTGAATCTGTTTCCTATTTGGGCTCCAGTGTGCATGCGAAAGCGCGCTTAGTGACAAGCGTCACTATGGAGTGAGTATAGACTGGTGCCAGTCTATATCTGTCAGTATGCTGGAGATGGACTTAACCAGTAGCCTGGTTGAGGGTCCATATTAATAGGAATAGGCATGGGGAGGTGTGTATGCAGGCATAAAAATCTTATTCTGATAGCTAAATGCAGATAATTGATTTAGCAAGTAGTGATTGAACGGTAAGTATGTTTTTATAGTGGTTAATAAAACAACAGACCAACCCACAAGGGGGGGTCTGTGGGGGGTTTACACTTACATGACATATATTTACATAGAGGAGTGGAAAAGGGTGCTTGTCCTTTTTATACGCCCGCGTCCGTCTGATTCTTGTCCGGAGAAGATCTCGAAGAGTTTTGATCCTACACTCACAAATTTTTTTCAGCAGATATATTACCTATAGGCGAAGTGTCATGATTTTGATTCGGCAAAATCCTCCCATATTCGCTAGCGTTATCTCCCTTGAAAGCTTAAAATTTGTCAAAATGTTCTTGTCCGCAAGAGATCTCGAAGAGTTTTGAACCTACAGTCACAATTATTTTTCAGCAGATATATTACCTATAGACGAAGTGTCATGATTTCGATTCGGCAAATGTCCAAATTTTCTTGTCCGGGACAGATCACGAAGAGTTTTGAACCTACACTCACAATTTTTTTCTGAAGATGTGTTATATATAGGCGAAGTGTCATGATTTCGGTTCGGCAAGATCTGCCCATATACGCTAGAGTTATCTCCCTTGAAAGCTTAAAATTTGTCAAAATTTTCTTGTCCGGAACAGATCTCGAAGAGTTTTGAACCTACACTCACAATTTTTTTCCCAGAAGACTTGTTATGTATAGGCGAAGTGTCATGTTTTCGGTTCGGCAAGATCTGCCCATATTCGCCAGAGTTATCTTCCTTGAAAGATTAAAATTTGTCAAAATTGTCTTGTCCAGGCCAAATCTCAAAGAGTTTTGAACCCACACTCACAAATTTTTTTTCAAAAGATGTGGTACATATAGCCGAAGTGTCATGATCTTGTTTTGCATGATCCGCCCATATGCGGGAGTCGTGATTTCATTTTGGCAAAATCCTCGTATATTCGCGTGAGTTATCTATCTCCCTTGAATGATTAAAATTTTTCCAAATTTTCTTTTCCTGGCCAGATCTCGAAGAATTTTGAACCTACACTCGCAATTTTTTTTCCGGCAGATGTGTTAGGTATAGACAAAGTCTCATGATTTCCTTTCGACAAAATCCTCGCATATTTGTGAGAGTTATCGCCCTTGAAAGATTAAAATTCATCAAAATTTTCTTGTAATTGTAATGATCAATGCAGCTGTGAAGACTTTCAAGATTTTTATTGATGTCTTTGCTGTGAATTCCAAATGTGTACCTAATAGAAGTTGCGCCCCCCCCCATTCCCCTTTTTTTCAGAGAATTATCAAAGACTAACTATTCACATTTAGCATTCCTCAAACAAGTATGCTTGCTTGCAGGCGTATGTTGAGTTTCACTAAAACTCTTGTTATTATTATTGACTTTGGGTTAAAGTTAATATTATTTGTTCTGTGTGTTTTAGTGGTTTTGGTGGCTGGGTGTTATTATACTTAGTTGCTGACTGCCTTTGGTGCTTGGTGAAACATTGTGTTAGTATTTACTGATGATCGTATTCTTAATGTTTTGTTTAAATGACAATTGTGTTATGATTTGTGACACCAAAAAGGACATAGCGATGATGGAAAATGTGCAGAGAAGGGCAACAAAATTGATTCACACACTGAAGTATCTAGAGTACCCTGATAGATTAAGAAAGCTAGCACTTCCATCACTCAAATATAGATGACTAAGAGGAGATATGATAGAGGTATGTAAAATACTAAATGGAATATATGATCCAAAAATTACCAAAAATATGCTGGAAATATCTAGAAGCAAGACAGCAAAAGGACACAACTTACGGCTAGAGAAAAAGACGTGTTGGTTTTGGAGCTACGGAAATACTCATTCACAAATAGAGTAGTGGATGTCTGGAACAGCCTACCAAGCACTCTACTAAATACTACATCAGTACTTAAGTTCGAGGTAGGGCTGGATAAATTTTGGAAGGACCAGGAGATGAAATTTGACGTTATCGCTGACTATAAAATGCCTCGAAATCACGTGCAAGAGTGTTATGTTTCATCCACAAATGAAGAGGCGGACGAAGAGGCTGAATAAGCCTGAGTCCACAGTGTTGTCCTATGAAATCAAATAAGGCAATAAAGGCATATCATAGCATATTTATAACCTTTTCAACTCTACATAGCAGAATCAAGACCTACTATTTATTGCACAATGTTGGTATTTTAAGAAACCATTTTGAGTAGAGGCTGCAACATTGGGGATTAAACAATTGAGATAACAACACATTTCATTCTGTTATAAATATGATTATATACTAATAGTATGTCCTATTTAGTATTTATACTATTACGTGCTACGATATGATTGATTGAAAACACAGACTTTCATATTATTTTTAGCACATTCTGTAGATTTCAGGTTTAAATAATAGCAATTACAATTTTTCAAGCGTTTCTCCTCTTCGTTCGCCTTACCTTTGGCCTGGAGCATAAAGAATTCAGAAATTAATTTGCGCCCCTCCCCCCCCCCCCCCCCACACTGTTTGCAGAAATCACAATTTATCAGTGGACCACAAGTACTATATTTGAAACATAAATGCGGGGAGAATCTAGGTTTTAGGAACTGTCCACACGATGCACAACCAGATTTCTGAAAGGCCACAAGACAAAAACAATGAGTATTTTTGTTAATAAGTTAATAAACCCAAAACAAAAATAAAAAGTGAGCAAGAATACTGGTCAAAAGGACCAATTAAAACAGATAAACCAGCATGGACAAAACAATATTGTTAATAACAAGGGTCAGGCTGATTATGATGTCATATCTTCAAAAATAAGAAGACAATCTGACAGAAAACATCATCCAGGTGTAAAGACGAATTGTATTCTAAACTCAAGAGTATAAGAATGGATTGATAAAGCAATAAGCTTTGCAAACCATTAGATAAACAGAGAAAAATCTGGCAGTACAAATCTTAAAATATTTCAAATATAATGGAGTGCCTATTTTTCATAATACTAGAATACCTGCATCTTTAGCATAGACATACTACCCGATCCAACGCTCTTAAGGCATCCACCATCATCACCAAGTCTCTCCACCATTTCTCCCTTTTCTCATGTTAGGAAAAAGGTCTATGCCCAGAGTGAGTTGGAGTTCTCATAAGAAGAGCTTCTCACTCTGCCCTTTTGGTCCCTTTCCCCTCTGAAATGGTGAAGAGACATCTAATTCTCTAGTGACCAACAATCAACGACATGTACCTGTGGACACAAAAACAAAAAGAGATTAGCATTTCATAGCACCAAAATAATATTTTACCACTTTTCTTGGCACTTATGACGTCTAACGTGCACCACGGAAACACATGACAAAGTGTAACATGACACAATTTAGACTGATAGTGATACTGATAAATTTATTACACCCAGATTTTGTACAAAGCATGTGGGGTTATATACAAATTTTCCCCACCAATCTATGAACAAGCAACAACTCATCAGCCTTGCGTTTCGTAGAGAAGACAATCCAAAACTCTGCTAATCCGTAAACTATTGACAATCTGCTGTTTTCGCATTAAAGGTGCACACTCACACCAGAGTGCCCAAAACAAAACTATCCAACTCGTACACCTCCAGAAGCTCAAAGTGTGTACACCAATGCAATGAAACGAAATAAATCCCAACACATGATGACCTCATCCAGCACAAACCAACACAATTCTCTCAATTGTGAAATTGAATTAGGGACTCGTGTCTCCAATTCAATTTCACAGCCCAAAAAATCATATTAATCCTTACGGAACAAAATCTTAAAATTTTTAAATTGTAATAAAAATCACCTGATGACCTGATCCTGGCGTGGTCTCTGGTGATTTTGCACGGTCAGACATGATCAGGGAGCTTCCAAAACAATCTCAGAGTGAAGACAAATGCAAAAGTTTAGCTTGAAAAACTAGTAAACATGTGTCTGTTTGCTAATAAATTGGAAAAGAGGAAGTGTCAGTCTGCACATGGGCGAGGTTGGGGCTGGTATCCGCCGGACTGTCAACTGACTATCTGCTCAGTAGGGGCACCTTACTTTTTTAATCTGAGGTTTTATCGGGTGATAGAAGATATTTAGGAAATATCAAAGAGTGTTAGGGAGGTAAGTATCAACTCTCGTGAAAAAAGAAATCTGTGATTTCTCGTTCGATCAATACTTACCATTACATTACTCATTGATAATACAGCTAGCTTGCTAGCTGGCTCTAGGAATCTAGATTTAGTAAGATTTACCGGCTCCTGGTACCGGGTACCCAGTTCCCAACAAGCGAGCATAGCAACAAGAGCAGTACATGCTTTTTGCATATAGAGAAATCTTAGTTTTATTGGTATTTATTTGGCGTAATTAAGCTGTCTCGCTTCTGGAATTGTTGGATTTACCATGGAAGGAGCTACTGAAACTCAGGTCGTATTTTTTTATGTTATTCTCTAGCTATATGGAGACTTAAGTCTCTGAAATTTTGTGTGTGTTGCATGTCCCAATTTCTGACCCCGAATCTGGGGCGTGTGGTTACAACAAAATATGCCAGATAAGATCGCCTCCTTTAATCCCAATGGTGATCGGGCAGTAATATGAAACTGGATGTTGGCTATACGTTTTTTTAACACTAAAATCGGCTTACGTCGTTCTCCGTATTATCCGAGCGGGTGACATCACACCCGTTTGATTTCTCAGATTTTTGTGGTGAAGGAAATGTTTCATTAATTCGCGCATTTTATTCTTGGTGCTGCGTGCGTTTGTGTACCAGAAACTTTAGAATTATGTCAAGTTTTGCGTGCAAATCACGATCTGTTTGCATTGATCCATGATTTCAAAATTCTTGATTAAGATGTGTTTTCTGTGGTTTTACCGTGTTCTACAGCAGTTTGTTTATTCATTTTGTTGTTCGTTTGAGAATTATAATTTTGAAATTAATTCTTAAATATACCGCAAATGCAATCGATATGGTTCCTGGTTCCGTGTTGATACATCCTTCAGGATCAATTTATGGGTGTATTATTGGTCCGCTATCGTTCTTATCGTCAGCTTACACAGTCTTGGTTGTAATGTTGTGGGTGTGGGGTCCAGGAGGGTTAACTTTTAATTTAGTGTCAAAATATTTGAAAATTATTTGTCTACCTTCCATTCCTGGCACGTACTGCTTGTTTATTTTAGGTCTTTGTGCTTGTTTTCAGGCCAAGCCTACCCTGCCATCTTGCTCAAGAGTGTCACAAATTCGTTACGGTCACCCTATAAAGCCCATGTCTGTTTTCGATGTTCGTCTTGTAATGTTGATAATAGGTGTAATGTTTGTTCAGTGTGGCCGGTCAAGTTTTTAGTTGAGTTCCTTTCCCAGAAGGACTTGGCTGGGTCTGACGCGGGGTCAGGCAGTGTGAAAAGAAATTGGGGAGCGTCCATTTCGGCCCCTGGGGGCGCTCCTCGTCTGCAGTTGGAGGGTTCGGAGATAGCACCTCTGGCGTGGTTTGGGCCCACGCTAGTGTCATCTCTGATATCAAAGACTGCAGGGCAATCTCTCCGTGTCCGGTACGGACCATGTCCTTGGACAGGGTTCTGGATTGGTTACCGAGAGGTGGGGGGGCATCTCGTATGGCTCCCTGGCGGTCCTGTCGGGCTCCGGCCTGGCGGGTACTGCTTCTCTGCGGCCACCTCCTGGTGGTCCAGTAGCGATAGCCGGTCCAGCGGACATGGGAGCAATTCGCCAGGACGGCTCCAGTGCTTCCTCATCCATTGACGACTCTTCGGGGTCTGAGGAGGCCAAAGAGAAGAGGTTGTTGCGGCCTGAGATACTGCGGGTAGAGTGCATGGAGGTCGATTTCATCCTGAACGGAACCGCCCTCCATCTGTCTGGCTTGGCGCAAGCCAGTGCAGCCGCTCCGCCCGTGGTTGAGGCCACACCGGTACCGGGCACCCGTCCAGTGCTGGTTGGTTTGCCACCAACTGACATGTTGACAGGTGTTGCTGGCCATGCTTTGTACATGCCTATCTCGCCTGGTCCACGTGTTGCTGGCCAGGCTTGTTACACGCCTATCTCGCCTGGTCCAGTTGAGCAAAATTTGCCTCCCTCCGGACTTTGTTCAATGTTGAAATCTGTATTTGAGCAATAGTAATGCAAGGATGTAGGTTGTAATGTAGTAATAATGACCAGATGACCCGGAGGGGCTGGTCTTATGTTTTACTAATTACATATACCAGAATGAAATTTCCTGTCATATAAAAATGTGGAGTATTTATGTTAGTTTTAATTTCAGCTTTAGTCAGATATTCAGAGCCGAGTAGTGATAGGATCATCTACCTCTTCATGGATCTGCTTAAAGCTGGATTATATGACTGGATTCGTCAAAGGAATGTAATCTTGGTTGCTACAACAAGGTCATGTGATAGCTATCAGCCAATGAGGTTGTCATTGTGCTTGTAAAACAAGACCAGACCATCCGGGTCGTCTGGTCGATTTGATCCAAGTTGTATACAACGAAGTTGAGATCGCTCAGTTATCTTGCTCTCGCACTGGCATATATGAGATCTCGCAAGAATACAAATGTGCATCTTCAAGCAAACTTTTCCATGAATAGTTCAACCAATATATTTCAGAATTCTTCTAAATAGCTCAATCGCCTCACACCATTAATAATTCCCGAGCAGATGTTAGGAAACTTTCTTCTCAAATCATGTCATTGACAAATGGAACAGATTTAGAGTCGATACCACATGCCCACCACACTGAGCAATTCATCCAGCATTTAGAGCCCACACATCATTAGATGCTCAGAAGGATTCAAGTAAGATTCATCATAGCCTGCTTTGTTCCAGACAATGTATTCAGTCTCAATGACTCTCTAAATCTCTAACCCGAGATAGAGATTACCATCATTGTGAATGGACGTTTCCACTGTATCCATCTATCATATGATGTCATAATCAACCACATGATGTATAGAATGCCATCACAATCAATGACGTCATTTGACATCATGAATGACGTAAATAATTATGTCATGAACACATAGTTGAAGACAGACTGTACATTGTTTATGAATTGTATGTCTTTACTATTTAAAAAATATCCTGATGAACATTTTGAAACTAATTTGACTTGGCGCTGTTGCTGCCATAGGCCATAGCTGGAGTATAGTACCCATTGAAGTTATGTTATTTAAAAAGCCCTAAAATTTGCACTCACAGAAGCACACATGGTCAACAAGACCGATTAAAGCACAGATGGATCGACTAAAAAAATTATATTTTCCTATTTTTTTGTCAGAAATTCTCTATCTTTCTCCTATTTTTTCCAAATTTCCTCCTATGTTTACTACTATGTTTTGCTATGGTTGGCTTTAAGGCCTGCATGAACACACTAGACGGTTTGGATGAAATTGATTTAGTTTGCACAATTTCTTCCCGCATTGATTAACAGCCTGGCATCACAGATATGTACATATTCAAGTGTAATGAGACCCTCATTAGTCCCGGTCATGTACTTCATGACAACCATCTGATTTTAGACATATGACTCATATATTATGGATCAATTTTCATTATTTTTCTGTGTTAACCAACATTCTGAGACAATATTGACTTCAATCACCTAAGTAAAGTTAGACATATATATGTGATGTAAGACTATGTATGTACGAATGCCCATGTGTATTGTTGTGTGTCTGTATGCATATATGTGTTATATATATTTTATATAACCGTTCATGTATATATTGCAGTGTCGGAGAATTGATTTAATGTTTTGTAATTTTATGATGATATCATAATATATTGTCAATATCGTATGACCTGCTTTGAACTAACCATGCATAAATAGCTTGCATAAAATGACAGAAATTCCAATCTCGCTCTTATTCTGATACACGAGCGTTATTAATTTTGCGATCACATCGCTATAGAAACAGATATCTAACTAGTAATGGGATCAATATTTCACATGGCAGCTATGATCAACCTCCACATTTTGCCATGATGATCTTCGACGGACAGACTATGATAATGTATGCATTATGAAGAGCTAAGCAAATACTCCAGCTTTTTTCATCAAACAATGCTTTTAGATATGGGAGGAGAAGAGCCTGCCTATCGTATTGACTATAATAAATGCTTTTAGATATGGGAGGAGAAGAGCCTGCCTACCGTATTGACTATAATAAATGCTTTTAGATGTGGGAGGAGAAGAGCCTGCCTACCGTATTGACTATAATAAATGCTTTTAGATGTGGGAGGAGAAGAGCCTGCCTACCGTATTGACTATAATAAATGCTTTTAGATGTGGGAGGAGAAGAGCCTGCCTACCGTATTGACTATAATAAATGCTTTTAGATGTGGGAGGAGAAGAGCCTGCCTACCGTATTGACTATAATAAATGCTTTTAGATATGGGAGGAGAAGAGCCTGCCTACCGTATTGACTATAATAAATGCTTTTAGATATGGGAGGCGAAGAGCCTGCCTACCGTATTGACTATAATAAATGCTTTTAGATGTGGGAGGAGAAGAGCCTGCCTACCGTATTGACTATAATAAATGCTTTTAGATATGGGAGGAGAAGAGCCTGCCTACCGTATTGACTATAATAAATGCTTTTAGACATGGGAGGAGAAGAGCCTGCCTACCATATTGACTATAATAAATGCTTTTAGACATGGGAGGAGAAGAGCCTGCCTACCGTATTGACTATAATAAATGCTTTTAGATATGGGAGGAGAAGAGCCTGCCTACCGTATTGACTATAATAAATGCTTTTAGATATGGGAGGCGAAGAGCCTGCCTACCGTATTGACTATAATAAATGCTTTTAGATGTGGGAGGAGAAGAGCCTGCCTACCGTATTGACTATAATAAATGCTTTTAGATATGGGAGGAGAAGAGCCTGCCTACCGTATTGACTATAATAAATGCTTTTAGACATGGGAGGAGAAGAGCCTGCCTACCATATTGACTATAATAAATGCTTTTAGACATGGGAGGAGAAGAGCCTGCCTACCGTATTGACTATAATAAATGCTTTTAGATGTGGGAGAAGAGCCTGCCTACCGTATTGACTATAATAAATGCTTTTAGATATGGGAGGAGAAGAGACTGCCTACCGTATTGACTATAATAAATGCTTTTAGATGTGGGAGGAGAAGAGCCTGCCTACCGTATTGACTATAATAAATGCTTTTAGATATGGGAGAAGAGCCTGCCTACCGTATTGACTATAATAAATGCTTTTAGATATGGGAGGAGAAGAGCCTGCCTACCGTATTGACTATAATAAATGCTTTTAGATATGGGAGGAGAAGAGCCTGCCTACCGTATTGACTATAATAAATGCTTTTAGATATGGGAGAAGAGCCGGCCTACCGTATTGACTATAATAAATACTTTTAGACATGGGAGGAGAAGAGCCTGCCTACCGTATTGACTAATAAATGCTTTTAGACATGGGAGGAGAAGAGCCTGCCTACCGTATTGACTATAATAAATGCTTTTAGACGTAGGAGGAGAAGAGCCTGCCTACCGTATTGACTATAATAAATGCTTTTAGATGTGGGAGGAGAAGAGCCTGCCTACCGTATTGACTATAATAAATGCTTTTAGATGTGGGAGGAGAAGAGCCTGCCTACCTACCGTATTGACTATAATAAATGCTTTTAGATATGGGAGGAGAAGAGACTGCCTACCGTATTGACTATAATAAATGCTTTTAGATGTGGGAGGAGAAGAGCCTGCCTACCGTATTGACTATAATAAATGCTTTTAGATATGGGAGGAGAAGAGCCTGCCTACCGTATTGACTATAATAAATGCTTTTAGATGTGGGAGGAGAAGAGCCTGCCTACCGTATTGACTATAATAAATGCTTTTAGATATGGGAGGAGAAGAGCCTGCTTACCGTATTGACAATGCTTTTAGATATGGGAGAAGAAGAGCCTGCTTACCGTATTGACTATAATAAATGCTTTTAGATGTGGGAGGAGAAGAGCCTGCCTACCGTATTGACTATAATAAATGCTTTTAGATATGGGAGGAGAAGAGCCTGCCTACCTACCGTATTGACTATAATAAATGCTTTTAGATGTGGGAGGAGAAGAGCCTGCCTACCATATTGACTATAATAAATGCTTTTAGATATGGGAGGAGAAGAGCCTGCCTACCGTATTGACTATAATAAATGCTTTTAGATATGCGAGGCGAAGAGCCTGCCTACCGTATTGACTATAATAAATGCTTTTAGATATGGAAGGCGAAGAGCCTGCCTACCGTATTGACTATAATAAATGCTTTTAGATATGGGAGGCGAAGAGCCTGCCTACCGTATTGACTATAATAAATGCTTTTAGATGTGGGAGGAGAAGAGCCTGCCTACCGTATTGACTATAATAAATGCTTTTAGATATGGGAGGAGAAGAGCCTGCCTACCGTATTGACTATAATAAATGCTTTTAGACATGGGAGGAGAAGAGCCTGCCTACCATATTGACTATAATAAATGCTTTTAGACATGGGAGGAGAAGAGCCTGCCTACCGTATTGACTATAATAAATGCTTTTAGATGTGGGAGGAGAAGAGCCTGCCTACCGTATTGACTATAATAAATGCTTTTAGATGTGGGATAAGAGCCTGCCTACCGTATTGACTATAATAAATGCTTTTAGATATGGGAGGAGAAGAGACTGCCTACCGTATTGACTATAATAAATGCTTTTAGATGTGGGAGGAGAAGAGCCTGCCTACCGTATTGACTATAATAAATGCTTTTAGATATGGGAGGAGAAGAGCCTGCCTACCGTATTGACTATAATAAATGCTTTTAGATATGGGAGGAGAAGAGCCTGCCTACCGTATTGACTATAATAAATGCTTTTAGATAAGGGAGGAGAAGAGCCTGCCTACCGTATTGACTATAATAAATGCTTTTAGATGTGGGAGGAGAAGAGCCTGCCTACCGTATTGACTATAATAAATGCTTTTAGATATGCGAGGAGAAGAGCCTGCCTACCGTATTGACTATAATAAATGCTTTTAGATATGGGAGGCGAAGAGCCTGCCTACCGTTTTGACTATAATAAATGCTTTTAGATATGGGAGAAGAGCCTGCCTACCGTATTGACTATAATAAATGCTTTTAGATGTGGGAGGAGAAGAGCCTGCCTACCGTATTGACTATAATAAATGCTTTTAGATATGGGAGGCGAAGAGCCTGCCTACCGTATTGACTATAATAAATGCTTTTAGATGTGGGAGGAGAAGAGCCTGCCTACCGTATTGACTATAATAAATGCTTTTAGATATGGGAGGCGAAGAGCCTGCCTACCGTATTGACTATAATAAATGCTTTTAGATATGGGAGGAGAAGAGCCTGCCTACCGTATTGACTATAATAAATGCTTTTAGATATGGGAGGCGAAGAGCCTGCCTACCGTATTGACTATAATAAATGCTTTTAGATGTGGGAGGAGAAGCCCCTGCCTACCGTATTGACTATAATAAATGGAGCATTAACGCTTTAATGGTCATATTTGGTCAAGAAAATTTTAATATCTGTCTATTGAATGTCCATTTACAGGCCAAGAGAACAAAATTTTTGAAAATTTACCCCTGGAATGACTGGCTCAATTTTTCCTAAATCTTAGCCTGTAAATAGACATTCCACAAGACCATAACAGAGGTCGGTTTTGGCCGATATGACCATTAATCTGACCTAGACTAGACTTTCAGACTATGGAAAACTTTAGTGGTCACCCTGACCCAAAATGTGTTTATTTACTGTATCGTGTAAAGAAATTTATTGGCCCTTACACAGATATCAGATATATATTAACTATTAACAAGTCTTGTGGATAGATAGAGATTTATTCGTCATTCAGTTAGATAGATAGATAGTGCATTTATATTGCGCTGAAGAACTCCATTCTATTGCATGCTCTAAGCGCTGTACAATCTTAGAGATTATTTTCAGCGCTAACTAGTTTACAATATTGGGAAAGTGGGCGGGGTAGCTAGCACCCATAATAATCAACAGAATCGAAACAACAGAAATTATATTTTGTGGCATTACCGTGGTCAACGCCTTGTATATACAGTCTGCCAATCGCGCTTCCTGTTCAATCACAGCCTGGCTGCGTTATTGAACCATAGTCATTATCTGATCATCATTGCCAGAGCTTACACCATATATAGTGGGGTTTGTAAATATCCATTTAGAGGGCAATGGAAGAATATTAATTTTTGAAGACTTGCCATGAATCTGTAACCGATCCAGTCATTCTGATGTTAAATTTTCTATTACTATGATAGAGGGGACCATTTCTAGCTATGCACCATCCATTTCTAACTTAGATCGGCACACAATTCGAAAGTTTGAAACCTGAATTCCTAGAATCTAAATTTCTGTACCTATACAGGTATGATGTTGAATATTTTGAAACTAATTTGACTGGGAGCTGTTTCTGCCTTCACTGCCAGTCAAATAGATTTCTAAATATTAAAGAGAATGTTAATTTAATTGTAAATTCAACAAAGACATTCAATCCATACACATTTTTGGCAAACTTTTCGCTCTTTGTGATAGAGCTGTGTTACTTTGATTGCGACATCAGCTAACATATCACATGTTTTGATTATGAGGTCAGATAATTGAGCGACAGATAAGATCCTTCCATTGGACCTTTAGTTTTCTTGATCAATTTGCGTCAATAAAAACGATTAGCTATGAAAAATACTTTCCTATCATCCAAAACTGTATCTGAACGTAACTATCTCACCACTGCAAGTCACCAAAGAATAATTTCAACCAGCAAAAACTCTTGACCGGAATATTTAGAAAACACTTTGTCTGAAAGTTTAGCCACCAACAACAAATTGTTTTTCAAATATTTAGCAGTTTCACAGATATAACACTCATACAGTTAGACTAAATCAAATTGCAAAAGAAATTCCAAAAAAGGAATTATGTTTTCATGATACGTATGATTACTTTATTTTATTTCATTTATTTAAATAATTATTCCACACAGAATGTATATCATTAAATTCCTTTTCCATTTTCCAGCAATTCATCATCTTATCATTTAACAGGGTGGCTCAGAAATAACGTAATGTTTTAACACTCATATCAGCCAAAAATGACTTCTGCAGTGGGCTTGAGATATGTCTATTATCAGACTAAGAGAAAACTATTTTTGCAAATTTACCACTGGAATGACTGGATCGATAACCGAGCCAGTCATTCCAGTGGTAAATTTGCAAAAAAAATAGTCTTCTTGATCTGTAAATGGACATTGTCTGAGAAAATTGAAATTTTCGTAAACAAATTTGAGGGTTATATTGTTAACATGTTTCCACAACTAAATGTACTATTGAATATTTTGAACATATTTGGCAGTTCTCAATTTGTTCCAATCCAATTATGTTCAAAATATTCAACAGAATAAATCTTATTAACTAACATGTTTCTGTATGTATTTTGTAAATGTGATAACTTATTTCTGTGCTGTCCTGTAGCTCACCTGGGCACCAGTGGGCAAAATAACCAACTAAACTTATTGCACGACGACTGTCCATCCCTCAGTCTTGCCTTTTAGTTACGGCAGTGGGACAATTTTAACCAAATTTGGTAGGAAACATCTGCATATTACACAGCTTCTGGATTGCGCAATGGGGGAACTGATTGGTCGGTTTGCTCAGTGGCCGATTTTCTGGACAAACACAAAGAAAAATCTCTGTTGAATATTTTAAAGATATCCATGGATTTCAATGTGTAGGGCTAATGTTAGTTGATTTCTGTAAACTTATATAAATCAGAAAAGTTATAGCTATACGAAGTTCCATCTATAACAACAAGATTGTTAAAGCTGGAAGATGGAATTGTATTATATTTTCTGTGAAGTCAGAGTATTATAGAATATTTAGACGATCACTCTTCAACTGAAGGCATTCAATAATGCCACCGCCTCACGAGACACATTTAGGAATGGTAAATTAGATTCTGTTGCTTAAAATTCATAGTAGCCATGACAAGTGAACACATGGGATATGATAACTAACCACGTCAATGTGATTTACGTGGCCATGATTCAAAAGGTTTAACGGTCAAACTGACCAAAACGGCTTCTAACGGGGTCTTGAGAAATTACCATTTGCATGCTTAACACTTTCATGACGTAGTATGTAGTCTTGACGAATGTCCATTTGCGAAAGGAAGGTAATTTTTGAAAATTTACCACTAAAATGACTGGCTTGATAACCGAGCCAGTCATTCCAGTTGTAAGTTTTAAAAAATAAGTCTGTGGCTGCAAATGGGTATTAGATAAAAAAAATTTTTAATTTTCTTGACCAAATTTGGTCATTAAAGGTTTAAAGTTGTGATATATTCATAATATACATCTTTTTCAAATAAATCTAGCTGGGAGTTTTTGTTAGTTTATGGGCACTTTAACTAGCTGGTGTGGACGCCATTTTAGAATTAGAATGCAATCGCCATTTTATTTTAATCTATTGTCTGAGCTGCCAGGAAATTCTTGTATAAAAGCACAGCGCATCCCCTGTTGGCTCGATCATTCACCAGCGAGATTCTGAACAATAAATATGTGCAACTCAGACAATTTGTTAGCATAGACCGTGTATTCATAAATTGTAATTCAAAACTACTCGATTGAAGGTTTAAAATAATTTATCAGTGATTTTCAGTAAGAGTTAGTTTGTAAGAATTTCAGTTCATATGTGTTTCTCATATTACAGAGGTAAATGTATTTTGTAATGCAAAGATCTCCTGTGTATTGAAACATCTATTCCATGAATGTCATAGCTTTGACTCTGATCACTCCTCTCTTGCAGAGTGCATACAGCCAGCCACTTACGTAATCGGCGAGCCACTCAGTATCGCTCACTGCAAATGCCAAGACAACCTCGCCAGTGATTTTGACATACATGAAATGGACTTGTATGTACATTTCAGTACGAATGGGATCTATGTATTACAAGTTAAATTTACCTATGTACTTATATCGCATAATTTTGAATTACAATTTCTAAATGGACGGCCTATGCTAACAGATTGTCTAAGTTGACTTGTACATGTTAACTCTTCATAAGCCAGCTGGTGAATGATTGAGCCAGTTGTTTTGGTGGTTTGGTTTTATTGGCCGCTCACGGCTAGATGTATTTGAGTCATATCTATCTCTGAGGTGCTTCCCTGAAGGGTTGCGTAGCTCGCGCAAAGGATTGCGTTCTCCCCTAATGGTTGCATAGCTCCCCAGAAGGGTTGGTTAGCTCCTGCGAAGGTTTGCGTAGCTCCCCCAAAGGTTTGTATAGTGCCCCTGAAGGGTTACAAAATAATAGATTGCAATCTAAATCTAAAATGGCGTCCACACCTCTAGCTCAGTAAAGTGCCCTTAAACTAACATATACACTTCCAAATTTATTTTTAAAATATGTGTATTATAGATATATGAGAATTTTAGAGATTATTTTTGAAAATTGACCAATGAAATTACTGACTCGGTAACCGGGCCAGTCATTCCAGTGATAAACTTTCAAAATAGTCTTCTCTTGCTCTGCAAATGCCCATTTTCTATTTCAATTTTCTTGAACAAATCTTGAGGTTTAGAGTTAAAGCTAAACCACTCATCAAATGTAAATACAGTACAGCCTAGAAGTAACATAGGATGTTTCCAAAATAAAATCCAATGTACCGTTGAATATTTTGGACTTAATTTGATTGGAAGCCATTGCTGCCTAAAGCAGCAATGGCTTCTAATCAAATTAAGTCCAAAATATTCTACAGAGCATTTTTTACATCATGTTCAAAATTGTAATCACATATTTCTGTTTTTGTTTTGGAAACATGTTAACTTATTTACGAGCTGCATTGTACAAAAGATTATGTTGGGCAAGAACCAACAGCAATCAACCCACCAGGCTCCATTTCCCAATTGAACATGTGTGCTCAGAAATAGATTCTCACATTCAAAACAGGCGACTGCAGAATAAATGCTCATCTTAACAAGATGAACACTATTACATGTATGTGCAGTCATTGGCAAATCCCCACACTTTCGCCAAGTTTGTCATTCTCCACCACCTACCCTACCCCACCCGGGGGAGGGGGGGGGGGCGGCAAGCCTAATATAAACATTGACTCACAATCCATAATCATATGGGTTACTAATATACCAACCTTGGTTGAATTCCACCAACTTTAACTTTGTTGCTCTGCCTTCTCCCCTCCCCACCTCAATGCTGCCCAACCCCCACCCTGGGGCGGAGTGTAATATAAATGTTGTCTTGCAATCCCAAATCATATGGGTAACTCACATAACAAATTTGATTGAATTTCACCAAATGGTTTTGGAGGAGATATGCGGACAGGGGGCAATGATTGCAATATCCACTTAATTTGTACAAAACATGTGGGGATAATAACACTGACTCATGTGTCCTTGTAATCCATGGAATCAAACGTCAGAACACACTCCACAAACAAGTCCTATTTACAATAATATTGTACTACATACCTGACCTCAAGAATACACAATCCCAGACAAATTATTTGGAAACAGATGACCTGCTACTGGTGCCAAAGTTCATGGAAGCAACTTAGCTTAAAGGCCAATACATGGGAACCAAAAATAGATGAATAAATTAAGAATCTGAAATTACAGTTGTTATTACACCACAAAAACATCCATTGCCGTTCAATCACTACTTGCTAAATCAATTATCTGCATTTAGCTTTCAGACTACAATTTTTATGCCTGCATACACACCTCCCCATGCCTATTCCTATTAATATGGACCCTTAACCAGGCTAATGGTTAAGTCCATCTCCAGCATAATGACAGATATAGACTGGCACCAGTCTATAATCCCTCATAGTGACGCTTGTCACTAAGCGCGCTCGCGCATGCGCACTGGAGCCAAAATAGGAAACAGATTCACTTTTCAATTATTCTGCAAGCAGAACAACTGCTAAAATATTCTCTAAGAGTTTTTTATGCTTTGCGCTGTGTCGGTTACACTATTGTCTTCTATATCACTAAGGAATATGCCTAATATGAATTCAATCCTCCCTAATTTTGTTTATGAAATTTATTAGTGGTTATATTGTATTTTATAACTATGTTCATATTGTTACCGGTTTTCGTGAAAGATCGAATTCTCGTTTCGTGGTAACTTAATTACTATGCCTATATCATCATCATCATTTTCTAGCGTTCGACCAAAAGATACTTGAGTGGCAGATTTCCAGCTATGAACTGGCCATAAAATTATGACGTATTTATTTGATCCCTTATCAATTTACTTCCAGTGCATTATAAGGATTTCATTTATCCCTATGCAAGTTTGTTTTCTTGTCGGTAGGGATTTTGATTGCTAATTTGAACTTTCTCGCCTTTTTTAGAAGTGAGTTTTATGTTTCTAGTCTCCTTTTTTACGATTTTCTAAGCGGTAGATATCATTGTTATGCTTTTTTCGTTTTAGGAGTCTGGTAAATCATCAGATAGGATTTAATGGACGTCATCGATTTGTGATCGCCATCACTCAGCTGAATTTGCCTGACATGTCTGTGTGAAATGTCCTTTTTGTGTACCCTCATACCGGGCATTACGATGGGGGAATTCTCTTCGCCAAATTCAGATGGCGTACTAGTTCTATTGCGAGATTTTTCATTCGCGTCGATCTTGATCAAATCGCTGGATGAAAGGATATCTTCTGATTTAAGGAAACTAAGAAACAGGATGTGTCTTCCAGTTCTGACGATAGCCCGAGGACTAGCGGGCATTCCCGCAAATTGGGGAAACCGATCCCTCTAACCTATGCAGGTTAATAAGTTTCCTTAGCAAAAGTCTAGAGCGTCCAAGCTCTCGAAGGTGGTCTCGTGTAGGGCACCAGGTCAAACCCACCTAAGACTTGAAGGTGACGGGCATAACCCACAAGCAGTGGTGGCGGAGGCTGAGGCTGACGTCCATAAGGCTGGTCCTTATGATTATGCCAATTTTCAATATTCCGGTCGTCAAGAAAGAAACCCGCTAATGTGGGAAACTGTTCCCTCTAACCTCGATGCAGGTTAATAAGTTTCTTTAGCAAAGTCTAGAGCGACCAAGCTCTCGAAGGTGGGCTCGTGTAGTGCACTGGGTCAAACCCACCTAAGACTTGAGGGTGAAGGTCATAACCCACAAGCAGTGGTGGCGGAGGCTGAGGCTGATGTCCATAAGGCTGGTCCTTATGCTAATGCCGATTTTTTTGGTTATACCGGTCGTCAAGGACTCGGGTCCTCTGGATTCGGGTTTATTTCCTTCTTTCGCTTCTTCCTCTCCATCAGCTTCCGTTTTAATTACCGGTTTAGCAAGACATCCAGGTCTTCAAGATCTGCTTCTTTCTTCTGTTGCATCCGTTTCCGGTAGGACTTCCAGTTTTGTAGGAAATCCAAGTCTTCAAGATCTGGTTATTACTTCCGTTCCGTCCATTTTCGGTATGACTTCCGTTTTTGTAGGACATCCGGGTCTTCAAGATCCAGTTCCTAGTTCAGTAGCATTTCCGGAAGAATGCATATCCGGGTCTGTTGGACCCGACATTGCATTGTTCATCTATTTCCGGTTCCGGTTTTTCAGCTTCCTCTTCCGGTAATTCTGTACATCCGGGTTGTAGGATCTTGATCAGTTTCCGGTAGTCTACTTCCGGTTTATGCATTTCCGTTTCCTTTTTTCCACAACCGGATTTCGTACAGCCAGAGATAGGGTCATTTCCGGTTTTACCCGGCATTGCATTGTTCATCTATTTCCGGTTCCGGTTTTTCAGCTTCCTCTTCCGATAATTCTGTACATCTGGGTTGTAGGATTTTGATCAGTTTCCGGTAGTATACTTGCGGTTTATGCATTTCTGTTTCCTTCTTTCCACATCCGGATTTCATACAACAGGGGATAGGGTCATTTCCGTTTTTTTCATGAATCTTTCTGGCTGTTCTAGGATTATCTTTCGGCTCGGTCTTCCTGTTTTGGATTTCAGGTGATAGAGAACTTCCTGGGGTTCCAGTTTTGTTCTTCAGGTCTGGTTTACATGTTCGCTTTCCTAAAATCTAGTCATCTTCTTGCCTAAGAATTAGTCTTATTTCTGTATTTGTTTAATATTGGGAATGTTTAATGGCTGAAAATATTCATACCGAGTCATTGCCAGTCTTGTAGTCTCTCGGAATTGTAGTCTATTCAGACATTTATTCGTTTATCAGTGACAATTTTCAACGTAATTAAAGACTTCTGACTGGTTGCCGTATGGGTTTTTTGTTGCAGATTATTTTATATGCGCATTTCATCAGCTGATAAGTCAGTTTGTATTCTACGCATTATTTTGAGATACAATTTTTTCTTTCATCCAACTTTAGATGGCCAGTTGTCTTCGGGCCATTCAGCCTTTTTTCGCGCTCCTTTTACCTCTTATGTCGGCAGGTTGACATATTTATGTAACCAAGGGGAGTTACAAATGTAATTTGTGGATGGGATAACCCTGATTCTTGCGTAAATCGTAGTCTAATTTTGTCAGTCGCTGAAAAGAATTAGATTCAGTAAAGGTTTCATAGGGATCATTATGAGTACAGGATTAATGTCTACAAGAACAATATTCGCTTAGAATAGATAATCAATCGGATAAGGGGCAGGAAGGAGGAATATAAGCCAAATTATTCTTCTTCTGCGTTGACATAGTTTCGGTGAGTTCGTTTTGTTTTCATTTTTTCCAGATTTTTGGTTTTCCCTTTTCTAGCATAGTTTTTGCTCTATTTTGACAGGGTTGCTGCAGGCCTTCAGACGGTGGTTTCGGGGGGGGGGGGGGATTTGCTGGGTATTTTGGGGCCAGTTTGGTTGAGGGTTGTTGGTGAAGCCACCAGCAATTTTCAGTCGGATTATTCCCGGACTATTCGGTGGGTCTTGGGTTTTTGCTCGTTGAAGTTGTTGTCTGGGGGCTGGCGGCGGGCCGGTTGGAGTGGGGTGGGGGTTGCGCGGGAGGGGGGAAGAGCGGCCGAGAATCCTCGGATTTAAGCAGCCACCAACAATTTTCGGTCAAAATGTTTTCAAAATATCCAGTGATATTACAGTTGTAATATGTTGTCTGCAAAATTCAGTATTCAGACAGTTAATATCAAGTATCAGTGTTCAATCTTTCCTTTTATTGGGATTTCTAACACAATGTCATTTGTTATTACAAAGATGAAATTATTGATTCTAAGACTATAAATGTAAGAATCGATAAATATATAAAAATCTTTTAAGTTTTCTGCCTCGTGGCATAAATATTGAATTGTTTAGGATATCTAATTTATCAGCAAGCCCGAGCGCCTAGGCAACCGTTGATGTATTCAATACAATCTTTTATTAAATCTCCTCCATTATTATATATGATTTTTAAATTAGATAGTCAAATGTTTGCCATAGTTCTCTTAACAGGACCTTGTCATGCATTCTATTTGTAGAATTGTGATGACGGTCATCACAAGTAAGTTTCCCTTAGTTCATCTTTTTGAGTGGTGGTTTGGGAAACCATATTTTCTTTTCTTCATTCTATCTTGCTAAATTCTGTCACAATTTGAGGTTTTCGAATTCCAGTTGGGATTATTGCAGATCTCAGGTACATGATTTGGCTATATCTTGACTCTAAGCACTCCCATAGACTTACTATGGGTTTTTGGTTTGCCACGATATCTGGTTAAATCTCTATAAATAAAATTATCTATAATTCTTGCAGAGTCTTTAGCATTTTAATAAGCTTAGCTATACTGATATGAGCCTTTTTTGTCTCCATTCAGAGTAAGCGGTATTATTAAAATATCCATAATAAACGTGAGTTACCTCTTTAGTGAGGGCTAAGCATTAGGATATAGCCCAGGATTTTTGGTTGGAGCATCATGGCATATGTAATCTATGTGTTTTCTATGAGCAGTCCTCTTTAGCGTATAGTAAGTTTGCCACTTCTTTAAAGGGAATCACCAGACCCTCTATACTACTGTGTATAAAATGAATCTACAGACCGTAATGTTTTCAAAAATATAATTGTAAGATCTGTGCTCAAATTAGAAATATATATCTTCGTTATTTAAATATGTGGTACATAGGTTAAATTTCTATTCCCGGATGAGGCGTATGACGTCATGAGTTGAACGTTTTTCTCGCTGTCATCCAACGCTATCGCATTAAAATTGCGAATTGCGTTTTTATAAGGGGATTCTCTTGAGCGGTTTTAGGAATATATACACTATATTTGTGGAAATGTTGAGGAATATATACTAACAGTCCTTTGTCTGATTTCTCTGATGGTGCCAATTTTGACATGAAGTTTTGATCTTGAGATAAACGAATGACGCGATAGTATAGGCAATTCAATGTAATTGCCACTATTGAATCAACACTCTTACTGGGGCTACGGCAGCTAATGTTATTAAAGTTTCATCTATTAATATGAGAGTTTAAATAGTTTGTATATACATCCAGTCCATCTTTAGGTACTTATGTTTTCATACTAGCCTCAAAACTTCCTGAGATTTTGTAATGTTAATGTAATTGGCAGGTATCTTCATAGAAAATGGCCATCTTAAGGTTCGGCAATTAATGTGTGAAAATAACAAATACATTCCATAAATTTGCGATAGTGTGATACACGTCTTAATCTCTTCAATCTGTACATATATAAATGATGTCGACAGCATTATCACCGATAGAGATATCACCATCCAAATGCATGCACTCCTGTCTTCAGAGTGCCGTTATTATGGTTCTTGTCGGATGGGATTCAACCTATGACGTCATAGGTTTAATTAACTCGCAGAAAATTATAGTAACAGCGTTTTTTAACACCATTTTACTCGGATTTATATACAAATGTCGGGGGAAAGTTTTATACAGTAGCTTAAATGTGGGCTCTACAATAGAACTGCGTGTTTTATGCAAACGATGGCGACCCTTCTTGTGTTCCCCTTTAAGGGTGGCCCTTATCAAAAGGGCAAGATATTCTTGGATCTAGAACCCTTCTCTGTTGTATCTTCTTCCAAAATGGTCTTCTGTTCCTTCTTATCAGAAGCTACTAGCTTTAGAGGGGTTGTTGTTTTCTATGATTGTCAAGGAGTCTATAGAAGAGGCTCTTCTTTGGAAAGTAGAGGCAGGCCTCTGTTCATTGGTTTGATTGTCTGATAGGCTTCTAAATCTCGATTCGTTCAGTCAGTGCCATGGGGTTTTCTTTCATTTTTAGAAGGAGGAATGAGGTTTAGTCTTATGGATCGCCCTCTAGTAGATTTGTTCGCGGCCTCTCTGAATGCTCAGATCTTCTCTTATATGTCTCCTTTTCCGGACAGTCAAGCCCTGGCAGTGGATGCTCTGTCTCAGTACTGGACAGAAATGTTCGCCTATGCCTTCCCTCTAACGATTTTGATTCAGTTAGTCTAGAAGGTCAAGGATCAGGTTTGCAAAATTCTTCTGATAGCTCCCTTTTGGCCAAAGAGGATTTGGTTTGTAGACCTTCTAGATTATCTGGTAGATTCCCCTCTTCTTCCAGTATCCCAGGATCTTCTATCTCAAGTAAGAGGTCTTTGTGTGCATCCAAATCCAATAAATTTTAGTCTGTGTCTGGAGAATCTAGAGTCCGAGGTCCTCGAGAATAAGGTTTCTTCTGATCTCAGGAAATTATTGACTCTGCCAGATGGGATTCGACCCGTCGAGTTTATATGGGTCGACTTAAAATTTTTGGGGAATGGTGTTCAGACCAAAGTTTCGTGCCCGATTCTGTTTTTATACCCCAAGTATTAGATTTTTTATCTTATCTGTTTGATTATTCAAATTTGTCAGTTATTACGGTCAGGGAGTATAGATTTTCTCTGGTGTCATCCCTTCCTTGTCTTCTGTATGCCAATGTCAAGGATACTAAGACTCTTAATAGCTTTATTAGAGGTCTAAGTAATATTCGTCCTCCGATTGCTAAGTCTTTACCTTCTTGGAATTTGGCTTTGGTTCTTCAAGTTTTGGCAGGTCGCCATTTTGAACCTATTTCTTCTATCAGTATTACATTTTTTAACTCTCAAAGCTGTTTTTCTTGTTGCTGCTGCCTCTGCTAGAAGGCGTTCAGAGATTCATGCTCTTTCTGCTGAAAAGGAGAGATTTATAGTTTCAGGAGAGTTTCTAGTTGGATGACACTCACCTGTCATTAGCCATGCTTGACAAACTTGTTATTGCACAAAAAGGAGGTCGCTGTAAATATAGCAAAAAAGTTTTGAACTGTTTGAAAGGTACCCTGGAGAGGTAGGTATTCTATTTGTGGGTTTGTGCCTTTGAGGTGGGGGGGGGGTATGTTGGGGGGGGGGGCAGGGGGCGGGGAAGATAAAGAGTCCATCACCAGTTTACATGTTGTCTTAATTTTTTTCTATATAAATTAAGACTAATCATGTATCTTATAATGAATCTTTGTGGTATTTTATACCTAGGTGGCTGTGAAAGTGATTGACACTCGTAAGATTAAGGAGGAATGTATCAAGCAAAATCTCCATCGTGAAGCACGGATACTAGGACAGCTTCGTCACCCGAATATCATTCGTCTCTATGAGACACTCAGAGTCACGGTGAGTCACAATTTCTTAGTAGAGATAGAATTATCATTTTTAACATAATTCAACTTTTTTCACAATTTAATACTGGGTTTTAATTGGTGTTTTTGACTATCCATTTCAGTGTTTTAAATATTTTATAATCTGATGTGATCCATCCTATTCAAACATGAATGTCTTAGCCCATTACAATGATTTCCTGGTAGTTTGAGCAACATTTTGATTGTTTTTGTTGAGCCCCTACATGAAGAGGATCATGGTTCGACATAGCGACAAACAGCATCCAGTGTGCCCAGAATGGACCTCTCCAGTTTATCCATCCATTATAATACATCATGTGACATCATAGTCATTTATGCGATGCGTAGGATGACATCGTAGTCAATTACAGCATGAAAGACTCGATTTAGTCCGTCTTAAGTGCTTAATAGTGTGGCATATTATGCGAATTGTATGGTTCTAATATTTAATAAACATTCTGTCAAATATTTTGAAACTAATTTGATTCAACAGCAGCCAGTCAAAAGAGACAAAATATTCAACAGCTTACCTGTATAGTTTTCAGGAAATTGATACTCACGGAGTTCAGGGATCGATCGATCCCAACATGAGCAAGGTGTTGGTGGAGATTGGTTAGAAATGGGCGGGGCATAGCTAAAACTGGAAAGGTCCATTAATTAGGTAAATTTTAAAGTTTTGCAATGGACATTTAATTCGTCAATGGCTTAACCAATCTCAATGCAACTATTCCAACTTGTGGTTGTTTTGAAATCTTAAAGGATAAATCCCAATATCTTGATAGCTATTCAGGCAATCTAACACGCCGGTCATAAACTATCCAGGTAATTTTAAGCCTTTTATCACGCCGCTAAGGAAAGATATTCAGGATTTAGTAGTTAAATGTTGGTACATTTCTACACCCTATGATGGCTGTCATGATTTACTTATCAACCAATCAGAAAAACTCTAGTGTGGTTGCCTCGGTATATACGCTCAGTCATGGAGGCTCCAGCTATAGTTTGGTGAAGTGGTATAAAAGCAATCCTACAGGTAAGCTGTTGAATATTTTGAAACCAATTTGATTGGATGTTGATGCTGCCTTAGGCAGCAACAACTTCCAGTGAAATTAGTTTCAAAATATTCAATGGGATTAGCATTACATAATAAAGAATGTGATGCATTGGAGCTTACATGACATCACACACAATAGCTTGAGGAGACAAAATGGTGTCGATCACTGTTCAACATTTGTTCGATGTTACAAAACAGATAACTGCGATACAGATCAGGGAATGTGACAGGATATGAATGATATGGAATCTATAAACCATATTCTAACAGTGCAATACAACATTTGAGATAAGATTAGCATCGCTTTAATGTTAGTATTTTAGTGTTGAAATGGTTAGCATCATCCCACAAAGGCTGCAGAATTATGCATGCATCTCCTCATCCTGCACAGATCTTCAATACAGACCACAACTTATCGGTATATTACGCACAGCTTAATCCAATTTTTATGTTTGCACACCCCGTTTTTGGCTTCTAATTAATAAATCTCATTCGATAGCATGAAAATTTCCTCAACTATTCACAGGGAACAGCCTCAGAGGAATCATAATGTTAACCCTTTAGTACTCACAGACCAGAAGCGTCACATTCCTGGTGATGTAAGCAATATTATGTTGGATGGTCTGAAACTAATCTGTCTGAATGGCACCTGTTGCTGTTTTCTAAGCTGCAGTCAACAGATCAAACCTTTAACGAGTCAAATCTGCCAAAACCAGCTATTGTAATTGTGCTAAGAGATGTCTATTTGCAGGACAAGTGAAGACTATTTTAGAAAATTTGCCGCTATTGACTGGCTCGTTAACCAGTCCAGTCATTCCTGTTGTAGATGTTCAAAAGGTTTTCTCTTTGGGTGCAAATGAACATTTTCTATGAAAAAATTAAATATTTTTTAAAAACAAATTTGAGGATTAAAGGGTTAACACCACTAGCTTAGCTCTACGTCAAGGATGCAGTTTAGTTGGCTGGTGTTTCTTTGATTCCATTGCCTAATCCACTTGGTATGCTAATTTATGACATGAACAAATGAAGATTTGCTGTCATTGTATTCTTAGCCTTGTATTGTTGATGTCAAGAGAGATGGATGACACTTAGCGGAGATGTTATGCTCATGAATATCAGTCACCCCATCTATTGGTTTGGTATGATTCATGGAAATCCTGGAAAGTCACGGAATCTGAGAATTTATAATCAATAGAGGAATCCAGTCTGTCAGTCAAATATATGATGTCTTAATGAGTTACGTCACATGTAGGTTGATGTCACAATAAATTGCGTAATGATATGAATGACGTATCTAAGTCTGTCATAACCACTTAATAATCTGTCAAGATGTACAAATTGTATGTCTTTCCTATTTAATAAACATTCTGTTGAATATTTTAAAACTAATTTGAGTGGGCGCTGATGCTGCCATAGCAACAGCTTACCGCTGTATAATTACCTTGAAAATGGGATTCTGAGTATTCAGGATTCAAAGTATATAAATCGATCCCAACACGCACAATACATTGGCAGCGCTTAGCTAGACATTTGTTCAGCTTAGCTAGACATGGGCGGGGATTAGCTAGACATGGACAGCGATTAGCTAGACATGGGCGGGGATTAGCTAGACATAGTGGAGCATAGCCAGACAAGGGTGGCGCTTAGCTAGACATGGGTGGGAATTAGCTAAACATGGGTGGTCCTTAGCTAGACATGGGTGGGGTTTAGCTAAACATGGGTGGAGATTATCTAGACATGGACAGTGGTTAGCTAGACATGGATGGGGATTAGCTAGACATGGATGGGGATTAGCTAGACATGGGTGGACATGGGCAGAGCTTAGCTAGACACGGGTGGTCCTTAGCTAGACACGGGTGGTCCTTAGCTAGACACGGGCGGGGATTAGCTAGACATGGGTAGTCCTTAGCTAGACATGGGCATGGATTAGCTAAACATTGGCGGAGATTAACTAGACATGGGTGGAGCTTAGCTAGATATGGAAGGGGCATAGCTAAAAGTGGATTCATCCATTAACTCTGGAAATGATGAAACATCGGCATGTTTTGTAACACAACAAAAATACTAAGCCACTCAATTCACTGTTTGCTATAAATCACCTGACTTAGATATCTCAGAAAATTTTAACCTATTCATTTCCATGGCGTGTGGGTTCCCTAGTAAACAAGGTTAGCGGAGCTACATCCCTCCATTGGGTAGTCTTGATAGTATCTCTTTAATTCTAAAGCAGTCATTGCTCTAGGGAACCGGTTCCTCTATTCCTATAGAGTACATATAAATGAGTCTGTGAGCATGCGCACTTATGCTACTATGCATGCGGCCGAGTCCAAGCCGTCATTAATATTTTTCTGTATTACAGGAAACACCTAATTTTTATGTCAACAAATCCTATTGATTCCATAATCTTGCGGAACTACATCCACATGTGATTTTTCATGAATGTCACAGAACTTGCAGTCTTTGTTAAACAAGTACTTTATATAAAATGGTTATAATTTACTTGGATATGAAACAGAATGGAAAGTTTTCGTTACTACAAAGAAAATTGTGCCAGCAATCAACTTCGCGCTACAATTAAGCCATGTGAAGTCAATATCTGAACCTATTTTAGCCCCAGAGGCTCGTTCCTACATAAGGTATACTATATACCGGTTTGGAACATCTCCTACATAAGGTATCCTACATGACATATGTAACATATCGGTTGGGAAGTTCTTGGATCAATTAAGAATTTTGACTAAGTACATATTTCCGAGCGTCATTCTTTCCTACCGGTACACAAGGTATACTACATGCCGGTTGGGATCGAATCCTACATAAGGTATCCTACATAACTGTGTAACATACCAGTTGGGAAGTTATTGGATCTAGTAAGAATGTGACAGTGGTGCAAACAGGCGTGATGGACCAGATGAACACCACAAGGATACACCACGATCATCCCCTGAAGAAAAGCGAGTGGTCCTTCTAAGGACCGTTCCTAACCAACTAACATGAAACTCGCAAGTAAGTACTTCATGATGATCAGTCGTGTCAGTCACATTACAATAAATACGAACATCATATTAATTCGCAATTCTGTCATCGATCATATTAATTCGCAATTCAGTCATCACATTTAAATTTCCTATATCAGATACCCGGGGACTGGCGCCATTTTTTGCAGGCTAATTAACATTACAAGCAATGGGCCATGAAACCGTATTATATTTTATTTAATATCACTGCAGATTTTGTTTTCTAATACCTGGCGGGGTTATTTGATACAAGTTTTTATGGCCTTAGCTTCATGGAAAATGTAAACATTGCGTTGCTGTGGGCTAGCCTCTTTAGTGTGTAGTAAATTGGCAAATGTCGGAGGATCTCGGAATGCCCAGATGTTCAGAATTATAATACTGATTTGGATCCTCGTAATCACATAAGCCTCTTTTGTTAGATAGGCTCTTAAGCCTGTGTTGGGTTATCGGGTTCACTTGATTTCTAAAATTTAGCGACAAACTTGCGTTCTCTTGATTTCTAAATCTAATGAGAAAATGTATCATATATGACTGGTTATATTGTAATGTAAGTGACCAACATATAATGATCCAAAACAAAATGTGATGTTCGAGAAAAATTGCTTGAATGCCGAGAATTAAACTGAGGTAGACCGCTTCTAAATGTTGGCGAGCCAGCCAGTGGCAAAGTAAATCTCCGTTTGGAGGCGCTGACGAGAAGGATAGACCGCATTGCCAAATTTCTGATTCCAGGATAACTCTATATCCGAGTACTTGCTCAAAATACCTCATTAAAATTTGCTTTACCTTATCAGACAATATCACATGATTTATATATCACGTGATTTTGATTTATATATTTTCAAGACGACATTTATGTCAAGTTAGGATTAATTTTGATGGAATAAACAATCTTTATTAAAGGATACGCAATATTTAGGCCGTTCAATTTAGTAATTTCACGTCTGCGAATGATGTTTTGATGTACACATTAAGCTTAGCCACGAGGTGACAAGATTTGTGCAGGGGAAAACAACGTGACTAAGTTTTATCCTTGTATATAGTGCGCACTAATTTTTTAGGTGTAAATTGAGCATAAATGTGAGGCCTATTCATGGGTTTATAAGTAAATACGCCACTCCCATTTTTGCTGCTACTCATTCAGATTCAACTTATTTCAGTTGCAACTGATGACTAATAACTTCGAGAGTTAAATAATTAATATTTTGATAGTAAACACTACAAACCTTGATGGCCAAGTTTACTATATCAGAGATGTGTGTCGATCTCATGTTTTAGTAGCAAGCATAGCCTTTGGATCAGGAAAATTCTTGACTATCAGACTCTTTTATTAGCCCTAAGATGGGTTTTTCCTACTTAATGTATAATCTAATCTCTCACCATTTTGGAAATTCTTTCTGTGGGTCACGCGAAATTGGATTTAAAGAGCACCTACCCAGGGTATGAAGGATCATTCTATCAGCTCTCAATCGATTGTTATTGTAAAATATAACATTCAGCTTGCAAATGGGCTGTTACTCATGGAAATCATCTGAAAGTCTACCAGAAGAGGGGGAGAACTAACCTGGTTAGAAAAATTTCTCTAAGGGTTGTGCAAACTGTGAAATGGTTTGTCTGAACATATAGTTTCCACACCAACTCTTAAAACATTTGAAAATGGTTTAGATAGGCTTTGGCATAGTCAAGAGGCAATGCATGACTACAACATATGCGCAACCCATGACCAGAAGTGATGGCACAGTCATCGAGATAAACGAAAAAGAGATGAGCATAAAGGCCTAATTGTCCTGCGCTCAGAACTTTTAGCTAGATTATAACTCTCAGTATTTATGGTCTAGCAATTGATTATAATTAAACTTCTGGTTTAGGTATGCCAAATCAATTCACTTCTGTTGTTTTGATGGTATTGTTTATGTTTCTAAATCACGTTTGACAATTTAAATGCCCTGTCTCAGGGGCTCTTATTTTGAAATTTTTAATTTCTTTATTAGTTGTTCTTAGTGAAATGGCTGAACCATCCAATTCTCCTCATCCTTCGGAACCTTGTGTACACCCATCTCTGCCTAGTGTTCCTAATCTTTTAAGCTCTAATTCACCCTTATACATCTTCGCATTTATCTTCTAGGAATAATTTTATTTTTTCTTATGATCCTAGCAGTTCTTTTGTCTTTTTGACTTCACCAGATTTTGTTTTGCTCCTGAATCTTCTCATGTATTAGTCTCTTCCTATCAGCCTCCATCTAGTCAAATCCCTATTTTTTCCACCTGTTCTCTCAAAAAATTGGAATCAATCATCTTTCGATTCTCTTAATATCAATCTGCAAATCAGTGCATCAGTCTTTATCATTTTAATTGTGAATAGTGGTTTGCTATCTTTTAGTATCATATCTGGCCTGATTTATTTCTCACAGGCGTGGTTCCATCTAGTTTTTTGCGTCAGTCTCCTTTCTGTCAGTCAGTAGGATCCCTCATCATGATGAAGCATATTTATGTGCGAAGTAAGCTTGTCACAGTAATAAAGTTAGTTAACATAAGGTACCTCCTCTAATCTTTTTTGTCTTATCAAGTGTTACACCTCTCCTTTCTCGAGTTCAGTAAAATTTCTTGTCTTTTTCTTTGATTAGTGATATGTCTATTTCTGTTATTTTCATATGGAGCTGTTTTCTCTGCCTTATCTAATCAAGCCTATTTTTAATCTTCTAAATTCCAACCTTTCCAGGCATTATTAAATAGATTCCTCAAGGGGACCTAACCAAGATGATTGGGTCATTGCCTTCTCATGGATTGTGGAATATGTTTTTTCCCTTTCACCTTTCTGTGTAGTTTCAGACTTTTGGCCTTATCCATCATTGATCTGGTAACAGGTTTGATGGACTTCTTTCCTGTTTAACCATTTGATATGGATATTAACAATTGGACTCATATCATACTAGCTTTGTTTAAAATTAGATTTTGTAAAATAAGATTCTGCAGGTTTATTATGGTCCTAGCTGTCATGCTTAAGCGCTTCTAGATAATCTCTACTCTCAAGGGTGGGGATGGATATAGCTAGCCTCATGCATGTCATAGGTAGCAGATTTCCTACATATAAGGTACAATCAACATAGTCCTTTTTTCTATCAAACCATGTTAGTCTCCTGTGACTTTAGTCCTGCTTCTATTCTGGATCAATAAATTTCTGCTCTTTTCAAGTATGATACAGTGGAGGAATGGCAGAATCCAAGGATTTTAAGGAGTATGAGGTGCTGGCAGTTCATCTTTTTATAGGGTCTCAGCTCTTATCTTGAACTCACATATTCATCATTTTCCGACAACTTCCAGAAAAATTCCTGATATGTTGCCTCAGAAATGGAGTTCACTGATGAAAGGAGTAATATGGATATGGAGACATTTTGCCTAGTCATCACTGGTCTTGTCCAGGATAAGGAACAGTGTTTTCTGATATTTCTATCCACACAGAATTAATCCTAACTGGATCTCAGTTCTTTTAACCGCATCATGGCCAGTCTGGGATTCCTCTTGCATGGCAGGTTCCTTAGTTGTGTTAAAATTTTGAGCCAAATGGCGTCAGTTTTGCGTATGATGGTCAAGTCTGGTAATTCACCCTGACCACATACACTGCATTTTCATTCGCTTGGTATCATCGGTATCAATTCACCAGTTTATCCTTCTACAGGTCCTTTTTGATGTCTTGTTCTTAAGTGGTATCATCAAATCACCCAAGTTTTTCAGTCCGGTCTTAAACAGGATAAAAGATTGAGAAAAAGTATATTTCCATACCAATCCTTCATCAACATATATAAATTTGATCTGTTGCTGGGATTTTCTCCCCATAAGATCATTTGGACTCAATATCAAGCATGATGTATTTTCTTCTCCAGAATACATTGGTATGTTTAAGCTTCTTCCTCAGAGTTTCTTCAGTCTCATGGCCAGTTCGAAGATTCCTCAGCCATATCTTTTACGAGTCTCATTTAAATTCATCATATGTTTGAACCCATAGTCTTCAGACAAATCCTTCCTTTGATTCTTTCTACTAAGATTTTGAGGGAGGGAATCGCTATAGAATTTCCTCTCGGTCTTGTGTCTATGGAATCAGGTAAAGTAGTCTTATTCCCTCTTCAATACTCTGGAATATCGGAGAATGAAGAGATATTGTCTCTTTCACATGCCACCTATCTGCTCATGCAGTCATTTCTATAGTAGTAACTTTCTTAAACAACAGGGCGGTTGAGATTATCATATTTCGTCTGGAATCTTGGTCCTCCTCCAGCGGTTGAGATGTCAGGAAATCTATCAGCATTTCACATTCCAGGTAGAATGATTTTCCTTGTAGCTCATTTATTACATCCCATTAAGTTTCTACTCAGTATAGCGTCCAGATCTGATGTTCATATTCTTCCTCCAGGCTGGATAGGCTCTGGCGGTAGATGCTCTGGCCCAGTCATAGACATCACATTTTGTTTAAATATCTTCAATATAACTTTCTAGTGCTAATTGTCTTTAAGAACTTTTGTCAGCAGTTTTTAGTGTAATTGTCTTTAAGAACGTTTGTCAGCAGAATGTATTATCCCTTTAATCACTCCTGCTTGGCCCACCCCGCGTCATTAAATTGCAAATCATTATTAAATTTTATGGAATTAATTAATGACGGCTTGGACTCGGTCGCATGCATAGTAGCATAAGTGTGCATGCTCACAAACTTGTTTATATGTACTCTATAGGAATAGAGGAACCGGTTCCATAGAGCAATGACTGCTTTAGGGTTAAAGAGATACTGTCAAGAATACCCAGTGGAGGAATGTATCACTGCTAACCTAGTTTACTAGGGAACCCACATGCCATGGGATTGAATAGGTTAAAATTTTCTGAGATATCTAAGTCAGGTGACTTATAGCAGACAGTGAATTGAGTGGTAAGTATTTTAGTAAGCTACCAAAATGCCAAACCAGTATATACGTCTGGGTCGTTTTCTAATATGTCATAGAAACGCCATGTAAGGTTAACCTGAGCCCTGAAGTGCTAGTATTCCATGACAATTACACAGATAGGCTGTTCAATATTTGGAACTAATTTTACTGGAGGGTTGTTGTTGCTGATGTAGCCAACAACACCTCCTAGTCAACATTTTTGTTTCAAAATATTCAGCTAAATGGTAATTGATCATGATAATGTACTACAGTTTGTAGGGATATTATTCCGAGACCAGGGTTTTGTGGTTTAGTTGCTTGAACATGTCCAATAGAAAACTACAGTGACTCTGCGCTCAAAGATACCAGTGAGGAATGCTCATTCTAATTATATTCCCAAAGAAACTTTTCAAAAGAACAGGTTATGCACCCTTTTAGCTTAGATTAACACGATGATGGATTACATTAACCCTATCATGGTCAAGCCTGCCAGAAATGGTTTCTGCAGTGGTCTTGACGAATTACCATTTGCAGACCAAAAAATGTGTGGCCTATTATGTAATGGCATTTACGGCTGGGCGGGCAGCAGAGTGGTTTCCGCACGATAACTTGCCTACTGTTTATTGGATCGCTTTGAAACTTAGAGGATGGTTGGACTAGGTCTGAGGAATAAACCTATCGAAAGCAACAATGATCCGAAATCCAAGATGGCTGCCAACCACTGTTGGCCAAATTGAAAATTGGGTTACGGATAATAACTCTGTTACTGTTTATCTGATTGCTTTGAAACTTCTTAGGATGGTAGGACTATGTCTGGGGAGGAAACTTATCGAATTTGACGATGATCCGAAATCCAAGATTGCTGCCAACAACAGGCGGCCATCTTGAAAATAGGATTCCGTATAATAGCTCCATTACAGTTTATTGGATTGCTTTGAAACTTCTTATGGTGGTTGAACTAGGTCTGGAGAAGAAACATTTTGAAATCGACGATAGTCCGAAATCCAAGATGGCAGTCAGCCACCCATGACCATCTTTAAAATTGGTTGCTGGATGATACCTCTATTACCGTTTATCGGACCGTTTGGAAACTTATAGGGTGGTTGGACTAGGTGTGGGGAAGAAATACTGATAGCCATCTTAAAAATTGGTTTCCAGATGAGAACTCTGTTACCGTTTGTCCGATCGCTTTCATGGGGTGGTTGGACTAGGTCTGGAGAAGAAACACCGAAATCAACCCTAATCAGAACTCCCAAGATGGCCACCAACCAATGGCAGACATCTTGAAAATTAGTTTCCGTGCGATAACTCCATTACCGTTTATCGGATTGCTTTGAGATTGTATAAGGTAGTTGTAATAGGTCTGGAGAAACCTATCAGAATCAACGATGATCCTAAATTCAAGATGGCCACGAGCCACTGCCTACTTGTAGCCATCTTGAAAATTGGTTTCCAAATGATAACGCCATTTCCCTTTAGCAGATTGCCTTGAAACTTCAAAAGAAGACTGGACTAGGTCTGATGAAGAAACTTATCAAAATTTTTAATAATCTGAAATCCAATATGCCCGCCAGTCACCGGTGACCATCTTGAAAATTGCTTTCCTGATGATAACGCCATGACTGTTTAGCGAATCGCTTTGAAACTTCATAGGATGACTGGTCTCGGTCTGAGGAAGAAATCGCTATTTTCTGATAGCTCTCATTCCTTGGTTTGTCATCATGGTGGGGTATTATACACAGTTTGCGGAGCTCTTGTTTATAAATTAACATCAGTTTTTATGCTTAACTAGATAACAGAGTCAGTCATATCAGTGATAATTTGTCAAAAATAGCTTTTTCAAGGCCTTCAAACGGAGATTTCTCAAGAACACTGCTGTAAGTCGTGTTTGCTTGACCAATCCACAGATATCTTTAGTTTCCTGACCAATCTTGGTCATTAATCCTTTCACTTATGAATACCCCATGTCTCATTATCCCCACATTTAAAAAAAAAGCGTCTGGAATATTGTAATCACCTCCGTCTGTCCATCCATCCGTTACACTATCTCCTCCCAAACCATTGGTTGGAATTAAATCAAATTTGACATGTGGGGTACCCATATAATTCCGCTTTGCAAGACCATGTTTAGATTTGGCTCTGCCCCCAGGGGGTGGTGGCGGCGTGGCAGGGGTCAAAAGGTCAAATCAGTTGTAACACAACTCCTCTGAAATCGTTAGACGTAGCTGGACCAAATTTAATATCTGAGTTACCCATATGATTGCAGAGTGCAAGAGACCAGTTAGATTTGGCTCCACCCACAAAGGGGCGGGGGAGAGTTCAAAGGGTAAAATTTAAACCTGCTAAAATTGATTGTAATGCATCTCCTCCAAAACTGTTAGACAGAATTCAGCCAAATTTGGTCTGTGGGTTACCCATATCAATGTGGAGTCCATTTACATTTGGCCCCGCCTCCAGGGGTGGGTGGGGGTTGGGGTCAAAATGTAAAAAAGTTGATTGTAATGCAACTCCTCTGACACGAATTCAACCAAATTTAGTATGTCAGTTACCCATATCAATGTGGAGTGGATGAGCACATTTACATTTGGCCCTACCCTCCATGGGTTAGGGATGGGGTGAAAAGGTCATGAAATTGATTGTAATGCAACTCCTCTGACACTGTTCGATGGAATTCAACCAAATTCGGTATGCGAGTTACCCATATGATTGTGGAGTGCAAAAGGATGTTTACATTCGGCTCCGCCCCTGGGTGTGGGTTGTGGGGTGTGTCAAAAGTTCAAAGCGGTGAACGTGGCCATTTGCGATGACGCGTCATCAACCGATCAATCTAGTTTTCAATGTTCCCATACAGGAACACTGTTGAATATTTTGAAATTAATTCGACTGGATTGCTGCAAAGACAAAGTTAAATTGTCTTCAAGCTATTTGTAATTTATTTTATGCGATGGAAATGCATGGTTTCGCAGGTTACTGAAAATAATAGCGCAGGTCGGTCCTTGTCCTGGGCGGTTATAATGTGGTTTGCTCCGTCCAATTAATCGTCTTGCTTGAGTTATGATGACATGAAGGCAACATTAATGACAGGCAGCGAAAAAAGTATTTCTAGTGCCATTTTCCAAGTCTACAGTACAGCTCCTAAATAACTCAACATGTTTCCAAAAACAGAAATATGTTAGTACAATTTTTAGCACGATATAAGAAATTCTTTGTTGAATATTTTGAACATAATTTGATTGGAAGACATTGTTGCCTTAGGCAGCAATATCTTCCAATCCAATTATTTTCAAAATATTCAACAGTACTTTTTATTTTGTTTATGGGAAATTTTATTTCTGCCCTGTACTGTATCGGGGTAGGATTCTATGTATACCTGGGAAATAATTGTATTTACTGAATCATATTTTTCTCCGTCATTTCCAATTAAACAGTTGATTTATAAAATCGCACACCTTCGTTTACATGGCCTAAGTTATTTCTGAGCTGTACGGCAGACCAGGTTTCTGAGAAATGTCAGAATCGAATACTTTAGCGTTGTCTGTTAGTCTCTGAGTAAATTTCCATCAGATGACATCAAGGGAATAGCTGCAAGCATCTTCTACAGTTCTCTCATAGGAAATGTATTTTATTTCTTTACTCGTGCGGTGCCCATGATGAATATCAATTAAGTTAGAAACACGTAATATATAGAGCACACTTCTACATAGCATCCCGTACAGCGAGCCAACGGTTCCAATGAAGGGATCTGTTATCGGAATATATAACGTCATAATCTAGATATGTCACATGTTAGCTGATGTCACAATCAAATGATCTAGTACCTTCATGAAAGTGGCAAATAACAGACAGTCACATTACACTGCCTCAGTTATATGGCTGTGGTGATTTATAATTTAATAAACATTTTGTTGAATATGGTGTTAGGCTACAACAGATCCCAGTCAAACAGGTTTCTATATATTCAACAGATTACAAGTGTACGATAGTTACCGTGAAATTGATATTGTAGAAATTGAGGATTTAAGATATTAAAATCGATTTAAACACGCATGAGGGTTTTTTAAAATAATGAAATTATATGATTACAAATTTTAGTAATCGAATAATTGAATAATTTCTGCATAACAAATTTTAAAATCTACTTTTTAATTACTCTTTAATGCAATCTGTCATAAAAATCTGCATTTTGCTTAGCGAATGTATGTCCATTTGCAGGCCAAGAGAAGAATAATTTTGAAAATGTATCATTGAAATGACTGGCTCAAGGCATTCCAATGATACATTTTCCAAAAACACTTCTATTGGCCTGAAAATGGAAATTTTTAAAAGCCATTGTAGCTTTCATGATTGATATGGCTTTCTTGTTAGGCCTGGGTAATCTTCATCCAGGATGATTAATCGAGTAATCACGATTATTCTTAAATAATCGATTGTGATCATTCAAAGGAATAATCACGCGAATAATTGACAGAAATACTCCAACATGAAGCTGGGATAGTTCATCAAGTGTACGAATTGTGTGTCTCTGATGGGTCTAGTATTTAACCCGTAACACTGATGTCAAAATTTTTAATTTTTTAATTAAATTAAAAGATGAACTGGAGTTGATTTTTCAACAAATTTGATTGAAGATGTTATTGTTGTAGACAGCAACACCATCCAGAAGAATTGTTGAAACATGTACGCCAGTTTCTTTACTAGTAACACAGTAAATGATAGAATATTGACACAAGAGTGGGTAGGGTTAATAAACATTCTATTAAAAATTTTGAAACTAATTTGACTGATGGCAACAAAGCACCCAGTCAAAGTAGTTTCAAAATATCCAACAGCTTGTCTGTATAGTTACCTTTAGATTGGTATTCAGGAAATTCAGGGTTCTCAAACACCTTTATAGCGGAGCGGAGCTTAACTAGAAATGTGTGGGACAAAGCTAGAAATGGGTGGGGCAAAGCTAGAAATGGATCCCTCTAGAATGGACCTTTCCAGTTTTAGCTATGCCCCCACCCCATCTGTCTAAGCTCCACACACGCCTCGCTTGTGTTGGGATCGATTGATCTCTGAACTCTCTGACTATCAATTTCCAGAAAATTGTACTGGTAAGTTGTTAAATATTTTGAAACTAACTTCAATGGGCGTCCAGTCAAATTAGTTTAAAAAAATATCACCAAAATATTTATTAAATGGTAAAGACATAGAAATCATACAACGCGTTAGACTATTATTAAAGCATTAAAGACGGATGTGATATGATGGATGGATAAACTTGGAAAGGTCTATTGTCCCACAACCATCACTAGCAAGCCTAAATATGTTTACATTCCAGTAATTGATAGCGCTATTGTGGTGTCCTCTTTAATAGCTATAGGTTTTATAAGCATTTCATGGTTTATGACTCCATCAGAAATAACAATGGATCAATCCAGTGTTAGCTATGATCCGCCCACACTTTGTCCACATAGGGATTGATCGAACCCTGAACTCACTGAATCGCAACTTCTAGAAAACTATACAGGTAAGCTGTTGAATGTTTTTAAACTACCTTGAAGGGGTACTGTTGCTGCATATTTATCAAAATGTTCAACAGCATGTTTATTAAATAGTAAAGACACAATTTGTATAACCTGACCGACTATTAAGCATTTATGACGGGCATAGATATGCCATTCATGATGTATTTGATTGTGAGGTCAGCCTACCTGTGATGTAATTGATTATGACATCATGTACTTGACTGACAGACTGGATTCCTCTGTTGTCAAAGTATTGAATTATATCTTTAATTCAAGCACTTGCATGCGCATGTTACCATGACATCGGCCATTATTAGCGGGTATTGTTCTGCGACAGCTATTTGATGCCATCAGCTCTAGATATGGCATCAAATGTCACATGCTACAGTCCTTCATGAGTTTATATGCAAGGACACAAGCAAATATGAGCGTCAGCGGCGGCAAACTGAGATGACATTGGTGATGAGGATTTGCATGATCGTTCTCTGCGGTAATGCTCAAAATATTGTATTAACTCGATCAGAAATGCGCTTAGACGACATAGTCGTTTATTTGGAATTCAGACTTTAAAACCCTCTCATTATATCAGAAATTGGCAGGATGAACGCAGCTTTAAAATGGGTAATTTGAAAAACATTTATGCTAATAAGGTGATACTTTGAGAAAATTGGACATTCACAGTTATAATTTTGTAGCTTGCAATGGTTTATGCCACTTCTAAGGAACTACTAGAAGGACACTGCAGCATGCAATGCTTTATTTTCATGACAAACAATTTTCATTTACTTGGTTCCTTCCTGGTTTGCGTAACTAGCTGACTGATGGAAGCCACCAGACAATAATTTCAATGGGCTATGACTTTGGACCTGCTGAATATTTTGTAAACAATTTGACTGAAAGTTATTGGTGACTTAGCCACCAAAAACTTTCAGCCAGATTGTTTTCAAAATATTCAGCATATCCAGAGGTAAACCCCATGGAAAATATAGTCAGCAGACATTCAGTAGGTGGACAGTTAAGTAGCGGTCATCCTGTTGCCGCCACCCTCACCCCTTCAACATTGCTACTCTACTCTTCTGCAACCTACATGACATAAGAGCTTCACCAATTCTCAAGAATTACCAGTCTTCAAAACTCTGACACTGCAACCAAGCCACGCTCACCACCCCAAATAGCAACAGCATTGAAAGTAACGTGAGGTGTGACTAAACAAATGTAAGTTACAAGTTAATGCAATGGAGGGGTCCATATCGAGATATGCCCACCCATTTCTAGCTAAGCTAACCCACTTTTTTTAAATCGATTTGAAACTTTGAATCCTGAATTCCCAGAATCTAAATTTCAAATTGCTAAAGCAGGGAAGCTGTTGAATATTTATATATACAGCTCCCAGTCAAATTAGTTTCAAAATATTCAACCTAATAATTTATTAAACGTCTGACTGCTTAGTATTTACGGACAAGATATTCCAAGGGTTATATCTCTGGATCTGGGATATATTTTGAAAACAGTTTGACTGAAAGTATTTGGTGGCTAAATCACCAACAACTATCAGTCAAATTGCTTTCAAAATATTCAGCAAGTGAATAGCCGTTGCTTATTGCAATTATTGTCTGGTGGCTTGCAGCAGCGAGACAGTTAAATTGTAAATTCATCAAAGACATACAATTCATACATCTTCATGGCAGAGTATTTGATTTTCGTGATGAGGCTGCGTCATTCTGATTGTAACATTAGCTAATGAGTTGAGTGACGTAATTGATTATGACGTCATATACTTGAGTGACACATCAGATCCCTCCATTAATAGAAACTGAGAACTTTCTTCAAATATTTGTTCCAGTCTATGTAATTTATGCGTTTTACTCTATTGAAGATTATAGTTAGAGCACTTGGGTTAATACACTAGTTGGCCATGATTATGTACACTGACCAGCGGTCAATCATGACAAGTGTTGGAGGTTGGATGATGCGCGCCTTCGATCGATTGGTAATGAATATGGTGCACTCCTAAATGATTATTGGTATAAATTACCATAAGCAAACATAGTCTAATATTACAGCGTTTATTAAGCAATTTTTGTTCTGAATTCACAGAAAAGCAATTTCATGGTAGATAGTTAAATTATATTAAGTAGGTTAATATTTTGATAACAGTTTAGTTCAAAGGCATTGCTGCCTATGGAAGAAATGCCTTTGAATTAAATCATTACCAAAATAATCAGATGTTTAAAATAGATATAGCAATTAGCATATTAAGTAAATATTCTCCATAGAAAATGGAATGTGTTTATCCAATGATGGATCAAGGTGTAGACCAGTGATAGTGGTAGTGGTGGGGAATGCATAATTTGCCGTCTAGTTAGCAGTAAATTATGTTATATCGTTAGCAATATTGCATTTACTGCAATCTAACATCTATGGAATCAGAATTTCTGCACCAATGAACTGAAATAATTTGATGTAACAGCCATGCTTTTGAACGTATGCATTTCATGGATCAGATTTATGTTTTTATGAATGTCAGTTGCCGATATCGGAAATTTTACGCACGATTAAATTCAAAGCTGATTTACCATAATCTCTTTAACGAAATGTATTTTTTTTAAATATCTGCCATTGATTGAATTTTTCTTGCAGTTTCTTTGTACTTTTATACAGTTTTCTTGTGCATCAGAAATTCCTTCTTTTAGTGTGAAAATAACTCGTTTTAAGCAAACCAGCTGACCAAAAATGGATATCTGCTGTATTCATGTGAAATGACCATTCGCGGATCAAATGAGAATATTTGTTCATACTGCCAGGGACCACATTAACTGTTGGCTGCTGAATTTCTTCATACTACATTTTCGATGGGGCTTGACTAGATATTCTGAATATTTAAAAAATAATTTGACTGAAGGTTGCTGGTGACCGAAATTATTGCCGATTTAAATAATTGTCTGATGGCTTGCTTCCGTCAGACAATCCATCAATATGATATAATTTTCTTGGCCAATCTTGACCATTGTTGCTCATAAACCCCATCTCTGAACACCAAAGTATATATATGTTGTCCCTTTGAATAATTAATTGAGTTATTGCACTGTTGATGAGGCAATATTGCTGCATAGCTGTCAATAATTTATGAAATTTATGTTTCTGTCGCATAATTACCAGCACGTATGTGTCCATGTTTCTGTTAGTGTCATGATAAATTTCCATACAGAGCGTTTTATTCTGTATAAAGCAGGCAGTTAGCTGCTCATTGATTTGAAGTAGTCTAGTGCGATGCTATAGCATACTAGCTTTTAAACATTTAACTATCAAATTTGCTCCAAAAAATTTCTATTTCCTCATTGAAAATGTACATTTGGAGACCAAGAAAAATTTTTTAGAATTTTATTGAGCCGGTTATTCCAGTGGTAAATTCTCAAAAATAGTTTTCTTAGTCTACAAACCGACATTTTTCAAGACCATGGCGGAAGCCAGTTTTGACTGCTTTGAGTGTTAAAGGGTTAATGATGAAGACAGCCAAATGGACACCTGTATAATGTCATGCTAGAGCTCGGTACAATCATCGATGCTGGTTATCGCTGACACTTGCAGGCATGGTTTTATATAGGCTATCCAAACCGAGTACCTGTCCACAAAGGGCACCTTTGGTAAAGAGAAGAAACTCATTTTCATCCAGAGATGCCCTTCAAAAACACTATAGGTACCCACAGGGCCCGCCTATTCACACTGAGGTACCCTCCTTAACCACTCTATGCACCGATCTGATGCAGCATGACACAGCATACTACATAATCACGAAGCCACTGTGCCGGGGTACTTCCATGGTGGGCACCGCTAATATGTTGTGTTCCCCATCGTTCCACGTGAAACTCCCAAGAGGGTACTGACAGCCTGAGCACTACCCGGGCCAGAGAGTATTAAAGGAGGAGACAAACAGATTTCCAAACATTCAGACTAAAGTGAGTCACAATGTACTTAGCATAAGGTCAAAAGTAAACATTTCTTATATAAAGAGAATATGTAGTAATCATCCTTCTTATCGGAAGCCTAACCACAAGGTGAACCCATGGCAGACCAGTTTCCAGATACCGAAGCAACAATGCTTCCATCACTTTCCAAGCTGTCCCTGAGATCAGTGGACTTGAAAATGTTACTAGTTGGATGCGGCGTCCTTGCCCGCACACAGATTACATCACCAGCCTCTGTGGTACCTGTAGCAGAGGTGAAACCGGCAGCAGACGCAGGTAGCCAATTCCATCAACTGTAAGAGACAGATGTAATAACACTGGATCCCTCAGCTGTACTGCATGGCCCCCCCCCCAACGCATTAACAATGTGAGTTAGGAGGGCATTAGATTGGCGTGTACCACAGGTGTATGGGCACATGCCTTCTATACCTGGGCACTGCGCCGATAATGTAATTATCATCCTTCATTCACCTTAAGGTTCTGTCTACATTCTTGATCAGGAACATTTCTTCCCTAGAAGTATAACTATCGAAATCTAGGTTTCGCATTCGATGGTCAAGGTGGCCATAACTGTCCTCTGCAGTGGTCTGCAGGAATTTTTTCATCTACAGAGAAATATTTTTGAAATTTACCACTGAAATGATTGGGTCAATAACTCACTCAGTCATTCCAGTGGTTAATCTTAAAAAATATTTTCTATCAGCTTACAAATGGACATTCAATACAAAAATATAGTAATTTTCTTGAGGAAATTTGGCCTTTAAACAGTTAAATGGCAAAATAAATAAATTAGAACACACTCGAGTGAGACGTTGAGTGACAGACAGACAGACAGATAGCATCAACCACAATACACACACTGATTGTTGACGGCATGATTAATAACTTGTTTCTTATTTTCCAATCTCTTGCTGTGCCGTATTTGTCCCCATCAGTGACCCACACTTTTCAAAAAATGTGTCATTATGGTTTTGTATTTTGTTGTTCATCTGTCACGGTTGTTTGTGTTTATGAATTATAAATGTTATTTTATGTGGATTTCGTTCTAAATGTGTCTCATGGAGCAATTTCTTGAACAGTTTTGCCAGATGATTGTCTTTAATTTGAACATGTGTGAATACACTACAGGGTTAGAAATAAATTAAAAGATCTAGTTGCTATAATGCCATTTCATGCATTTTCTGTTTGCCCGGTGCACATTACGGTTGCCCTTATATGCTAAGCTAAATGACAAAGAAAATTTGAATCGCTATTGTTTTGTCAAGTAAATTTTGAAGAATGGCCACAATTAATGCAGAAATGGCATTAAGTGTAATGGTTGCTCTTTCTAATGATTAAATAAATAAATGACTTGAAATGAAGAGTTAGTTAGTGAGTATGAGAAACACAACATAGTAAATAGTTTGAGTATTTATCATGGTTGCCCTGTATGCCATTGACAGCCAAAGCTTAGTTGCCCTTTTGAAATTCTGTTTGCCCCGGGCAATAGGGCAAATGGACATTTCTATCACTGCACTATAGTCGTGACATGGGTGGCTTTGTCAGAAATGTCAACAATTAGACAGACATACCGACTGACAGACCGACTTGCCTTATATTAGATGCTAGTCACAACTATCGTTTGTTTCAATGTAGAAAGATTCAGAAATGGGAGTTTGCATGTTATTACTACATTACAACCTACCTCCTTGCATTACTATAGCTCTTTCCTTCTCTGAAGGGAAGCGTAGTAGGATGAATTTTTTACAGCTAATGTCTGATGGGTATTGTGGTTACAGAGTGACTGAAGGCTTCTTCAGGAATCCCCATACGCTCTCTAATGATGAGATCCATAGTAATTCGCTTGACTGCTATATCTCAGATGGAGACAATAACAGGGTTAATCCGATACCCATAGCCACTGAGTAGGTCATTAAGCACAATGGCAATGTCATTGGCTGATAGCTATCACATGACCTTGTTGTAGCAACCAAGATTTCATTCCTTTTCCTACTCTGATAGGAAGAGGCGTAGAAATTTTTGCAGCTAATTTATAAGTTTAATTACTTATTTAAATCAGCCTGTGGATTTTGAAAGTTGGGAATAAAGATCATCGAGGATGTCTGACAAGAGGAAAAAACCTCCCAAGATAAGTGGTTGTAGGTTATGGTGTTGTAAGAATGATTTTATGATCATTTCTATTTTCGTGGTCGACGCGTTACCATTTTTGGTTATTTGCGTCCAGAGTGTTTAGACATATGAGTTGTCTGTTTGTGCTTCTTTATTAACAGTGGTTTGTAAAGCTATTGTATTGTCATGTTTGTATCGTATTGAGCATGAATCCTGATATAATCTCGCTAACATACTCTCTCAAAAAGAAACTATAAATAATTTTCTTTAATTTGAGATCGGTAAGGTATTTTTTTGTAAATCTTGGGTTATTATTACACCACAATGACATCTTGACCGTTCAATCACTACTTGCTAAATCAATAATCTGCATTTAGCTACCAGAATAAGATTTTTATGCTCGCTTACATACCCCCTTATGCCTATTCCATCATCATGCATACCCTTAACCAGGCTACTGGTAGGGATCACCCCCAGCATAAGCCCTGATAGAGACTGCCACCAGTCTGTACTCACTCCTAGGTGACGCCTGTCACTAAGCATGCCCGCACATGCGCAATAGATCCCAACTAGGAAACAGATTCGCCTTTCTAAATTTAAGTGCCATGTATCCAGAATAGATTCGCAAATCATTCCCCTGCGGGGTGGCTGAGGCCTGGTCGTAGTGATTGAATGGTAAGTGTTTTTATAGTGGTTAATAAAACTACAGACCAATCCACTAAAGAGGGTCTGTTGGGGGTTGTTATTGCACCACAAAAACATCTTGACCGTTCAATCACTACTTGCTAACCCATAGATTTGGTCAGTGCCCCACTGTAAACACATGGTGGGAGGAGATTTGATATCATATCATGGAAAGGTCCCTCTGGTCTGTGTTTTTACCCACCTGGAGGTCTCTTTCGACCTCTCTCAGGGGAGGTTATTTCCCTACCTCCCAATGTGCAGATAATGATATCCACAATTCAACCTCTCAAGATAGGCCAGTTAGTTTCGGCCAGATCTTTCCTCAGATTCATAGGCCTCATGGTTTAGGTATAGAAAGTGATTCCTGGGGCTCCTCTGATGAAAAGATCCTTCCAGTTCTATCTTATGACCCACTGGAATCAGCCTAGATTTCTTAATCATTGGATTTTCATCAATTTCAACTCATGAACCATTGCCGGTTTTGGAAAGTCAGTCAATCCCTGTTATTTGGGGTCCCTCTTCATCCACCATCTCCTCAGGCCATCTTTTTCAGGGATACATCCCTGCTAGGATGGGGCTCCTCTGGGACTCCTAGAAGATTTCTGGATCGTGGTCCCTCACAGAACCTTCCTTTCATGTCATCCTTTTAAAACTGTGGGTGGGTTTTTTCCATGTCCTAGTTCATTGGGAACCCCCGATTCTCTGTCTTTCAATTTTTATCCGATCAGACATTTCACAGTGTGTGTGTCCAGGTTGTTCTATATCTGTCGAACGTCACTGATCGTTCTTCAGTGGTACATGTCCCTCAGCTTTCTCTCAGGGGAAGTTATTCCACTCCCTTCTAGGGTTGGGCGATTTTTCGATATTATCGTCAATATCGCGATATACCGATACCGAAATCGTCATAATTTTGAAAAATCGTAAATATCGTCAATACCGACAGGACGATATTGCACTTTTAACTGTGAGCATAATATAAATAACTAAGTTAGAAATGTCATACTCTTACCTCTATTCGGTCCAGTAATAGTCTTTAAGTAATAATCCAGTCTTTGTCTAAGGTAATAAAAACTTAATAAACTCCGTGTTCATTTAATTCATGGTTTGTTTGCGCTAATAAAATAATTTAAAGTACAAAATAATCCTTTGTTGTTCACTTTTCATAATTACATAAATAGACAATGCCATGTTTTTTCTTGCCTCATTCTGAGTGTTAGTCAGTGGGGAATACCATTTGCGCTACCCACATTCCATTCTGATGACGTCATTACTACAGGTCACACTATTTACCCATTAGTCATTGATCTGCATAAACATCCTTCTGACCGTGAAAGATTTAAACTTTAAAACTTTTTAGGTCGATAGGGAACCACACACACTTAATCTCTTATCAATACCACAAGCTTGGAACAGTGGGTGAGGGGGAAGTTAATCTCTTGCTTTACCGTTATACGTTTTTATGTAACTTTATACAATATATTTAGCATTTTTAAACGAATCAGATCAAAATTCATTCCACATATAACATTACAGATTTATTCTAAGTGAGAAACAGCCTTAAAATAAATAATTTAGGCCTAATTATTTCCAGTCTTCGATCTGTTGTGGCAGTTTTGGCTGCAGTGTTAACTGGGTTAATTTTCACACATCCCGGCTATGCCTTGAGATCAATGTACATAGGACCGCTAAGTAGTAAGCGAATTTGAATAGGTCTACAATGGGGCAAATTAGTATTTAATATTACAGACCAAATAAAATCTGATATAATTGTTTCCAGTCTTCACGCTGGTTCTCGTTCAAAATCATGCAGTGTTATTTTATTAATTTGCATCGTCTATGCTAGCGACTGGCATGATAACAGCTGGCGGAATTCTGCAGTGTGAATTCTGATTGGCTCAAGTATGATACGGAATTCCTTTCCACGCAATGAAGTTAACGCGTATTCCTTGCTCAATCTTTTATCCGTTGTCATGAGGTAAAGATAACACAAGAACAGAAGAAAAGCCTTTATTTTTCTTATTTGTGATGAATACGGTTAGTTGCATTACATTCGTTGCTTTAAACTGTATATTGAAGGCTGTCAAAGTGTGGAATTTCGTGTATTAAATATGCGGAAATGGCAATCATGGCGATCTCAATTTACTGTTTCAATGCAACAAATTTAATGAAAATAACTTGTAGACACCACCAATTTGAAATACATGTTATTCTATGTTTACACCTAACTCCACACCCCACCCAAATGATGATATATCATGATACCGCAGTATTTTAATGAGATACCGATATCGCCCAACCCTACTCCCTTCCCAATGTCCTGACGTTGTTGTCCATAATTCAGGCTCTCAAGGTAGGCCAATTAGTTACGGCCAGATCCTTTCTCAGAATCATAGGCCTCATGTTTTCAGTCGAAAAAGTGATTCCTTGGGCTCCTTTGATGAGAAGACCCTTCCAGTTTTATCTTATGGTGTGTGTGTGTGTGTGTGTGTGGTGTGGTGTGTGTGTGTGTGTGTGTGTGTGTGTGTGTGTGTGTGTGTGTGTGTGTGTGTGTGTGTGTGTGAGCTTGAGGCTTCATTGTAATGGTCATATCTTGTTGGATTAGTTATATTCAACTAAGATATTCACTATATCATTCAGCCTTTGGGTATGCCCGAATATGTAAGTTTTTGTCATATTTGGGTATTTCAGAATGAAAATTTCAGTCATATAATGTGGACTATTTAGGTTACTTTTTAATTTCAGCTTTAGTCAGATATTCAGAGCCGAGTAGTGACAGGATCATCTACCTCTTCATGGATCTGCTTAACGATGGATTATATGACTGGCTTCGTCAAAGGAATGTAATCTTGGTTGCTACAACAAGGTCATGTGATAGCTATCAGCCAATGAGGTTGCCATTGTGCTTAATGACCTACTCAGTGGCTTTGGGTATTGGATTAACCCTCTGATTGCCTCTATCTGAGATATAGCATTCAAGCGAATTACTATGGATCTCATCATTAGAGAGAGAGAGTATGGAGATTCCTGAAGAAGCCTTCAGTCACTCTGTAACCACAAAACCCATCAGACATTGGCTGTAAAAAATTCATCCTACTATGCTTCCCTTCAGTAATGCAAGGAGGTAGGTATATGTAATTAGTAAAACATAAAACCAGACCCTCCTGGTCATCTGGTGGTTTCATGTCAAATACATCGGTGTAATCACATCATGTCATCAATACAACACTCACAGTCAGACTGCAACCATGATGACTTCTTTATATGTTACATCTAACCTTGCCAGTCAATGGATGTTTCTGCACTCCCCTCAGGCCAATAATTAATCTAATGTGCTGGGTTTCGATTATGAACTGTCGAGCCCTAACAAAGCCATACATAGAACTACTGTCACACCACGTGTCCATAAAATAGCACACCAGAATTCATGAATCCATTTCCTCAGTCAATCATATGACGTCATAATCTACGCGACATGTATACTGATGTCATGATCACGATGTCATGAATGATTCGATTCTACCCGTCTTTAACATTTAATAGTCTGACACGTACAAATTGTATGTTTTTGCTATTTAATAAACATGTTGTTGAATATTTTGAAACTAATTTGACTGGGTGCTGTTGCTGCTATAGGCAGCAACAGCATCCAGTCAAATTAGTTTCAAAATATTCAACAGCTTACCTGTATAGTTTTCTGGAAATTGATAGTCAGGGAATTCAGAGATCGATCCCAACACAAGCGAGGTGTGGCGGAGCTTAGCTAGAGGTGGGCGAGGCATGTCCATTCTGCGCTCCTGTTGGATTTGGTCGATTTCGCCGCAACGTAATATGGTTTGTTTTGGTGTTGATTGGATTCAGAGCACTAGATTGTTTGATAGGGTTTGCCATTTTGACCGGAGAGAGGAAGAGAGGACTTTGTTATTATCTGTGTCAAAGCGTGTGGAAATGTAATAATTTTTACGCAAGCTTCCAATAAATTGGCTTTCAGAGATGATAACTATGAAACCTATTGAATGCTTTTAACCCTTTAGCGCTTAAGCCGGCCAAAAACAGCTTTTGCAGTGGTCTTGATAAATGGCAGACCAAGAGAAATTTTTTTTTTTAATTTATCACTAAACTGACTAGCTCGATAACCGAGCCAGTCAGTGCAGTTATAAATTTTCAAAAACATTCTTCTCTTCGTCTGCAACTTCTATGAGAAAATTCCAATTTTCTGGAACAAATTTGAGGGCAAAAAGGGTTAAAACAATTTTTTATTTAGCCAGAATCTGGCTATGAATAATAAAGGATAATGTGTCATGGGAGGATACAAAGGCAGTTATGTCCCTCAATGGACGTTGGCTACCTGCATTATCCAATACAGTGTGAAACATTTATGTTATATCATCAGAGACAAGTCCATGAAATCATGAAAGGTATATCAAGTTATGCAGGCTACAAGTATGTGTATAATTTCAATGTAGCTTTTAAATCTTTACTAAAGTTCTCATTCAGGGTATATTAACCCTTACTACTCTGGTGTCAAAAATTTAAATTTTCAAATTAAATTAAAAGATGAATTGGTGTTCATTTTTCACCAAATTTGGTGGGAGATGGTGCTGTCATAGACAGCAACATCTTCAATCAAAATTGTTGAAAAATGTACACCAGTCTCTTTGATATTGACACAGTAAAAGATAGACCATTGACATCAGAGTGGTAAGGGTTAAATATTTAATGATCAGGACACTCAAAAGTGTTTTCTGCAGTGGTCTGAAGAAAATTCCCTCTTTGCAGGCCAAGAAAAGATTATTCTTGAAGATTTATCACTGGAATGGCTGGCTCTTCATTCCAGTGGTACATTGTCAAAAAGTGGACTGCAATGGACATTCTGCGAGCAAGCATTTTGAGCAATCCATGGTCACATGTGCAAAAGTGATAAAATATATTTTTCATGTTCACATTGTGCCATTAGGAGATAACATATACTTTCCATGGTCACATTGTGCCATCTGGAGATAACATATACTTTCCATGGTCACATTGTGCCATTAGGAGATAACATATACTTTCCATGGTCATGTTGTGCCATTAGGAGATAACATATACTTTCCATGGTCATGTTGTGCCATTAGGAGATAACATATAATATATGCTTTGTCCAATGTATCTTATCATCCGCTAATGTCCTTAACCCTTTAACCATTGAATTTGTTTTAAAAAAATCAAATTTTCTCACTGAAAATGTCCATTTGCAGACTAAGAGAAGACTATTTTTGAAAATTTACCGCAGGAATGACTGGCTCGGTTATCAAGCCAGTCATTTCAGTAGTAAATTAAAAAAAAATAGTCTTCTGTTGGTCTGCAAATGGACATTTCGCAAGATCACTGCTGAAGGCATTTTGGGCTGACATGAGTGTTAAAAGATTACCCCACTCGCGCTGTTTGAGTGTACCAAGGCATGCTTCTTTTAGGTTACTCATCTCTTCACCATGTGGTGTGACACTAATTGACACTTCCTGGGAATGGACGAATCCAGTTTTAGCTATGCCACGCCCATTCATAGCTAAGCTTTGCCCATGCATTGTCCGTGTTGTGATCGATCGAACCCTGAATTCTGAATCTCAATTTCCAGAAAACTATACAGGTAATATGTTGAATATTTTGAAACTAATTTTACTGTGTGCCTATGGCAGCAAAAGTGCCAGTCAAATTAGTTTTAAAATATTCAACAGACTGTTTATTAAATAATAAACACCTACAAGTCGTACTCGTGACAGACTAATAAGCATTTATGACGGACGTTGATACATTATTCATGGCATAATTGATTGTGACGTCAGCCTACAATTGTAACAAAATTCATTATGACATCATATAGTTTGACTGACAGACTTCAATTCCTCTGTTACGCGTTCAAAGTATATAAATAGATTCCAACACTCATAAAAAGTTGGCGGAGCCTTGTCAGAAACTGAAACTGAAAACTAAAAATGAATCACCCCCTATTACTATGATTGTGAAATGATTATTGATTATATGCAGTGCTCCTGTACTTACAGACAATGTCATTACCTTCTTGAAGAGAGACTCTGCACAATAATAGCAGGAATAAAAAGTAATCATTATGCCTTAGCCACATCACTTTCTGAAAGCATTGAAGGCAAATAACCAGAAAGAAACGTGATGCCATTTCAACTAAGTCCTGTTCTCTTGATTCTTATCACCTTATTGGCTGAGGCAGTCATGTGACAACAAGTGATCACAGAATTACATTGTTGAAACTTCCGGACCAATGCATCTTCAGAATAATGTAGCAATCCAATTTGGATATTATTCCATGAGGGTTGCGATGCGTATAAGTTTGCATGAATTGAAAAGTTACACTGTTACTGTAGGTAGGAAAAAATAGGGATAGCAGTTACCTAGAAAAAATAGGGATAGCAGTTACATAGCAAAAATAGGTATAGCAGTTACCTAGCATCATCAGACTTATATAAAGTTCAGTAATTTTGCTGTCAGTAATTAGCCCTTTAACTCTTGAATGTGTTCAAGAAAATTAAAATTTTTTAATTTTTGTTATCGTGCTAGTCATTCCAGTGGTAAATTTTCAAATATAGTCTTCTCTTGGACTCCAAATGGACATTTCTCAAGACCACTGCAGAAGCCAATTTTGTCTGATATGAGTGTTAAAGGGTTACTATTTTAACCATTATCACTCTTATGTTAATATTTTGGGTTTTTTGTGTCGATAGCAAAGAAACTGGTGTACATTTTTCAACACTTTTGGTGGACCGATGTTGTTGTTGCGACAACAAAATCGGTTCACCAAAAGTGTTGAAAAATGTCTGCGACAGCAACGTCGGTTCACCAAGTGTTGAAAAATGTCTACGACAGCAACATCAGTTCACCAAAAGTGTTGAAAAATGTCTGCGACAGCAACATCTTCAGCCAAATTTGTGAAAAATGAACCAGTTCATCTTTTAATTTAATTTGAGAAGTTAAAATTTTGACATAAGAGTTGTAAGTATTAATGCTCAAGATTGGTCAAGAAAATGGACATTTTTGCTAAGCGAATCCCCATTTTCATGTCGAGAGAACGTTATATATTTTAATTTATCCTGTGATAAAATTTTGCAAAATATTTTTGTCTTGGTATGCAAATGGCCAATCCCTAATGAGTTGAAGGCAGCTTCACAATTAACCGTTTAGTTGTCACATCAGCCTTCATCAGCCTTCATCATGACAGTCATTCCAGTGATAAATTTTCTAAAATTGTATTCTCTCGGCCTGTAAATGGACATTCAATAAGAAAATATTTAAATTTTTTTGACCAAATTTAACCATTAATGGGTTAATGAAGAACTTTTGTACATTTTTGGTAAAATGTTGATAAAATAGCCAGTAACCACTTTTTACCATTGTTTCTTAGGCATCTAGCACTCAAGCTGACCAAAAACAGCTTCCGCAGTGGTCTTGAGAAATGTCCATTTGCATACCAAGAGATGACTGGGTTTTTTTTAATTTACCACTGGAATCTCTAGCTTGATAATAGAGCAAGTCATGTGCATTCCAGTGGTACATTTTCAAAAATAATCTCTTGGGCTGCAAATGGAGTTTTTATATGAGAACAGTGAAATTGTCTTAACCCTTTAATGGCCAAATTTGTCGAGAAAATTTAAATATCTGAATATTGAATCTCCATTTACAGGCCAAGAGAATACAATTTTTGAAAATTTACCACTCGAATGACTGGCTCGTTTATCGAGCTGTATTGCAGTTGAATCTGATTGGCCTAATCACATGTAATGTTTGGAAATATGAAATCCCTAATGTTGTATCCATCGATCTATCTATTATTCAATCATCACTTTAGGTGTACTTCTGAAAGATTGACTACATACACTACAACTCAGCAATATAAGTCCCGCCCATCTTTAGCTAAACTTCACCCACGCTTGCCCGTGTTGAGATCGATCAATCCCTGAACTCTCTGACTATCAATTTCCAGAAAAATATACAGATAAGCTGTAGCATATTTTAAAACTAATTTGACTGGGTGATGTTGCTGCCTATGGCATGTTTATTAACCGTCTCACTACTGCAATTCACCAGACAATAATTTAAATGAGCAAATACTCCTGACTTGCTGAATATTTTGAAAACAATTTGACTGAAAGTTGTTGGTGGCTTAGCCACCAATAACTTTCAGTCAAATTTGTTTCAAAATATTTATCAGGTCCTGAAATATAACCCTTAGAATATGTCGTCTGCAAAAACTCAGCAGTCAAACGGTTAAATAGTAAAAGCATACAATTCTTACTACCTGATGGATTATTAAGCTTTTAAGACAGACAAACTCAAGTGATTCATGACGTAATTGATTATGACATCAGCCTACACATTATGTAGTTGATTATGACATGATATGATTGACTGAGAAACTGGACCCCTCAATTGTATTGGAAGCGTTTCTTACATCATGTTCAAAATTCTACTTAGTGAACAAGTTTCTCTTTTCATTTTGGAAATGTATTGACTTATTTATTCCCTGTACTGTATCAGACGTGTAATCATTTCTCCAAAAGGGAATGCAATTGCGATTCTTCACTAGACATATGCAGGATGTAAACTAATTATGAAAAGTGCGTGTTAACCCTATTATGGCCACATCTACAAAAAAACAGCCTGACCAGGGACCTGGGAGAATTTCTGTTTTCAGGCTAAGAAAAGCATTTTCTTCTTGAATTACTGGCTGTATAACGGAGCCAGTTATTTCAGTGGCCAATTTAAAAAAAACCCTCTCATGGCCTGCAAAGGGACATTCTCTGAGAAAAAATATTTGATTTCCTTTAAGAATCTTGATGAATAAAGGGTTTAAAAAGATGTGAAAAAAGTGTGATCATAGCAGTTTTGGCAAATTATCTTCCATAAATAATTGATGTTTGACAAATCATGGTCGTCGCTCCACCTACTTAAATATTAATGTTAATCGAGAGGAGTTGTCATTGAATTCATGCTTCACTGATACACTCCTAACATATGACTTGTTTCCATGACATTATTTGGTTGAACATCAATCATTCTTCGAGAAGGCCCTTCAGGGCTTTCCTAGCCAAGCTTGTCCATGTTTCCCACATGCAGTCTATATTATGAATGAGTGTTCATCTTTTAAAGTGACAGTATTGGTAAATTACAGACGAACCTGATCGTTTTCTGTCATATTGCCAGTGAAAAGCTTTCAAAATTATCTTTCTCTGCTCATAGTAATTCAGGAAGCGTTATCAGCCTTGGCAGAAATATCCTTAAAGCTCGTTCAAATATGATATTACTAAGTTAATTTGGGTATCAATTGAGCAGCCAGACATTAGCAATCTCTGGAGCCTCATTATTGTTGTTCCTGATTGTGTAGTGTGACAACCATCATGTTTTGCACACTCAGCCAACCCTTTATCCCTCAAATTTGTTCAAGAAAATTTCTAATTTTTCATTATTTAAAAAAAATTTTATCTCAGGATTGATTGGTTCAGTTACTAAAAGCCAGGAATCACTAATCAAAAATCTCTCTTAACCAATCCTGACCATTAATCATTTAACCCTCGAATCTGATCAAGAAAAATTGCAACTTTCTTTTAGAAAATGTCCATTTGCAGACCAAGAGAAGACTATTTTTGAAAATTTACCACTGAAACGACTGGCTCTGTTATCCGTAAGTGGTAAGTTTTCAAAAATAGTCTTCTGGATTTGCAAATGGGAATTTCTCAAGACTATCACAGAAGCCGTTTTTGGCCAGTTTGAGTATTAAAGGGTTGATACATGAAGTTTGTGATGGATTCTCTTGCGGTACTTGTCTCCCGGCTTATGAATTTCTCATACACTAATGGTACTTAGAGTGTGTATCGACACCTTCGCAATGGAGTATGTACACACCTACAGGCATGTTCATGAACAGCTTAATTATTAAGACCAATTAGGTAGCTTGTATGATAGAAAACAGTAAATTAACACTGTTAATATTGATGTATTTCGGCCGGAACGCATTACTGACTTGTATATTATAGGCTTACACAATAACCCTTTCAAACCCAAATCGCTGAAAAAGCATATTCTTTTATGATTTATAGCGTATTCTGTTGATTATCTTGATATTAATGTGACTAGAAGTCATTGCTGCCTGGCTAAGGCAGAAAATTAGCTTCCAGTTATATTAATGTCAAGATATTTTCTTGTTAGTTTGCCTTAAAATTGAGATACAGGATGGTTAAGCAGTTTAAATGTCAAGCCGGATATAAATGGCTTCTGCATAAATGTGCATTTGCAGACCTAGAGAATACGGTAATATTTTTGGAAATTTTAAACCGCTGGATTTCTTGGTGCAATGAAAATTTTTTTTTAAATGTCTTCTCTTCGCGTGCAAATGGATTTTGGCAAATCGTGACGATTAACCCATTCACCGATGAATTTTACATATTTCATTTTCAAGGCAACTATGAATGAAAATTGTTGAATATTTTGAAATTAATTTGACCGGATGCAATAGAATAAATTTTATATAATGAAAAATTTACTTTTTGAGGGATTTGTCGGTGAAAGGGTTAAAGTGTTAATGACTGAGATTTGAGTAATAGAGTGATAAATTTCTAGTTATACCCCATCCATTTCTAGCTATGCCCCGCCCATTTCTAGCTCTTCCCTGTCTTTCTAGCTATACCCCGTCCATTTCTAGCTATGGCCCACCCATTTCTAGCTATGCCCCGTCCATTTCTAACTATGCCCCGTCCATTTCTAGCTATGCCCCGTCAATTTCTAGCTATGCCCCGTCCATTTCTAATTATGCCGTGCCCCTTTCTAGCTATGCCCCACCCATTTCTATCTGCCCCATCCATTTCTAGCTGTGCCCTGCCCATTTCTATCTATGCCCCGCCTATTTCTAATTATGCCCCACCCATTTCTAGCTATGCCCCATCCATTTCTAATTATGCCCGACCATTTCTAATCATGCCCTGCCCATTTCTAGCTATGCCCCACCTATTTCTGTCTATGCCCAACCCATTTCCATCTATGCCATGTCCATTTCTAGCTATGCCATGCCCATTTCTATCTATGCTCCACCCATTTCTAACTATACCCCATCCATTTATAGCTATGTCCCACCCATTTCTCGCTTCACTCTACCGATTTCTAGCTATGGCCCACCCATTTCTAGCTATGCCCCACCCATTTCCAGCTATGTTTTGTCCATCTTGAGCTATGACCACCCATTTCTACCAATGGCCCACCCATTTCTAGCTTGACTCCATCCATTTCTAGCTATGCCCCGCCCATATCTAGCTTTGCCCCACCAATTTCTAGCTATACCCCACCCATTTCTAGCTATGCCAATCCATTTCGAGTTATGACCACCCATTTCTACCTATGCCCCACCCATTTCTAGCTTGACCCCACCCATTTCTAGCTATACCCCACCCATTTCTAGCTATGCCACACCCAGTTTGAGCTATGCCCCATCCATTTCGAGCTGTGACCACCCATTTCTATCTATCCCCCGTCCATTTATAGCTATGCCCCACCAATTTCTAGCTATACCCCACTCATTTCTAGCTGTGCCACACCCATTTATAGCTATGCCACGCCTATTTCTAGTTAAGTTCTGTCCCCCTCATACCTATGTTGGAATCAATTTATGTACTTTAAACCCTGAATTCTCAGCATCCCAATTTCAAGGTAAATATTTTAAGACTTAATTTGACTATGAATTGTTGATGTCATATTAATTTCAAAATATTCAACATTTTTAGCCATGAATCGGGGATGCAAGTTGGTGTAATCACCAAATTTAGTAAATCCATTCATATTTAATACATGTCTAGGAGTTCTATGAATTTCATTCAGGGCAAAGCATAAAAAAATCAACAGCACATGGTCATGAGGTGCATAACAAAACACATTATTTTGGCCAGAACTCTGAAATGCAAGACCCGGATCACCAGATTTAGCGCACACCGTAATATTATGGCAGGGTACTAACTATGTACTGATGGTGCAGCCTGTGGTTGGTCGTGTGTCAGGGAAGTGTGGGGGGGGGGGGGGGCAGCCATTTCTAGCCTGACTGGTTAGTGCATATGCCTATATTCTTGAGTGCATGGTTTAAGAGAAATGACTGCACCACCAAAACAGTCTGCACCCTGTACCTGTACCTGCTTCTGGTCCGCAGGAGGGAGAGTATAAAAGGAGTCGACTAGCAAAGCTCAGATCATTCAGACTTGGTTTGAGAGAACAAGCTTCAGGCTACTAGAGAAGTCAATCCAATAGACTACATTGTTAGTACCCTCTTAATATTACGACAGTTTATGCTTTGAGTTTCAGCCCAACTGATATAATATCTGGCTTATGGGGGGTCAGTAAGTGCATGTCAAGGCAGAGATCGAAGGCATGGTCGGCATCTTCCTCAAGTATATTCTAGTTATCGCTTGCAGTCTTTGCTTCAAGCTATTAAATTTATGTATTAATCAAGTTTTAAAATTAAATTGCAACAGAATGGAATAAATTTCATATTTACCGTCACCCTGTAAGAGGAAGAGGATAATGTGTGTGTGTGTGCGTGTGCGTGCGTGCGTGCGTGCGCACGTGCGTGCGTGCGCGCGCGCACGCACACATGGCGTGCATGTGTATGTGCATGTGTATATGTGCATTCGTACAGACCTATGCATCCGTGGCTGTATCTAAGACTACTTATCCAATTTGGCTCAAATTTGAATGCAACATTAATGATCTGTACTTAGAAGAGCAGGAGAGTGAGGGCCTGCACTCTCAGTAATGCTCTTATTTTATTTATCTATCGCTACACTAAAGCTCAAATACGTTAAAATGTTTCCAAAACAATAAACAGAAACATGCTAGTTAATAAGAAATGTTCTGTTGAATACATTTAACGTAATAGGATTTGAAGACATTGCTGAGGTAGCAGTGTATTAATGATAATCCAATCCCGTTATGGTAAAAATAGTCAATGTTACATATATTTTGTTTTGGAAATGCCAAGTTATTTCTGAACTGTACTGTAGTATTAGTTGTAAGTTAAATTTTTGACATTTCCGGCAAAGCTGCCTGCATGACATAATAGCGCTTAACACTTGTCTCTCGATGTTATTTTAGGATTTAACATCCGATGAAGCGCTTTGCAATTATTTTATTTTCGATCTGGTTTTCTGCATTCTGATAGATTATACCTTTTTATAATTCTTTGTGTGTTTCTTGCTTTTTGTTTAAATCCTCCTGGCGATGTAAGATAACACAAGAGAATACCGCTTGGAACACTGCATATAGGCCTTAAACAAATTTAATTCTGAATTCACAGAATTATCCGTTCAACAAAGCTCAATTTGAAACTAAATGAATTTATAAAAAATACTTTGACTGAAAGTTCTTGTTGCCTTTGGCAACAACAAGCTTCACTCAAATTATTTTCAAAATATTCAGCAAGTATTTAACTATATCATTTATTGAATGACAGTATTTGGAAGCTACAGGATCTAAGGAGTTAATGCTCTCAGACATCTATTTCCATACATTAATCAGTATTCCTGCTAGTCTGTATAGCGTTCGTTACCATTAAAGTCACCGGAGGAAACAAGCTTGTTTATGCTTAGACTCTGCGTGAAATTCTATTACGATGAATGTTATCTGATGAATACAAGCTACACATGATCGGCACATTGTTGGTGACTTGGGGAATATAAGCTCATGTTGAAGAGATGTTATTCAGACACTTCAGTACCCAGGATCATATTAATAAGCTGATATATCTTGATATGATTGAAACCATAAAAATATATTTCTAGCCAACATTCCTGAACTTGGTTCAATCACTACCTTTTTGCTCCAACATTTGCACCCTGGATTGTCTGAAAGAAGCAGTTCAATTCACCTTTCCAGAGTATCCATCCATCATATGACCCCGTATGACATCATAATCAGCTCAGCGCGTGTGTGATGACATCACAATCATTACGTCACAAAGGATTCCATATTGACCGTCATCAAATCTCAAATAGCCCGACACGTATGAATTGTATGTCTTTGTAATTCTTTGCTATTTAATAAACATGCTGTTGAATATTTTGAAACTAATTTAACTGGGCACCCAGAATAACGTATAATATTTATGTACTTTATTAGTTTGAAAACATCCCGCAGTTGTAATCCATCCTTCCACTTCTTTGTCCACTTTTTCTCAGCCATAGTTTTGATATCCCTCAGGTGCTTCTTGGTTCTCAGTGTACCACAGTCCTTTGCCTTATTCAAATCTATATACATTTAGAAGCTTTGTCCATCATTTACAGCTTAAGGTTGCATTGAAATGCGGAAACTGACTGAGTAGGAATGAGTATATTAAAATTAAAATAAAGAAAAATTATTGCTCAAATACGTCACAGAAATTGCCTCTTATGCATATAGGTGTCTAGTTATTACCCTTTACTGGCCAAGCCGGCCAAAGCTGGCCTCTGGAATCGTTTATGTGGATATCCATTTACAGGCCAAGAAAACACTACTTTTTATACCCCACCAAACAAATTGGCGCCATATTATCAGATGGCACGGTCCAGGTGGGCTGGCGACAGATATGTTTTCCGGATGGTAACTGTTACCATTTATTGGATTGATTTGAACCTTCATAGGGTGGTTGGCCTAGGTCTGAGAAACAAACCTATCAAAATCAAAGATGATCTGAAATCCAAGATGGCCACCAGCCACCGACGGCTATCTTGATAATTGTTTTCCGGATGATAACCCTGTTACCGTTTATCGGATCACTTTGAAACTTTATAAGGTATAGTTGGACTGCATCTGGGGAAGAACCCTATCGAAATCGACAATGATCCAAAATCCAAGATGGCTGCCAGCCACCGGTGGACATCTTGAAAATTGGTTTCCAGATGATGACTCCATTAACCTTTATCAGGTCACTTTGAAACTTCATAGGGTAGTTGGACTATGTCTGGGGAAGAACCAAAATCCAAGATGGCCGCTAACCACTGGCAGCCATCTGGAAAATTGATTTCCGGATGATAATTCTGTTACCATTTATCGGATCACTTTGAAACTTCATAGGGTGGTTAGACTGGGTCTGGGGAAGAAACCTATTGAAATGGACAATGATCCGAAATCCAAGATAGCCGCCAGCTTAAAAATTGGTTTCCAGATGATAACTCCTGAACTGATTATCGAATCACTTTGAAACTTCATGGCATGGTTGAACTAGGTCTGGGGAAGAAGCCTCTTGAAATTGACAATGATCTGCGATTCAAGATGGCTGGCAGCCACCGTTGGCCATCTTGAAAATTGGTTTCAGGATGATAACTCAGTTACTGTTTATTGGATCACTTTTATTTATTTCAAATTTAATAGGGTGTTTGGACCAGGTATGGGGATGACGTACATATCAAAATTGACGATGATCAGAACTCCAAGATGGCTGCCAACCATAGACTGCCATCTTGAAAATTGCTTTCTGAATGATAACTCCTGAATCGTTCAACGGATCACTTTGAAACTTCAGAGGATTACTGGTCTCGGTCTGAGGAAGAAATATATATTTTCTGAAAGCTGTCATTCATTGGTTTGTGATCATGGTGGGTTATTATGCACTGTTTGCGAAGCTCTTGTTAAAATGTATCACAGGAACATCTCGCTCGAAGAATTGGCCATTCATTCCCATGATAAATTATAAGAATAGTCTCCTCTTGTCCTGCACAGGGGCATTCGTTCAGCAAAACTGTCAATTTTCTTCACCATTAAATGGGTGATAGAAGGTGCACCCCAATCTCTTTAGATCTGACCTCAATGGACCTTTCCAGTTTTAGCTATGCCCCACCCATCTCTATCTAAGCTCCCCCCATACTTCAGCGTGTTGGAATTGATAGATCCCCGAATGCCATTACTATCAATTTCCTGAAAACTATACAGGTAAGCTGTTGAATATTTTGTAACTAATTTAACTTGGTGCTGTTGCTGCCTATATGGCAACAGTGCCCAGTCAAATTAGTTTCAAAATATTCAACAGAATATTTAATAAATAGTACAGACATACAATTCGTACAAACAACGCATAGTCCATCTTCAAATATGTGTTCTTGACATACTTATCGATGTCATTCATGACATCATTCATTATGATGTCATTTTACACATCACTAGTTGAAAGGTCTGGTAATTGAGGGATCTATTTCTAGCGAGGCCCTGTCCATTTCAAGCTAAGCTCCACCCACCTTTTTACACCAGTTGGCATAGATTTGAAGCGTGGAAACCCAAATTCCCCTATTCAAATAGTCAAGATATTTATACAGAGAGGCTGTTGAAGATTTTGAAGCTAATTTAACAGGGAGTTGTTATCTATGGCAGAAACAGCTTCCAGTTAAGTTAGTTTCAAAATATTCAGCAGAGTATTTATTAAATTGCAAATTCACCAAAGACAAAATTCTAAAATATTTCCAGTTTTTTGGTGGAAGTATGTAATTTTAATTGTGATGTCAGCTAACGTGTAATGTACTCAATTATTACATCAGATACTTGAGTGACAGATCAGAACCGTCCATTTCTGAGTATCTTCAAAACGTGCGGTAGGATCAGCTTTCTCACTTTGCATCCCTCCATTATTTGACTTATGTGATTTTGCACGGATTAGTGTTATATTGGTGTGGAAACCTATGTGATAGCTGCCACCGTCTCAGAAACATTGATTGGAAAAATGAGAAGCAGCTACTCTTCTCTTGTAAGGCACGACTTCTAATGTAATTTTTGTAGTAATTACCGATTATATGGTAGGTTGCCATTGCCAAAATGTGAAGCACATTTTGGGGCAGTGGTCAATGGAACAATTCAGCGTACATAATTTTCTAATTTACTACAGTATGCTTTCAAGAATGTATTAATCAATTTCTTTCTGAATTCCCCGAAAGAAGGTTTCAAGGAAAGTAATTATGAAATTTGTTGTATTAAATTAAATATATTCGACTGAAAGTTACCGCAGCAATGAATTTCAATCAATGCGTTATATCAAAGTGTTACTAACTAGATGATAGCTACAAATGCCATAGAATATTATCTGACGATAAATATGGCCAATAGCTTGAAATGTATTAATTGTGAGTCTGGTAGCCCGTCACAGAGACCGTCAATTCACAGAGGACATTGCTCAATGTGAAACTGAGTACCGCTAAGATGCCGGAAATGCTAGGTCAGATAGATGGAACTGTAATGACCATAGTGCGCTATTCCAGCGACCTGGAACAACATTATTCTTGGATAGTGAGAGCCGTGACAAATCTAATTCACAGTGGTCTCTTTTCAACAAAGCAATCATTGAATCTGAGCAATCAGTGAATGCACATTCACTGTTGTCGTAAGATGTTTGTATGTACATGCATGTACCGATATGTACCGATATGTACTACAGGGTGGTGTTACTGAGTGTGAATGAAAATTGTCCAAGCATTTTAATTGTGGATGCACAGAAGCATTGTAAAACAAGGGCAATTGTAATAGCGTCGCCATCCCCCGGTGTTACAGTGTTAATGACATGGAGAGTTTTAATTGACTCACTCAAATGCAAAGCTGTGAAATGGTTCAGGCATCACACTAAATGTAAAGGTCACAGGTTTTGTACAGTAATCACTCAAAAAGTCACTTTCTGGAAAATTGGAGCACACTAACAATTGCTTTTAGAAGACTTTTTAAAGGACAATAGTACAGCTCATAAATAAGTTATCACATTTCTAACATAAAAAAACAGAAAGATTTTAGTAAGAAATTTTCTGTTGAATATTATGAACATAATTGGATTGAAAGACATTGCTGCCTTAGACTTAAAGTTATCTGGAAACAATAAGATTAGAGGGAAATCATTAGAAAAATTTGGTGACAATATTCTTCTTCGAAGCGGACATTTTAATTTGATATTTACAACTTGTATTGTTCTCACTGTTGTGCATGGCTAATGATAGTCATAGTACTGTTGGCCGCCAAGGTGAGTAGAGCTACCCCGATAGTAAGAGTGTAGTGGTTTGATGCAAATTGTGTATTTTTCATATGGTAGAGATGAAAACGTGCTAGGCTAAATAATGGTACTTGCAAATATCAAAATACAATGGCAGCTTTGAAGAAAACGATAATCACTGAATTGTGTTAAATATTTCCTTGTAGTCTTATTTGTTCCAGGATAACTGTATGGTTTTTATCAGAAACTCTTGTGTTTGCACACATTTCTCGGCGAGAGCAAAGCAAACAGTCTGTATGCATGAATGAGTTTGATTGTAGAGAATGGAAAGCATCGACTGGGTAATTTTCAGGATAGCCAGACATATATTTCACATGTTGGGTCAGCCATCTTATAATGATTCAATAGTAACAAAACAAGCGTAGAAGGCTAAGAGATAGATAATGGATGAATACAGTTTTAGCTATTTCCCAACCAGCTCTAGCTAAGCTCCACTCACACTTTACCCGTGATGGAATTGATTGATCCCTGCACTCTGTGAATCTCAATTTGATCCCTGCACTCAGTGAATCTCAATTTCCAGAAAACTGTACACGGAAGCTGTTGAACATTTTAAAACTAATTGAACTGGGTGCTGCTGCTGCTAATGGCAGCAACAGCGCCCAGTCAAATTATTTTCAAAATATTCAACAGCATGCTTATTAAAATAGTAAAGACATACAATTCATACAACTTGACATACTATTAAGCGTTTATGAGGGACTAAATTACATCATTCAGAACATAATTATTTGTAACATGTGACATTGTTGATCATGTGACATCATATGATTGATTAATAAACTGGATTCATTCATTTTTTAACCCTTTAACCATCACAGAACAGGTACAACAAACTCTTTTTCATATAAGGAATATAATGCTTAATATTTTGAAACTTATTTTACTGGGAGTTGTTAGTGCCTATAACAGCAAATTTGATTGGGCGCTGTTGTGGCCTATCACACAACACATGCCAGTCAAATAGGTTTCAAATTATTCAGCAACTTTCCTGTATAGTTGAGCTGAAGTTAAGACATGGGATTTCAAGGGTTAAGCCAATAAAAGGAAATATGAACAGTGGGTACATCTAGGCTTTACATTGCAATAGACTCTAGGAAGTCATCTTCTATATAATACAATAATTCAGTTTTATCAAAAGAAAAATCCCTTTCAGTCTCTGATGATAGACTGACATATTCATTAATAATAAAAGAAAATTAGAGGTAACATCAAAGACTTCAAACATTGAAGCAACTAATTTTACGAAAACACTACTTTTAACTGTCTAACAGCTGCAGGCCACCAGACATTAATTTAAATGGGCAATAACTCTGGACTTGCTGAATATTTTGAAAACACCTTTCAGTCAAATTGTTTTCAAAATATTCAGCATATCCAGAGTTAAACCTCATGGAGAACATAGTCTGCAGAAATTCAGCTGGCAGACAGCTAACAATAAGATCAAGAAGAAAGTCTTTTAAGTTTTTTACCCTCACCCAGTAAGAGTAGGATGGTATTGTATTCCGGTCTATCTGTGTGTTTGGTGATGTATCTAAAGAAGGTTGATAGAATCTCGGTAGTGCTGTGGGTGAAACGTGAAAAGTAGGTCACACTGAAATACTTTTATACTATTTATGTTAAGCCTACAATGCATGCCACATTTGATTACTGCATATGAAAAACTCTTGAAATGGCAGCCCCGTATAAGATTTTGTGACTGTCTAGCTAAGCTCCACCCATGTTGGGATCAATCGATCCCCACACTCTCTGAATCTCAATTTCCAGAAAACTATACAGGGAAGCTGTTGAACATTTTGAAAGTAAGTTGATGATCTAACTACCTAATTAACTAACTACCGGTAACTAACTAACTAACTAGCTACCCGTGTGGACAGTCGACCACTTTGTGGATTTATCGTCTCATTTCTAGCCATGGAAGTCACATATATACACCTGTGCAAAAGTTAAGCACCACCCTATTTTTACGCACATGCGAGAGTATATTCATGTGCTATGAAGAAAGCAATAGCATAAACATTTATGTACCCATCCATCTTAGTGCAAGAGGTAATAATGCAACTAGAGGAATGCTGATTATGATGGTGGGGAAACACTGTATGTTTTTGTTTGAACTTGAAAACGAGGCCTGAATATGGTTACGTTGACACAACTGACAACTATTGCCCTACAGTTGACACACGTGGCTAGATTGTCATTAATGGTGTCTGAAAACGAAGTTTAACATCTGTGCACGAGTTTGAGACTGTCATTATTAATACCGGGTATATCCACCTTGTGCCTGGATGACGGCCTGGACACGACGTCTCATGCTGGTCACCAACCGACTGATACGCCATTGTGGTGTTCGTTGCCATTCAAGATGGAGTGCGTCTGTTAATTCCTGTAGGTTCTGCACAGGAGGATCCCTCCTTCTCACCATGTTTCCCAGAATGTCCCAGATATGCTCAATAGGGTTCATGTCAGGGCTCCTTGCTGGCCATGGTAGGGTTTCGATGGCATTCTGGCGGAGGTATTCATGCACAGCTCTAGCACGATGTGGTCGGGCGTTGTCATCCATGAATATAGGGTGGGTTCCAGGTGCATGATTTACAAAATGAGGGACCACAACTCTATCCAGTATGGAATCTTGATATCTTTGTCCATTTAGTGTTCCAGGTACAGTCAACAGATCCAGCTTACAATCAAATGAGATGCACCCCCATATCATAACGGAACCTCCACCAAATGGAACTTCTTCCATGATGTTACGTTGGTCGTACGCCGTGCGTCTGGACCTCCATACACGAGTTTGACCATCTGTGGCATGAAGCAGGAACCGACTTTCATCGGACCAGTGTACCCGTCTCCAGGATCTCATGTTCCAGTGTCTTCTTTCGTTGCACCACCTCAGACGCTCCTCTTTGTGGTGTGCAGTGAGGAGAGGACGTCTGACAGGTCTCCTAGCTTTCATGCCAGCAGCATACAGTCTCCTTTTGACGGTAGACATTGACACTCTATTGCGCGTTTCCCATTGCTGGCTGAGCACTCTGCTGTTGGTGAATGGAGATCTCCTAACAAGGCGTACTAGGGCTCGATCATCACGGGCAGTAGTCTTCTTCGGTCTTCCAGATCTAGGCCTGTCCTTCACCTCGTTAGTTTGCCCATGTTTTGCAATCAAACGACTGATTACAGTATGGTTAATGTTCAGCTGTCTGCCAATCTCTCTGCATGACATACCAGTGGTATGCATGCCTATGATTTGCCATTTCACACGATCACTTAACCTTCGTCTTGCCATAGCGGTTCACAATCAAGAGCTAATTCTCTCTGTACAAATAAACCACGGTCATGAACACAAAATTCCTAATCTTGTCGCCTAAATCTGTATGTAATGTTCTACACCTCAAACTGGACTTTTACATAACTGAACACGTGTGCTGTTTCCCGCCACGCACGGACATCAAGCGGCGTGAAGTCATGCATGCATGTGCATTTCGTACTTGGAATTATGTCAGCTAACGCGGGGACAAAAAGTATGGCAGCCTAGTTGTACCATCATGTTTCTACGTTCTATTGTTTTTGCTGGTGCTTAACTTTTGCACAGGTGTATATATTCAGCTCCATGCAGATCACGTAATCGTCCAGTAACAAAAATATGTGTCTGCTCAAAATTTCTTGCATGAACATTACTGCAATAGCGCGATATAGTTTGACTAGACAAATAGAACTCACTCGTCTACTCGATGTGCAAATGTGGTAAAATCAAATATATGTCTGAGTTCATTTGGGCCTAATAAATCTGGCTTCGATGGGACAGCTTCGTGTGAGTTACTTTACTATCATACAAACGATCCGTCAAGGAACATCAACAACTCTTATCATCAATGTATCACTATAGACTAATAGCATACCACAACCATTTAAATTTGACTTGGCTCTATTAAATACCACTGTGGTGTCAAAATTTTAAATTTTTGAATTAAGTTAAAAGATGAACTGGTGTACGTTTTTCAACAAATTGACAGCAACATCGTCCACCAAAATTGTTGAAAAATGTGCGCCAGTTTCTTTGCTATTGACACAGTAAAAGATAGAATATTGACATCAGAGTTGTATGAGTTAAGCTAGGATTCCTTTAATGCGTATGCGTATTCGAATTTGTGATTCCATTTGTACGTATGCATATCCAAAAGTAGTGATTTTATTCAATTGGACTACTACTACTACTACTACTACTACTACTACTACTACTACTACTACTACTACTACTACTACTACTACCACGACAACTGCTGCCGCCACCACCACTGCTGTTGCTGCTGCTGGTACAACTACTACTACTACTACTACTACTACTACTACTACTACTACTACTACTACTACTACTACTAGTACTACTACTACTACTACTACTACTACTACTACTACTACTACTACTACTCTACTACTGCGGCTGCTGCTGCTGCTGCCGCCGCCGCCGCCGCCGCCGCCGCCGCTACTACTACTACTACTACTACTACTACTATTGCTGCTGCTGCTGCTACTACTACTACTACCACTACTACTACTACTACTACTACTACTACTACTACTACTACTACTACTACTACTACTAGTATGAATATGTTCTAAAAATAGTCTATATCAGCCTTTCAGTGGGTTTCACATTCCAGCACACTTACTACGAATTTAACTTATATATTGGAACCCATGTACAGAATAATAGTGCCGATTTGGGGAAAGCCCATGAATGACGTAATGAAAATGACATTTTCAAGGAATCCCACATCCGAATGCTGTCCGTATCTGAATAAAATCGCTACATGTAGCAATCGGATTCAGATATGGACAGGTTTCGCATACGCATACGGACATATGGAATCATACTATCTATTTGTAATGGGAGCGAAAAAAATGTTGGATACGGATGCACATACGCGTTAATGGAATCCTAGCTTTAATCATATGCTAAATACTTCCTTTATTCATAACTGTTAAACTTGATCTCTGTACACCAATTTGACAAAATAATATCATTTCACAAATTTTATGTACATATTTTACAGTCCTCCCTAAGTCTCTGAGCTACATGTATCTACTACAACAGATATTTTTAAGTCTCCTGCTACATGGCTTAATTACTTTATATAAGGCTCATCAAGCATGCTCAGTATGCCATTGAACCATTGCTCCACATGACATTTGGTACAACCCACAATATCAATTGATTGCGAAATATGGTGAGGAATGACCAGGATTTAGCTAGTCCCAAATCTCATTTTTCTTGACTTTGTGAAAGTAAGTCTCTCATTAATTATGAAAATTATGTTAAGGAAAGTTGATGTGCCATCTTAGGTTATGGAGCCGTGTAATCTATGGAGAAAATGTTATATGTTAACCTGTTATTGAATATTCAATAAACTGACCACAGACCCCCCCCCCCCCCCTTTTGTGGGATGGTATGTAGTTTTATTAACCACCCAAATATATTTACCGTTCAATCACTGGTGCTAAATGTGGGGTTAATTGATTTAGCAGTATTGATTGACCGGTATAAATGTTTGTGGTGTAATAACAACTTTTCATGCATAGCGTACAGAAAATTTCCGTATTTGTTTTGCTAAGTTGAGCGGTAAAACAATCAAGTTAAGTCATGTTCTAGGGCACCAAAAATCTCCATTTACAGTGGTAGCCTATGTGGTAACTGGTATTTACAGCTGCAGGTAGCAACTCAATAAATAGCCATGTAAGTCAGTCAGTCAGTCAGGCAGGCAGGCAGCCACCCAGCCATCCAGTCAGTCACAAAAGATTCTTCCAGGCTCTCTTTCCAAGTGATTTTGTTTTACGGTAATCAAACTTAGTGTATGCATGCATTGTAGGCTTAAGCTATATAGCATAGCAAAAGTAGGTCACTGTGACCTACCTCTCACCCGTAGCCCATAACTACGTAGATTCTATCAACCTTGATTCAGAAAAAGCTTGCTTTGTTTATAAATATTCCTTCATCTGTAAACTTAACACTCAAGAATGGCTTATGATGTCTCCAAAATGTCCATTTGCAGAAGAACAGAAGACTAGTTTGGAAAATTTTGCACTGGAACGATGGGTTTAATAACAAAGCCAGTCATTCCAGTGATAACTTGGCCAAAAAATAGTCTTCTCTTGGTCTGAAAATATAATTTTTTTTACAAATTTGAGGATTAAAGGATTAGAGATTAAGTGATTTTGAAGGTAGCGAGTGACACACGGGACAATAAATCGCTAGCAACGGATCCATAGCAACAAAACTCTAGCAACAAGTCAGCTCGTTTTTGTCAACTTCAGCCAACAAGTTGCTTCCAACAAAAATGTTCCCTGGTAAATGGAACACAGCTCTATTTTCAACGAAGTTCTTCACCCGACTTTCAGCCAACATGATGGTAGCAAGTAGCATCCTGCTGGTTGGTCCATGTGTCATATTACAACCAACTTGTTGCATTTTAGTGATTTGTTCATCTGTGCCTTAACCCTTTAACACTCATATCAGCCAAAAATGGCCTCTAGTGGTCTTGAGAAATGCCCATTTGCAGACCAAGAGAAGAGTATTTTTGAAAATTTATCACTTCAATGACTGGCTCGATAACCAAGCCAGTCATTCCAGTGATAAATTTTCAGAAATAGTCTTCTCTTGGCCTGCAAATTGCCATTTAATAAGTAAATATTTTAATTTTTTCAACAAATTTAGTCATTAAAGGGTTAATAAATTGATCTTATTTGTATATTATTCATTAACTGTTTGCCTGCTGAATTTCTGCGGACTACATTTTCCATGGAGGTATACCTCTGGATATGTTAAGCGAGCAATAAATTTTAGTCAAATTATTTTCAAAATATCAGCGGATCCAGAGTTATCGCTATAGAAATTATTGTCTGGTGGATTGTAGGAGTCAGACAGTTACCAGACATATAGAGCAAGAAGAAACCGAAGAAGAATGCTTCGTGTTGATGGTAAGAACCTGTCAAAGATGCAAAATGTCCTTAGCTCAGGCAATTTGTGCATAGCACCATGACGGTCAGCTAGCTAAGTTGACTGACATAGCAGTCTGTAATTGTCAAACTGACCAATGATGGATGCTGTGTATTGGTCAGCAAATGGAGATTCTCTGTCCTGATGAATGTTTACCAGTGGAGGATGAAGCCTTTAATGTTTAAGAGTCTACTTAGTGAATGTCCATCTGCAGACCAAGTAAAGACTACTTTTGAAAATTTATCATTGAAGTAATTGGCTCTGTTCTCGGGCCAGTCATTTCAGTTGTAAATTTCCAAACATCTCTTCTTGGCCTACAGATTGACCCTTCGTAAAGACCAGTGTAAATGCTAGTTATGGATGGCTGGACTGTTAAAGGGTTAGATGCAGGTTTTATAATTCCTATGGCGTGTGTCCAACTAGTAGAAGAGAGCTATTATGCAGTGTACTTAGTGTAATGATATTAGCATTGATCATGGCCAGACAATACCATGCAGAGAATGTCGCACACAGCACAGAAAACTAATATGGTGAAAGTACTGAAATTAAAGATACATTATAAATGATGTTCCGGTAGCCATCTTGGTCTGGTAATTATTGTGATAACATGAGTCACGGGATACATTTGGAGACCAATTTTATTACTCTAGCCACGTTTGGGAAAGAAAAAGTCTGTCTGTCTGTCTGTCTGTCTGTCTGTCTGTCTGCCTGCCTGCTGCTTGCCTTCCTGCCTGCTGCTTGCCTTCCTGCCTGCCTGCCTGACTCTGCTTTTAAGACAAGAATGGGTGGCTATCTTTTCTAGTAAGCTAAAAATTTCCAACTTTTGTTTTGATATGAAGAAATTGAAAAAGGAATCAATTATTAAATAATGCATATGCATGCATGCATGCTCACATGTATGCATGCACTCACCGTCTGTCCGCCATCTGTCCATCATCTTTTTCTTTAAGCAACTTCAAGAATCACTGGGCCTTTTTTGATTACTTTTGGCAAAATAGGGAATAGAAATTCAAGTTTATTCAAAGGAAACTTGTCTGCTGTTGGCCATCTTGGATCTTGACAGACTTTTATAAACGTCTTTAAAAATCTTCTGCAAACCTGTTTGGGGAATCAATTCCAAACTCATGAAACATCATCTAGAGCAACAGCTGAACCAAGTTTGTTCAAGGGAAAATGATTGGCCAAATGCTTAAGTGGCCATCAAAAGATGGCCAGATGGCCAATTTTTCTCAAAAACCACTTCTCTTGATCCGCTGAATGGATAATTTTGGGAGATAGAATTATGGGACTAAGATCCATTAAAATTGTTAAAGGGAAGTTGATACTTTAAAAAAGATGGCCGCCACAAAACAATCAATATGTGGCACAATTGTTGGCTATATTGGATTTTTTTTTATTTGATGGATTTTAATGCCAAAATTGGTTTTATTTAGGTCTTTGTGTAGGCTAATTCAAAATTTGCCAGTTTCGCAACTGCCTGATAAACGGTTTGATTGCCATCTTGGATCATTTTCCTGACAAATAGTCCCATACTAAAGTAATAGAAAATTTAAAATGTCTTCTCAAGAACTGATGGGCTCATTTCAGTTATATTTGGCAGGAAGCATCCTTAGGGATTCAAGTTTGTTAAAACTAAATCAATCAGCAAATATAGCTGGCCATCTGGGATTTTAGACAGTTTTTTAGAACGTCTAAAAATCTTCTCAGAAACTGCTTGAGGGATCGTGACACGTCATCTAACGCAAGAGCTGAACCAAGTATGCATGCACACATGCATGTGCATACTGTATGCACACCATTACACGCACACACATACACCAATGAAGACTGGGTGGGTCAAGTCTCTGCAAACTGTGATTGCTCTTATTAGCTCACCTGGCTACAATGAGTAAGTGAGCTTATGCCATGGTGATCGTTCATTGTCCATCAACTGTTCCTTTAAAATGTATCTTCTCCTAAAGCATTTGGTAGATTTTGGCCAAAGTTGGCCGGAAGAATCCTATTGCTCTAGACTTCCATTCAGAATTTTTTGGATTCAAATCCTCGATTGTATGAAAAATTTACCAGAACTTATCAAAACATATCTCCTTTATCACCGCTTGATGGATTTCTGCTAAATTTGGCTAGAAGGATTCTATGCTACATAACTTCTATTCAGAATTTTGATTAGTCAATTTTTGGGGTAAATATCTTATATTTTATGAAAGGTTTACCTGAGAATTGTCAAACCGCATCTCCTCCTTAACAGGCTTAACGGATTTGAACCAACTTTTGCTGGAGGGTGTCTATGGAGCAAGGCTACAGAATGTCTATTCTTAATTTTGATTGCTTAATTCTTTTTGTGAAAATCTTAAATTTTATGAAAAAAATACTGGAAATTGTCAAAACATATCTCCTGTGCCGCTTGACGTATTTCCCCTAAAAGCTGGCTAGAATCGCCATATGGTGGCAGACTACAGAACTTTAATTGGTCAATTTTTTTTGGGAGGGGTTGTGGGTGGAAATGTTAGATGTTTTGAAAAATTTACTGGAAATAGTCAAAACTACCATTCAGAATTTAAATTTGTCAGTTTCTGGTTGCCATTTTGTTTTTCTTTATGTATTTTGAAGTTGAACTTCATTTTCTACATGTCTTTAGGTATAGTGTTTTCAAATTTTTCAGCTGTGGTAAATAGCTTCGCAGCCATCTTGGTGATTTTTATGCCAAAATCTCCCATGGTAAAGCAATAGGAAATTACAATGTCATCTCGAGAACCACTGGACCGATTTTTAACAAAATTTGATAGGACGTATACTTGTTCTTGTTGCTATACTGGCCAAAACCTTAAGTTGTTATTACACCACAAAAATATCCATTACCGTTCAATCACTACTTGCTAAATGAATTATCTGCATTTAGCTACCAGAATAAGATTTTTATGCTTGCATACACTCCTCCCCATGCCTATTCCTATAAATATGGACCCTCAACCAGGCTACTGGTTAGGTCCATCTCCAGTATATTAACTGATATGGATTGGCACCAGTCTGTACTCACTCCATAGTGACGCCTGTCACTAAGCGCGCTTGCGCATGCACACTGGAGCCCAAATAGGAAACAGATTCACTTTTCAATTATTCTGCAAGCAGAACAACTGCACAAATATTATCAGAAATTTTTTATAGCTTTGCGCTGTGTCAGCTTACTATTGAAGGACTTCCTCACGCTAGGATATGCCTACTATGAAGTCTATCCTCCCAAAATTATGTGTTTGGAAGTATTTTGTGGTTATATTGAACTTTATAACTATGTATATAAATGTTACCGGTTTTCGTGGGTTTTGTTTTCGGCGGAACAACTTTAATATGCCTAAGTCATCATCATATAAAAACACTCATTTACTCCAGTGAGCCCTTACTCACATTCAGTTAAAAGAAAAAATAGTGCTTTACAAGGAATTACGTTTATTTCGCTATGATAGAAAACAATCTTTTCCTTGAAAGGCGTTTGCATGTTTCTAGACTCCTTTTATCGAAATTCTAAGCTGTATGCTTCTTTCGTAATCTTTTTTCGTTTTTAAGAGTGTTTTAACGAACGATAAATCAAGTGCATGTCCTCAATCTGTGAACGAGTTCACTCTGTCGAGGTAGGAGGACATGTTTGTTTTAAGTGCACTACGTGTACCCCCACATCGATGTGCGGGTTTTGCATAGGGTGGTCTGGGTTCGTATCTAAGTTTTTCATTAAGGCTTGTCCTTCCCCTACCTCTGTTGCTAGTAAGACAAAAGCTGTGTCTTTTGCAATATCTAATATGTCTATAGCAGCAGCAACAGAGGGGTGGGGGGGGGGGGGGTTGGGCCTCTTCGGCGAATTCGGAAGCTGTGTTAGCTTTATTTGCGAGATTTGAATCCTTCGCTGCAGTTTTGACTAAATCTTTAGATGAAAGGATATCTTCTGCCATCATAGAGGCCAAGAAACAGGAAGTTTCTTCTGGTTCTGACGATAGCCCGAGGGCTAGCGGGCATTCCCGCAAATGGGGGAAACCGATCCCTATAGCGTCAAAGCAGGTTATTAGGTCTCCAGAACAAAAGTCTAGAGCGACAAAGCTCTCGAAGGTGAGCTCGTGCAGGTCACCAGGTCAAATCGACATTAGACTTGAGGGTGATAGGCATAACCCTCAAGCAGTGGTGGCGGAGGTGGAAGCTAACATCCAAAAGCCTTATGCTAATGCCAGTTTTTCGGACATACCGGTCGTCACGATTCTCCGTAGGTCGCTTATAGCCGGTATGACTTCTGTTTTTGTAGGACATCCGGGTCTTCAAGATCCGGTTCCTTGTTCCGTTTCTGGTTTTAGCAGCGCTTCCGGTCATACCGGATATCCGGGGTCTGTGGACTCCTATTATTTTTCTGCTTCTGGTAGAAGCGCTTCCGCTTCCGGTTTGGATTCCTGTCTGTACACTTCCGCTTCTGTTTCTAGAGGTGTACTTCTGGGTCGTTCATATCCGGATAGACTTCCGTCCTCAGGACAGGGGTTACTTCCATTTTCCGGATCTACCTCCGTTCTTTCCGTATCTGGTCTGACTTCCGGTTTTGCGTATTTCCGGTTCCTTTGCTTATTCTGCTTTTTTACTGTACATCCGGGTTCAGCTTCCGGTTGTCTTCTTCCGGTTTGCGCATTTCCATTTCCTATTTTTTCACTTCCGGATTCGTACATCCGGGGATAGGGTCATTACCGGTTTCATGGTGTTCTATGATTAACTTCCGGTTCTGTTTTCCTTTTTTGGATTTGCGGTGATAGCTCTTACTGAGATTCCATGTTTGTCTTTCCTAGGTAGATATTCAGCATTTATTCTTTTATCAATGAAACATTTCAACATAATTAAAGACCCTTCCGACTGGTTGCCGGATGGGTTTTTTGTTGCAGTCGATAAGTCAGTCTGTATTCTACGCATTATCGCTAGATACATAATTTTTAATTTCATCCAACTTTAGATGGCCAGTTGTCTTCGAGCCGTTCAGCCTTTTTTCACGCTCTTTTTTCCTCTTATGTCGGCAGGTTGACATATTTATTTTATCCAAAGGGAGTTATTTTCTTGAAGAAAATCCCTGTTTCTAGCGTAATTCTTAGTCTAATTCTGACAAGCGCTGAAATGAAAAGTTTCAGTAGTGGATTCATAGGGAAGAGAATGGCTCTAAGATTAATGATTGCAAGAGCTAGAAAACACTGAGAATAGAGGAATAAGATTAGGGTGAAGGAAGAAAGAATAAAAGCCGAGTTTTTTCTTCTGCGTTGTCAGTCATGGTTTAGGTGAGTCTTTTTGCTTAGATTTTATATCGCCTCTGTTTTTCAGCATTTGTTTCGTGATTCATCCCGTAGTGTTTAATCATAATCAAGTATTAGTGTTTTGTGTATTTAACATCCAGATGTTCCCGGGATTCATTATTATTCTATCAATCATGCCTTTTATTAGCATATCAAATCAATGACATCCGTCTTTACAAGATGATAATATTGGTTCTAAGTCTTTAATAATAATAATGAGTAAGATAAGTATAGGTCTCTTCCTTCATCCTCTGCCCCTTCTCCTTCTAAAGTTTTCTTCTAGTCATGTACTCCTTCCTCTCTCTATCTTTCTGTCTTCCTTCTTTTTTCCCTCCTCTGGGGTTTTCCCGTATTTCATCATCTATCAATCCTCTCCAGGGATCTTCTGGTCCTGTTCTTTCCTCTTCAACTTCTATTCTTATTAATTCCTCTCTTCCTCCCTTTTCCTCTTCCTCTTTTGATCATCTTGATCCGATTGTTTCTGTCGTTCTCTCTTTTGAGCTTGAGTTTCTAATTGTTGATTAAGGTCTGGTTTTCTCATTGTTTTCTGTTTTTATGGATTCGTCTCTTGTTCGTTCTTTCATGTCAGCTTTTTTCTCTATTTCCATTTCCTCTGGTCAGGATGTTGTATCTGTTCACATTCCTTCTGATCAATCTTTTTCCTTTTCTGATTCTTTACAGTTTTCTTCTCTTCTAGCTTCCAAGAGGCCTTGCTCTCCTCTTTCCATTTGAGCTGTTGATTCTATGGTCTCTGGTGACTCTTCTCATCTCTTTTCTTCTCCATCTCCTAATCCTTCTTCTTATTCTTCTATTCCCTAGTCGGTCAGGGCTGAGGAGATTTTGTCCAGTCAGGGTCCCTTCGGATGACTGGTCCCTGTCTCACTGGTGGATTGCTTAGACTCTTTCTCTTCCTTTTAAGGACAAGTTTTCTATAGACCTTCCTTCTTCTGTCTCGGCGCTTTCCTCTTCTAATTCTTCTTTCTTGTGTCCTCTGGTCCTTTCAATTGGCAATTTGGTCATTATTATGTTAGTTTTCTTTGTGAATTATGTTAATTCTAAGGAATTTATACATACATGAGAGCGTTCAGCCTAGAGTAGGTTTTCCTACCATGTCATTAAATCTTAGTAAAATGATTTCTATTCACTCTGAAACATTCAAATCTGCATTAATTTAAATTTAATAAGGGTTATGTCATGATTAAATCTCATGATTCTTACTCCCAAGTCAAGATGGAGACCATCTCCCAGATCATTTCCAGTCTAGATCAGGGTATGTGGTCATTTCCATTGACCAAAATGGCGCCTTCTTTCATGTTTTCATTTACCATTCCTTCAGAAAACTCCTGAGTTTTGCTTACTAAGATCAAGTTTGGCAGTTCGCGCCATGCCTTTTGGCCTGACCACGGCTCCTTTTCTTTTTCTCGCCTAGTCTCAGGCGTGGCAGAAATTTTCACAGTCGTTCTATCCATCTCTATGTTTACATAGACGATTGGTTAGTAAAGTAAGTCTTCTTCACTTCTCTCAGGAATTCTTCCAGAGGGTTGCGGTCTGGCATGCAACCTAGGGTGGATTTTAAATCTAAAGAAATCAAGCCTAGGTCCCTCTCAAATCTTCACGCATCTAGGCGTTTCTTTCGATCTGGCCCAGGGTCTAGTCTTCCCCACAGATCCAAGAATAGAGGCTTTATCAGTGGCAATGGAAATCCTGTCTTCTTCTTCCATAGTCTGAGTAAGATTTCTGCTAAGAGTGATAGGTTTGATGGTCAGTGTAGAGAATGTTATTCCATGGGCGACGTTGATGAGAAGAACCTTCCAAATGTATTTAATGTCCCTTTGGAAGCAGTCAGTTCTCTCTATTTACCATCAGATTCCCATCAGAGAACACTTGATTCCTCTTCTAGATTTTTGGAACAATCGTTCTCTACTTCTGATGGGTGTTCCCCTGGTAAAGTCCTCCCCTCAGGCGATTATCTTCACAGACGCTTCTCAGGAGGGATGCGGAGCGGTCTGGGACTACCTGTCGGTTTCCGGTCTTTGGTCCCTGGAGGAGTCGACAGCTCATATCAACATTCTGGAATTGTGTGCTGTCAAGAAGGCTCTGCTTTCATGGTCAGATCTTGTGATAGGTCTCAAACTCTCGATTCGGTCAGACAATTTTACAGTGGTTTCTTATATCAACAGGCAGGGGGGGGGAGGGTTACAAGGTCATCCCTCCTTTGTCTGGAAGTGTGGAACCTTCTCTTATTCTCTTATGGTGTCGCAAGAGTCAGATTCTTCTAGTGTCTTCTCATGTCCCAGGCAGTCTGAATTTTCTTGCGGCCCAACTGTCACGTTCCAGCAAATTCGCCCACACAGAGTGGCAGTTAAAGAGGTTGGTTATCAAAAAAGCGATTTTCAGTCTTATGGATCGTCCTCTGGTAGATCTGTTTGCGATATCTCTGAATGCTCAGATCTCCTCTTACAGATCTCTTTTTCCGGACAGTCAGGCACTGGCGGTGGATGCACTGTCTCAGTCCTGGACAGGAATGTTCGTCTATGCGTTCCCTCCAATGATTTTGATTCCGTTAGTGTCAGAGCTCTAGATAAGCATGGTTTTTGCATTTTCACCCAATAAAAATTGCCAATCACCCAATTAATTTTTAACATCATGAGTACTGAAATAGAAAATCACCCAATTAATTTCAGTTCTCTTGCTAATAATTTATAATAACCCAATTAAATTCCAAAGAAACCCAATTTACAAAATTTCTAAGAGTGAATCACGCAATTATTGAAAAGCTTATCTAGAGCTCTGGTTAGTGTTGAAGAATGTCAAAGAACAAATCTGCGAGATTCTTTTATAGCTCCTATATGGCCAAAGAGGATTAGGTTTGTAGATCTAGATCTCCTGGTAGACTTCCCTCGTCTTCTTCCATTCTCCCAGGATCTTCTGTCTCAAGTAAGAGGTCTTTGTCTTCATCCAAACACAGAAATCTTCAGTCTGTGTGTTTGGAGAATATCAAAACTAAAGTCTACGAGAATAAAGTTTCTTCAAGATCTCCAGTAAATATCAATTCTTCCAGAAGAGAGTCGACCCGCAGAGTTTACAAGTGTGGACTTAAAAATTTTTGGAGAATGGTGTTCAGACCAAGGTCTCTTGCCCGATTCTGTTTCTATTCACCAAGTATTAGACTTAAAAATATCTCTGATTCCTTATATCTATCAGCTAATACGTTTAGGGGATATAGATTTTCTCTGGCATCTTCTCTTCCTTCCCTTCTGTATGCCGATGTCAAGGACACTAGGACCTTTAATAGTTTTATTAGAGGGCTAGGCAATATTTGTCCTCCGATAGCTAAGCCTTTACCGTCATGGAACTTGGCTTTGGTTCTTCAAGTGCTGGCAGGCCATCATTTTGAACCTCTTTCCTCTATTAGTATTAACGGCCTCTGCTAGAAGGCGTTCAGGATTCATGCTTTTTCTGCTGAAAGGGAGAGATTTATAGTTTTATAGAGACGGTTTAGTTTTATATCCCAGAAGGGATTTTTTTTATCTAAAACTCAGTCTAACCGGTTTCCTGTTAGTCCGATCATTTAAAAATCATTATCGTCTTTTTCGCCTTCCGACAAACTCTGGTGTCCTGTTAGGGCATTAAGAATGTACAAACAGCGAACTGATTTCAAAAGATTTGATCCGTCCCTTTTATGGTTTTCTTATGCGAAAGAGTTAACTAAGCCGGTCTCAAAGTTTACGATATCCTGATGGATTTGTGAGACTATTAAGCTTTGTTATGAGGTTGGTTCTCCGGAACAAATTAATCTCTCCCATATTAAAGCTCACGATGTTAGAGGAATGGCTTCCTCTTTTGCACCTTTTGCCGGTTCGTATTTAGATGAAGTCATGCCGGTTGCAGGATGAAAATCTGAATCCTCTTTTACAACCTTTTATCTGAAAGATCAGAGTGCAGCAGCCTCCTTCTTTTGTAATATTACGATTTTAACCAAAATAGCTGAAGACCATTTACCAAGCACATCTCGCCATTTTCGTTAAGACTGTGCATCTGTAAGAAATGGTGAGAGTTTATTTTGGTTTTTATTTATCTCTTTAAGTTCAAGTTTTCCTTATTTGATAATCACGGTGTGATTGAGTTAAATGCACTATTATGTTATGTTATTAACATTTGGATAAGATTGGTTTGATTTTTATCCGTATTTGTTGATTCTCATCGCCTCCCACCTAATATTTTAAGTGGGGCACTGACCAAATCTACGGCGGGTTTAGCAAGTAGTGATTGAATGGTAATGGATGTTTTTGTGGTGTAATAACAACCCCCCCCCCCCACAGACCCCCCTTGTGGGTTGGTCTGTTGTTTTATTAACCTCTATAAAAACATACTTACCGTTCAATCACTACGACCCGGTCTCGGCCACCCCACGTGGAATTTGCCTATAATATTTGGCACTTAAGTTCAGAAAAGTGAATGTTTCCTATTTGGGCTCCAGTGTGCATGCGCAAGCGCACTTAGTGACGGGCGTCACTATGGAGTGAGTACAGACTGGTGCCAGTCTATATCAGTTAATATACTGGAGATGGACCTAACCAGTAGCCTGGTTGAGGGTCCATATTTATAGGAATAGGCATGGGGAGGAGTATATGCAAGCATAATAATTTTATTCTGGTAGCTAACTGCAGATAATTGATTTAGCAAGTAGTGATTGAACGGTAAGTATGTTTTTATAGTGGTTAATAAAACAACAGACTAACCCGCAAGGGGGGTCTGTGGGGGGGTTTCTACTCATGGGTGATGACTTTCTAGTTGAAATAGCTGTATTCCAGGTGAGCGAAACCTTTAATGCACCAAAATTTGTTTCATCACGACCCTAAGATACCGTGTGATTACAGATTAATTCTGTAAAATATCGTTTGCTGCTGAAGTCTGTTGTTATTTAAACAATATTTAGCTGGTTAGTATTCAGTACTGCACATACATTTTGAGTTATTTCAGTTCTACCTAGACCAGATGATTAATATGGTCTTTACAGATACTGTATGTTGAATGTATCAGTCGCATGGATGGTTTACAAGGTCATCACTATAAACTCGGACACATTAACCCATTAATGGTCAAAGCAGCCAAAACCAGCCTCAGCAGTGGTCTTGGAAAATGTCTATTTGCAATCCATGAGAAGACTGTTTTTGAAAATTTACCACAGGAATGACTGGCTCGGTAACCGAGCCAGTCATTCCTGTGGTAAATTTTCAAAAATAGTCTTCTCTTGTCCAGCAAATGGGCGTTCACAAAGCAAACATTATATATTTTTTTTACCAATGTTGACGATTAAATGGTTAAGATATCGAGACAAAGAAGGAAAATAAATTACATATTGATCTGCATGCTGCTGCCTCGAACCTGAATCTTAGGAAACAAACACTGTATTATCTACAAAATTCATTTACGCCTTCATTAATTGGAAAAAGATTGTTAAACATTATTCATCGTTAGAAATTTTAATGGACTTCTTTGAGGTTGAAGCTCACAATGGGTACATTAGCGACATTCGCGAGGCATCCTACATAGCCGTACAGCAAATCTCGCTTTTCATCTCTAATGGATAAAATCAGATGGAATTTTTTTCCGTCATTCCTAGACACATTTGAATCATAACCTGACAGTTTTCATGTAAAAAATATTATTTTTTATGTTTTTTTATCTAATCTTCTTTGCACGATGTGTTCTTCTTCATTGAACTTGGACACGAGTGTATTAATTTAACTTTTATATTTAGAAGAAAAAAATGTGTTAGCTTTTCATATTGTTAAAGGTATAATAGTCATGATATACACTTTCCTCAAAAGCGCAATGGCTTGCATATTTATATGTATATAAGAAAATGTTGAAATATCGTAGTGGATTTTCTGTAAAGCAATATAAGACAAAATATTTGGTATATAAATTGTATAAAGGGAAGAAGTTTTCTGAATTTAAAAAAAAAAGAATGCTGGAACATTGGGTAACATGCTGTAAAAACAAAGAATAAATCTGATTTTCCTCTTAAGTACACACGATATATATATATTGAATATAAGAAGATTATGTCAGTCATGGATTCAGGGAGTGAATGCACCCACACAAATCAAAAAGACACACTTTAAGAGCTCCCTGCACTCTATGCTATCATATCACTCAAAATGTAGGAAATTGTTCCTCTGAGCATCTAAATTTCTCAGGTGATGTCCCCTAAACAGCCCATCCCTTACCTGTCCAGTTCGATTCCTAGCTTCATACCGTTCGCCTCACTTGAAACAGAAACTACAGTTCGATTCCTAGCTTTATACCGTTCGCCTCACTTGAAACAGAAACTGGAATTTTAGGTTTTAAATAATTATGTCAGACTACAATGATGTTGCAAAAAAAGTAGAATGTGTGAAAGCACTGACTGATATGTACATTCAGAAAATAGCAAAATGTTTCTGGAGTAACCCAATCCTAATTACTTATGCAAGTGGTCGATGCATTACAGTATTTTGGCATTGACAGGGAATCGAATCCACAACCGGCGAGAACGCCTAACATCATATCCCACAAACACTTCTAGCACATCAACGCCACAAGTCTTGTGGCGTTGGTGTGGTGGAAGCATTTGTGGGCTGTGATGCTAGGTGCTCTCGCCGGTTGTGGGTTCGATTCCCTGTCAATCCTAATTAAATGATCAGTACAGATAGGTCCCCCTCAGAATGCTATAGACCCTCAGAATATAATTGAACAAACATAATTAATTGTCTAGAGTGAAATGGAAACAAGTCGCTCATTTCCCAGTGTACCACTCAGATAGGCTATATATATAGGCAAACTAAAAATGCAAAATGGCCAATTTTTGTTTGGAAGTTTCTAAGTTATTTCATGACAAATACTTTGTCTGCAAATCTGAACCCCAGAATTTTCAATAGAAGAAGGTACCTCTCTTCAGCACTTCAGTGAAAACAGACAATAGGGGGTTAATTTCTGTTTTTGCATAGCTATTGGATGGTTGTATACATAAGCATTTATGTATGATGAGCAAAGATCTCTCGTCTGATCAGAAGCATGGAGGATCAAAATCTGCTGCAAGAAGGTTTGTTTAAACTGGTTGCTACGGTTCCACCCTGAGAAATGCAAAATATTGACAGTTTGTAGAAGTCATAGAGATGAGACGAGATTATTTTATGAGAGGTGAGAGTGATTAAGGCCTAAAACACAGATTTATAAAGATCAACAAAGAAAAAGACTTAGGTGTTGCGGTCGATGGCCGTCTCAATCGAGAAACACATAAGTGAGAAGGTCAATAAGGCAACAAAAATGATTGGGCTGATCCGACGATCATTAGTGCACTGAGACATAGAGAATTTATTATGGCTGTATACGCCATTGGTTAGACCCCATGTTATGTATGCTAATGCAGTCTGGCATCCATTGTGAAAGAATGACATTATCATGTACAGTGGACAATGTTACAGAGAAGAGCCACCAAGCTGATACCAGAGTTAAGGGGCCTTCTATGAAGAGAGGCCTGAGAAACTGAGGCTACCAGCATTGCCATACAGTAGACTGAGAGGCGACATAATAGAGGCGTTTAAGATGCTGTAGTGGTTATATGACAGAGATGTTTCTCCAGAGATCCCACTCAGGGAGTCAACAACAAGGGGACATCACTTGTAAATTTTCAAGATGAGAGCAAAAACGAGCCTGAGACAGAACAGTTTCTGTATATGGCTTGCGGAGCCATGGCACAGCCTACCTGAATCAGTAGTGAGTGCTCCAACAGTAAAAGCCTTTAAAGCACAGCTGGACAGACACTGGAAGCAGCAGGAGATGGTGTATAGGTTTGATGCAGAACTTAGTATCTCTGCCTCGAGATACAGCACATGTTACGTTAGAGAATTGTGAAGGCGAGGATCTGGACACATAGGACAATCATTTCGTCCAATAATCAAATGGGATCAGAGGAGGTAGTTAAAAAGAATATCAGTTTGTAACCTCTGCAATTGGTCTCAATGCAATATTACACTGAGTCACTTATCTGCTGTACTTTTTCATTTATATGTTGCTAAAATATTTTGTAATTAGTACTTGAGCAATGACAGCGTAACTCGTAACTCGGCATCATTAAGATGCTAATGGTGGCTTCATTTTGAATTTACCTGAACATAATAAAACAAAGACTGCTATTAATTAAGGCTTACCTGTAAAAGAAAAATCAACCATTTATAGTTTTTGTTGATCCATTTTTGCTCTTTTACTCTTTTTCTAAAACAAACTTTTGCATAAATTGACTGCCAATGGCCAATTATGGAATGTGACAACAGACATGATTTTTGTAACGAAATATGTATTGTCTTGATTTGTTATTGGGAAAAAACCAGCATTCTGAGGGGCAACACCTGCATTTTGGAACATCAGTGGAAAGAGTTAACGAAATACATTGTCATTTTAGTTTTAAGAGTTGACTGAAACTTACTGCTGCGCTGGTCGTATTGTTTTCTGAGTATTCATGATATTGTTCACCTTTTTCTATTAACCATATGACCATCTGACTGCTGAGTTTTTGTCATACCACATTCTAGGGGTTATATCTCTGGGCCAGCTAAATATTTAGAAAACAATTTGACTGAAAGTTGTTGGGGGGGCCAAGCCACCAACAATTTTCAGTCAAATTGTTTTCTAAATAGTCCTCAAATCAACGTTTTTTGCTTGGCTTGCAACAGCGAAACAGTTAACGCCATGTTGCTGATGATAACGGCTGAAAGGATGCGAACAGATGGTTGGATAATATTGCTACATTTGTCTCTCCTATCATGTGATCCTTCTTATTGTGTCATATTTTGATATATTACATATATAGAAGTGTCCCAGAAATAGGCCAGTGTTTATAGATCAGTAAAGTTCACTAGATTTGTGCAATCTCCCGTTTATTTATCGATGTAGAAATATGCCTATTCATATCGCATGGAGCTGTCATCATGCTTGCTTTCACTGTGGCGTGAGCATGCAATTCATACTCGGCTATTGTTCTTGCGATCTGATATTGCTATGTACTCGGAGATCCAGACATACAATTCACGCGTTCATCTCAACTGATATGTACTAGTAACAATTGTAGGACATGAATTTATTAAAATATAATATAAAGCTTAGAAGTTTACTGAATATTTAGACGATAACGTGATTGGAAATTTCATTGCAACCAAAGTATCATACATTTTTCCAAGAATCCTATATCTATTCTCAGTAATGAAATATTTCACAGACCTGATTAACCCTTTAACCCACGGATCTGGTCAGGAAAATTTCCATTTTCTCAAAGAAAATATCTATTTGAAGACCAAGAGAAGACTATTTTTTTAATTTTACCTCTGGAATGACTGGCTCGGTTGTCGTTCCAGTGGTAAATATTTAAAAATATTTTTCTCTTGGTCTGCAAGTGGATATTTCTCAAGAACACTGCAGAGGCCGTTTTTGGTTGATATGAAGGTTAAAGTGTTAACAGAATTACTTCACGGTACCAATATAGTTATCCGATCTGTCACTGACATATCTGACATCATAATCTATTATGTCACTACTTAGCTGATGTCACAATCATAACGATGTATAGCTCTGAAAAGTCTGACACAAGTCTGCAAATTATATGTCTGTGATGATTTTAGAACTTAATAAAACATTCTTTTGAATCTTTTGAAACTAATTTGACTGGGAGATGTTCAGCTGCTTCAACAGCTTACCTCTAATTACCTTGAAATTGGGTTTCTGGGAGTTCAGGTTTCGAAGTATATAAATCGACTTCAACACGTGTGAAAAGAGGGCAGAGCTTAGCTAGAATTGAACTTTCCAGTTTTAGCTATGCTGCACCCATTTCTAGCCAAGCTCCACCCATACCTCACTCATGTTGGGATTGATCGATCCTTGAACCTATGGCAGCAACAGCACCCGGTTAAATTAGTTTGAAATTATTCAACAGGATGTTTAGTAAATAGTAAAGACATACAATTCGTGCAACAATGGTTAGTCAGTTAAGCATTCATGATGTACTTATCTACGTCATTCATGAATTCATTGATTATGACGTCAGCCTACATGTCACATAGTTGATTATGACATCACATGATGAATGGATAAACTGGAAAGGCCTATGGGTTAGGGCATAGCTAGTAATAGAATCCCTCAATTCATTATGGCATATATATCTTATCAACGTCTAATTGGCCAAATATTTGGGTACCTCATTGAATTTAAAGGACCCCGAGGACTTTCTGAGAAGAATTGAACCTAACATTTGTAACCAAACATAGGTACAATTTTGAAATAATTCAAGGCCAAACAGCTAAATTTATACATACATCCCTCTTTAATAATCTAAGATAAGCGGGTCACATGTATTGGCTCTGTCTATTGGGACAGTCCTTGAGTAAATACATCCTTGCTTCCTGCCTGCGATTTCCTAGTGGGGTCACTTGGGGAATCTGTCTGTGCGTATCCATCGGTTAGTGGCATTTCTCTGATCTTGATCAATAGTGTGAAGAGTGTGTCATATATCGTGAGCCTTGCTTCCATAGTACATTTTTTCTCTTGTCATGCACGTTTGTTGCCCCTTTATCCATGGGTTCTCTGGCATAGGGAAAGTTGCTGAGAGCATTGATCGTCTTCACCGGCCTAATATTACTTGACTGTATACAGGATCCTGGAGAGTTTGTGCCAATTGTCAGACTCGCGCCAGATCTAATTTCTGTCTCGTATATAAATACGAACTATACCCCCACCCCTCTTGTCACTGACATCTTATATATATATATATATATATATATATATATATATATATATATATATATATATATATATATATATATAGTTACAAAAATTTTAATACATTCAGACATTACTCACATGTTGGTATTTATATAGTGCCAATTCCGGACTTAGCGGCTCAAAGGCGCTTAACAAGATTAACTCAATTGCAAAATTGCTATTTTGTACAAATATGTTTTTAAAAGTGATTTGAATAGTTCATTTCGGATACGGGCTGAAATATATATAGACTCGAGAGGCATTGGTGGTCTTGGGGTACATCATGACAGTGAATTTTTCCAAGCGATGCATATGGATACTCTCCAAGCTCATCTCCTCTGAATCTTTTAGCGGAGTCGTGAGAGTCTATGAGGTCGGGAACTGCCCCCCATGATGTCCTTTTGCTAATCCCCAAAAACAAAGATGTATCTTCCCGTATGTAGGAATGAAAGAGTGGCAAGTCACAACACTTCTGGTCTAAGATTTTGAATAATGGTATGCACTGCAGGGCATTATTTATGTGGTATCGCATCTCAATTTGCTTCACATTTCCGCAGTTGCTATGCATTCTGCATCATGCAAAGCCGTATTTGCTATGCAAAATTTGTATGCGATTCTAATATTAATCATTGATTTTCATTGCTTCAGCATTAATTGCTATTCATTTTTGCTGGAAACTAATATAGTTTATAATTTACATAGCATTATGCGCTATACAAATGCCAAATTCTATATTATACCCTGTACTGGTATGTGTAGGTGAGAGGTTCCTGTACCAAAATTTTTCCACAGTTCCTGGATTATAACGTTTTCAAACATATTTATACCGATGATAACAACATCACTGTCAACAGTCTGAACCAACACTTTTGAGTGCCATTGTCGTGAAGCATCACCCAGGTGAAAAAAATTCTTCCATCAGCTTCTTCATGGTTAGAGGATGAAACATTTTGTGATTGAGTCAATCTTGTTAAGGGCCTTTGAATGGCTAAGTCCGGAATTGGCACTACATAAATACATACATACCAACATATGAGTAAGGTTTGAACATATTTCAAGTCATAAAATAGGAACTTATGTGCATATGAATGTATGATTACTGTATTCTGCGGCTGTAGTAGAAGAAACATCCTACAGCTGCAATCAGTCATTCTTCGCTTTTGCCTGCTGTGTCTTGTCCTCAGCAGAAATCCTTAACTTCCTCAGGCTTATTCTTAACTTGAGTGTACCAAGTCCTGCTTTCTTGAGGTTGCATCGTAGCACGCTTAGCAGATTTATGCAATGGCATCCTCCCGTGGCTTTGTATTTGTTGGCTCCGAGTAGGGCAAATTCCAAGATTGTGCTGGTGTGTCTTCTGGCATCCTTAGCACATGGCCAAACATCAACCATCTTTGCTGGGCAACTGACAGACAGCGAAACCTATTACACATCTTGTATAGTGCATCATTGGAAATTATGCTTCTGGCCATCGGTGTCCAGTGATGGTGGGTAGGTGTTTGCGGTGACAGGCATCACGTTTGTCTAGAGCTGTCTTTGGAGCTGCTTAGCTGTTACAGTTATACAGCATCAAGGATGCACAGGTTGCATTGTATAAATGTAACCTTTTAATCAATGGCATCTTTGATCTACGAATCCATAGCTTCCAGAAGGACTGGAAAGATATCTTCCCCATGATGCAGCATGCAGCAATGTCAACAGTACTGCAAAGCAGTGAGCCCAGGATTTTACTTTTCCTCCATGGTTCGCCGCCACGAAGTGGATCGTCATTTTCTTTAGTTTTATGCTTTGTAGATAGGTATATGTGGGTGAACTGTTTTGGATTCATTCTTAAAGAAGTTCTCAATTTTTAGTTTGCTTGCAGCTATTGGGAGAAGTTCGTCAAGGGATTTCTTTTCCTCCTTTATGAAGTCCACATCATCGGCATATTCCATCTCTAGGCGCATACCCAATATTGACACTGGGGGGTTGGGTCTTGTGGAATTTTCAAACACAGATTTCGATGCAGCATCAAGGTAACAGGTGAAAACCACAGGGGATTGATGTCCCAAACTCTACAGACTTCACTGACTTGACTCATACTCTCAGCTTGGTGTCTGCGAGCAGTAGTTTCACTAGTCGTAGCTCATCTTTATTGCAACTGGCCTGGTGTAGTACATCTAGGATTTTTTATCGTTTAATTGTGTTGAGGGCTCATGACATGTCAATGTCCATTTTGTGGAAATCTCAGTGTTTGGACATGACTACCGACACAAGCATGCGTTGAGCCCATACAATGTCTGCACAGCTGCGTTCACGTTTGAAGCCACTGACATGATCCGTTGAAGTCATCGATTGTGTCTCGGATGTGATATAGAGTAACATTAGAATTTTCAGTATACTGTTGAGAAGGACAATTGGGCGCAGAGCGTTATGTGCTTCTCAACTTCTGTTTTAATTGCTATTAGTAAAGGCCTGGGGTCTCCTGAGAACGGGTGCAAGGGTTTATCATCGTGGTCAGTAAACTATTCCTTGAGCCATTCTCGAATTACCTCAGCTTTTCTCTGGTCAGTCCAGATAAAGTGTCCTTCAGGTTTGTGCACAGTTAGTGGTTGTGTGTAGTCAGTAACTGTCTCGGCTCGGGCTGGCCGAAACATTTTGTGACAGTCATCCGTGGCAGTGATTTCATCTGCTAGAGTCTGCCTGTTGAATAGCAAGATCTTTTAAGCATTCGTTAATGTGGCGCAGAATGTTATTGGGTTCCTGGCATAGTTTGGTGCGGTCTTCACTTTGGCCACTTTGATAGATGGGCAGCCATAATGCTTTCTGCTCTGGTGACAGTTTTACTACTGGAGTATACCTAGTTTGGTTGTTTTTTAGAACACCTATGGTGCTGGTAGCTGATGATTCCATAGATTTCAGTATCTTGGTTAGGGCGTCGTTTTGATCAGAGCTGCCGTTGATGTTAGCTATCTGCTCCGTGAGGGCTTTTTTGTATGACATTTGATTGTCAGTGTCACTGATGAGCTTAGGTAGGTTGTAGGTGACTCTACCCTCTTGCCTGGTATGGCATTTATATATTGGGTAGAGATGGTTCATATGGAGTCGTGTAATGACTGGCTTATAGTTAGAATTGAGGTATGTGCCTCCATAGGAATGAGCATCCCAAAGTAGGGGTTTTGCGTCTGCCTTGTATAGTATGAAGTCTGTTTGGTTGAAGACAGCTATTGTAGCCTTAGAGCCTTTTGGGACTTTGCAATCAGCAATGTGTCCAGTCCATGTTGTCTGGTTATGGCATGGGTGTTTGAAAGCCGTATTTGTGGCAAATAGGTCATTGGAACTAAGGAATGCCACCAGTGCATCTCCATTGCTTTTGCATGTGCCCTCTCATTACGATCCCGTGCATAAGTCAAGTCCTGAACTTTTGTCCCCAATGCCAAGTTTACCTAGCTTGGAGTTGAAATCGCCACACACGAACAGTTGCCAACTAGCTGGGATTGTAATGGCGGAGCTCAGTTCTGCATAGAAGGAATCTAATATTGCTGGATTTTCTTTGGCTTTTTCGGTGGTTGTGCCATATGCGTTGACTATGCGACACTTAGTGGTGGTGCATTTTCGTGTTGGTGTAGCCAAGTCAATGATTGCAACACGATAATTAGTATGGATAATTATAATACGGATATAACGCTTTCTCTCGACTCAGCGGACATTACTGTCCAATAGTATACCGGGACAGATCTGATATTTGCTATGTTCTAGCCAGTAGATTAATCAAATATTTTTCTTTTCTAGCCAAATAGTATATATTTTAGCCACATCTTTCTTTAATTTCACTTAGGATCATGTTTGCAGTCAGTCCTCATCAATTAATAGCCTGCTTTAATTTCACAGTCCAGATTCAATACGGTTTTTCTATATAAAATATGTATTGATTATTGGAACTTCATATGTGTAAAAGTTGTTTTTTGGGCATATTGTTTTAATATGTTCAACAACGTGAACATGAATTTTTGTTTTGCATTTTGTTACACTGGAATTATTCAGGATTCAACCAATCAAGAAAGTTAAATTATTTTTATTCTTTAGCCAATGATTTTTCCAATTCTGCCCTTGGTTAGTCAGACTTCGTTCTTACTAGCATTTGGCTGATGGGCTGGTGGTTAGATTGGACACTGATATAAATTAATGCTTGGAAGTCTCTGTCTGATCTCATTGTAATATCCTAATTTATTTATCAGACTCATGAACACTTTGATCTAATTCTGAGATAACTCAAGAAATATCTTAACTATCTTATATCCTATCTTTTATCAGCCTAGCCCTAATAGGAATTTGAGACTTTTTAGCTTTTATTCTTCATTTATATCTTTCTTTATTCAGATATTAGGTATCATACAAGTATGGCTTCTGTGGGTAGGCTTCTTATTCTCTTGGTTATTCGGTCTTCTTGTTTTATTCTTTGTCTAGTCCTCTGAGATCCCTTATTACGCAGTTGATCAATTCGTATCCTCATGGACACTTCACTGTTGTCCAGTTCTTCAATCATGGGGGTGGGACCAGTTTGGTGTCTGTTTCCAAGAGTCCTTGATAATTCTTCACTGGTGTAGATCCCTCGATATTTCATTCTGCTATTTACAATTGATTTATAATCTTGCAAGGGTCATTATGTATGATATCTTATTATGGAAAGGTTCCTCTGCTTCGTGTTTTACCTACCTGAGGGGTCTCTTTCGTCCTCTCTCATGGGAAGTTAGCCTCCATCCATTCCAAATGTTCAAACACTGATATTCACTATTCAATCTCTGATGGTAGGCAAATTAGTGTCGGCTAGGTCCTTACAGAATAGTAGACCTCATGGTTCCAGTAGAGAAGGTGATGCCTTGGGTTCCTTTGATGAGAACACCTTTCCAGTTTTATCTTAAGGCCCAATGGAACCAATCTCTAGATTCTCTAATTCATCGGATCCTCATCAAGTTTCTATCATGGTTCATTGCCAGTTTTGATTAGATAGTCAATCCCTTTTGTTAGGGGTTCCTCTCCATCCTTCAACTCTTCAGGCTATCTTTTTCACAGATACATCTCTGGAGGGATGGGGAGTCTTTTGGAATTCCATACATATTCAGGAATCTGGTTCCTCCTAGAATCTTCTTACCATGTCAATCTTTTAGAACTGTGGACTGTTTCATTCCCTAGCTTGTTGGGAACCCATGATTCTCGGTATGTCAATCCTCATCAGGTCAGTCAATTTCATAGTAGTCTTGTTCATCTATCATCAAAAGGGGTGGGGGGGGGGGAAGGGCGTTCCAGGCCGGTTTCCCTGTGTTGAGAGATCATGATCATTCTCTATCGGTGCAGGTCTCGCTACATTTCTTTCAAGCATTTCATTCCCAGGCAAACTGATTTTCTGGGTGACCCATTATCTCGCCCTTCAAAGATACCAGAAATAGAGTGGGAATTGTAAGAGTCTGTAGTCCAGTCATTTTTCCTCAGTTCCTCTTGCCCCCATATAGATCTGTCTGCTTCTCTCAAGAACAGAAAAGATATCCACTTTCATGTCTCCTTTCCTGGAATCTCTGGCTCTCAGTAGTCTCTCTAACTCAATCTTGGGACATCATATTCTCCTACGCTTTTTCCCCTGCGATTCTCATTCCTCTGGATTTCAGAATGATCAGGCAACATCCCTGCATAGTCCTGTTATTAGCCCAGTTTTGCCGACTAAATCCTGGTTTCCAGATCTCCTAGACCTTCTTGTAGATCTCCCTCTGCTACTCCCTGTCTCCCACGATCAATTTTCCCAGCACATAGGCAGGTTTCTCCATCAGAACCCGGAAATATTTTGCCTGTCAGTCTGGAAACTGTCGAGTTGCCCTCGCCTTTGTCTATCTTTTCAGTCAGATCACAAGAACTATTGAAAAAATTTCTCAGATCTTCCACTCGAGACATCTATAAAGCTGGATGTGAATTTTTCAAAGAATGGTGTGCAGACCATTTATCTTACCTTCTGAGGCCTCTGTAGCTCAGGTCACTGTGATTCTGTTCTTGCTCTTTGATCAGAGGAAGAATTCAGGTAATATTATTAGATCCTATCTTTTTGGTCTGAATTCCTTCATCGAGTGTCTCATCGATCCTTCAGTCCAAATTCAGAAACATTTCGCCATCTCAGTAAATGTTTGGGTACTTCTCGTCCTCCGTTTAAGAGACACATTTCTTCCTGGAACCTTTAGTTTATATGACAGGTTCTAGCGGGGATACATTTCAAAACTTTGGTTTCTGTGTGCTTGATACATCTTATACTAGAAACAGTTTCTTCTAGCAGTAGCATCAGCTATCCATGGCTCTGAAATCCATGCTCTTTCAGCTGAATTAGTTAGATTTCAAGTTACGCGTCATAGCCTTATTCTCTATCCCAGGGCAGAATTTTTGTTCAAGACTCAGTTTAACTCTTGAGTCAACCGTTGATAATTCATAGACTTTCTTCTTTGTTTCCAGATGATTCTGTATGGTTCCCAGTCAAGCCCCTTAATATGTATAAATTTTGTATTGATTCTAAACGATCCGACATTAGACATCTTTGGGTCACATTTGCATACGGTCTAAATCGTCCTGTCTCCTTAACTATTTCCCATTGGATCGTGGACACTATTAAAATTCGCTATGAATTAGCTTCTCCAGGAGATAATCCTCTGGTGGGAGTCAAGGCCCATTGTGTTAAGGGCCTTGCTGCATCTTGCTCTCTCTCTTTTTAATGGATTTTCATTTGATTACATCATGCCAGTTGCTAACTGGAAGTCAGAGAACACCTTTATTAACCTCTATATTATAGATTTTAGTCCCTCTTCCTTTTTCTATAAAAAGATTCATAAGGTAACTTCAGGGAGCATGACTCGTATTCCTCATTCATCATCTTCTCTTACTTCTTCATCTTCATTCTCTTTAGTCTCTACTTGGGGTTAGTGGGAATTCATTACTTAATTCTCATGTGTGTATTTCACCCCTTTTTTCATATCATCTCTCTCATCACCTCTATTATTCATCTCTTTCTTGCATGTTCATTTTCTCTTTCTTGCTTCCAGGGGTCATTCTTCTCGTTATTCTTTAATTTCATCTCTTTCAAGATGCTTGATAGAGCAATTCTTAGAAATTGCTATCTCTTAGTATCTTCCTTACTTGTTATTTCTAACTTCGTATTCTTTCTCTATTTTTACATCAATTTTGCGCAAAAATTTGCCTCCCTCTGGACTTTGTGCAATGTTGAAATGTGTATTTGAGCAATAGTAATGCAAGGAGGTAGGTTGTAATGTGGTAATAACGACCGGACGACCCGGAGGGTTTGGTCTTATGTTTTACTAATTACATATACCTACCTCCTTGCATTACGGCCCACTTCAAGCCTCCCCTCTGTCAAATTTTTTTGTGGGGTGGGGGGGTCTTGAGGCTTCGTTCTTTGGTCATATCTTGTTAGAATAGTTATATTCAGTATAAGATATTCACTATATCTCTCAGCCTTAGAGTATACCCGAATATGTCAGTTTTCGACATATTTGGGTATTTATTAAAGATTTTTTAGTCATATAATATTAAGTATTTAGGTAAATTCTTAAGTTTCAGCTTTAGTTGGATTCAGAGTCGAGTAGTGATAGGATCATCTGCCTCTTCATGAATCTGCACAAAGCTGGATTATATGACTGGATTCGTCAAGGAATGAAGACTAGGTTGCTACAACAAAGTCATGTGACGGCTGTCAGCCAATGCGATTGTCATTATGCCTTATGACTCACTCATTGGCTCTGGGTTATGTATTAACCCTCTTCCTGCCTCATTCTGAGATATAGCATTCAAGCGAATTGCTATGGATCTCATCATTGGAGTGACTATGGAGATTCCTGAAGAAGCCTTCAGTCACTCTGTAACCACAAAGCATAGTAAACATTGGCTGTAGAAATTTCATCCTACTACGCTTCCCTTCAGAGAAGAAAAGAGCAATAGTAATGCAACGAGGTAAGTATATGTAATTAGTAAAACATAAGACCAGAGCCTCCGGGTCGTCTCGTTGTTCAATATTATGGACCTAGTTTGTTTGAAAGCCATTGATGCCTAAGCAGCAATGCCTTCCAATCAAATTACGACCAAAATATTCAACAGACCATGTTTTTTTGTTTTGTAAATATTATGTTATTTCTGAGCTTTCTATGCATTGTTAACCATGATAGAAAATGTCCATTTGCAGACCAAGAGAAGATTATTTTTTGAGAATTTACCACTGGAATGACTGGCTCAGTTATCGAGCCAGTCATTCCAGTGGTAAATTTTCAAAAATAGTCTTCTCTTGGTCTGCAAATAGGCATTTCCAAAGACCATTACGGAAGCCATATTTGGCTGATATGAGTGTTAAAGGGTTAAAATCCCATATATGACTATTTATGGGCTATACCAGTTGTCTACATTGGGAATATGGTAATTATAGATTAATTAAGACAGTACTGATTGGTTAAACAAACATTGTTGTCATGGCTACGGGATAATTGTGCAGTTGTCTGATGAAGTTGATCAAATGACACTGATGGCTGTAGAGCTAGTGGAGATCGTTTAAGGTCACTGTGACATATTGACCGATGCTGCATATCATTTTGACATGGCGCAGAAAGGTGAAATTTTGTCTTTGGGTAAATGGAGATAATTTTGAAAATGACAAATAGTGAGTTGATAAAATTGATGAAACTGAATATTAACCCTTTAATAGTCAAGCTGATCAAGAACCAGATGTATAGTGGGGGCCAGTGTGCACTGGAGCTTCACCCCGTGTCTTCACACACCTGCCCCATAAGGATAGTATATTGTCACATCTCTAAGCTTCAGCTGCTCAAAATTGTCAACTACACGACTTCCAATAAACACCTATGCAATATGGTCTTGAGGAATATTCATTGCTCCATTTGCAGGTGAAATATTACCTCTGCAATGCCTGGCTTGATTCAACTGAGCCAGTGATTCAGTTGTAAATTTCACTTTTCCTGACCTGCAAAGGGCAGCTTGAATTTGCAGGCAAAATGAAGACTTATTGAAAACTTTGAACCACTGGAATGACTAGCCCGATAACGAGTGCCATTCATTCCTGTGGTAAATCTTAAAAAATAGTATTCATTTTCTTCAATTTGGACATTCAATAAGCAAATATTTTTAGTTTTGCGTTTTATGAATATACAGTTAAATGGGGTAAAGTGTATGTCAGCTGTGGCCTAATTCACTAAATTGACATCGGGTATAGATGTTTGTTATCTTCCCCTGTATGATCCTCGAACCTCCCCCATCCCCACCCCCACCCCCCAAAAAAGGACTCTAAAATGCAATTTCGCTATTGCTGTTTGGTTCACAAAACTAACCAATATGACTGTCCAGTATATTATATGTAAGTTGAAAAAGTAGGGGTCCAGGTTGTATTTGCTCTTTTATCACCCCTCCCCCCCCCCCCCCTCCTCTACTTGTATGTATTACTACTTTCCTAAATGATCCCCGAGCATCATGTCCCACGCTTAAACCTTTAATGGCCAAGTTGGTCAAAACTGACTTCTGCAATGGTTTTGAAGAATGTTCATTTGCAGGCCACTTTTGAGACTTTGCCACTGGAAAGCTGCTGACCCGCATTGAGTTACTTTTGCACTAAAATACACCGCAATCTAAACAGTTCCTATGATAAACTAAAATCATTATTAGCTCCCCTGGCCTAAAAGGCCAAGTGAGCTTATGCCGTGGTGACCGTCCGTCCGTCATCCGTCAACTTTTCCTTTAAACAACTTCTCAAGAACCACTGGACCGATTTCAATTATATTTGGCAGGAAGCATCCTTAGGGGATAGGGATCCAAGTTTGTTCAAAGGAACCCGATCGGCCAATTTTTTATGGTGGCCATCTTGGATTTAGGCCGATTGGTATCCAAGTTTGTTCAAAGGAACCCGATCGTCCAATTTGGCCGGTGCCCATCTTGGATTTGGCCGATTTTTAGAAACGTCTAAAAATCTTCTCCGAAACCGCTTGGGGGATTGATGCAAACGTCATGAAATATGATTTCGGGCAAGTGCTAAACCAAGTTTGTTCAAGGGAACTTGATTGGTCAAATGGTTTGTCGGCCATCTTGGTTGACCTAGTTGTGGCAAAAATGACTTCGCCAGACCCGCTGAAGGGATCGGGCCAAAATTTGGCAGATATGATTAGGGCCTAAGGGACATTAAAGTTGATCCGTCAAAAACATGGCCGCCGTGGTCCAATCAAAATATAGCATGTTTGGCAGCCATATTGGATTTTTTTATTTGATGGATTTTGAGGCCGAAATTGGTTTTGTATGTGTTTTGGGGTATTCTGAGCCCAGATTTGAAATTTTCAAAACTGTCGGATAAACGGTTTGGCGGCCATCTTCGATCATTTTCCTGCCAAAGCTCCCATACTAAAGCAATGGGAAATTTAAAATGTTTTCTTCCCGGGAACTGCCTGACCGATTTCAATTATATTTGGCAGGAAGCATCCTTAGGGTGTAGAGATTCAAGTTTGTTCAAACGGAGCCGATCGCCCAATTGGGTCAACGGCCATCTTGGATTTTGGTTGATTTTTAGAAACGTCTTTAAAAATCTTCTCCGAAACCGCTTATAGGATTGATGCAAACCTGATGAAATATGATTTAGGGCAAGAGCTGAACCAAGTTTGTTTAAGGAACTTGATTGGTCAAATGGTTTGGCGGCCATCTTGGTTGACCTAGTTGTAACGAAAATGACTTCTCCAGAACCGCTGAAGGGATCGGACCAAAATTTGGCAGATGTGGTTAGGGACCAAGGGCCATTAAAGTTTGTTCAAGGTAAGTTGATCCGGCAAAAACCTGCACACCATGGACCAATCAAAATATAGCATGTTTGGCATCCATATTGGATTTTTTTATTTGATGGATTTTGATGCTGAAATTGGTATTATATGTGTTTTTGGGTATTCTGATATCAAATTTGCAATTTTCGAAACTGTCGGATAAACGGTTTGGTGGCCATCTTGTTGATAAAGAGCATTCTAGTTGAAATGCCTATGCTCCAGGCGAGCGATACAGGCCCCTTGGGCCTCTTGTATTATTTAAATCATATATCATTGGAAAGCGGATTCAATTGCCGAAACATTAATGCATAATTTTTTATATTTTTGTGATGTTTTCACTGAGTTATTTGCATATATAAAATACACCATTCAACTTAAGAGTCATTAAATCAAATGGACAGTAGGGGATATTTTAAAATTGCAGTCAACTGTATTAAATATTACAACAAAACCATAAAAATTAATACAGAAATGTATAGAATATTGGCTTAGCTTTCCAATGATGTATGACTTTAATAACATTATGAACATAGTTTTTCATATGCACTGCTTAAAGTGCACTGTATCTGATTCCCATAGTAAAGTAATGCTGTTTGAGCGTCCGCTATCGCGGTTACCAGCCGGAAGTGGTATGCACGATGTATTCCGAGAAGGTATTTTCCCAAAATACGCTAATGTGGGAAAGGTCTATTGAGCCAGTCATTTCAGTGGTAAATTTGCGAAAATAGTCTTCTCATGGCATGCAAATTGACATTCACCAATCAAATATGTATATTTTACAGAAGTACTTTCCTAAATGCTTCCCAAGCATCATTTCCCATGCTTAAAACTTTAGAAGCTGCTCATTTAAAATGTGAAATATAGATCTATTTATGTTGTGATAATATGATCTTCTGTAAGTGGAAATGTGATGTACAGAACAGCTCATAAATAAGCTAAATTGTTTCTAAAACAAAAACAGAAACATGTTAGTTAATAAGAAATTATTTGTTGAATATTTTGAATATAATTGTATTGGAAGACATTGCTGCCTAACATTGCTGCTCCCTTAGGCAGCAATGCCTTCCAATACAATTATATTCAAAATATTCTGCAGTATGTTACATTTTGTTTTGGAAAAATCTTATTTCTGACCTGTAGTGTATGTATGATTGCTGTATTCTGCGGGTGTAGTAATAGAAACATCCCACAGCTGCAATCAGGCCTTCTTCGCTTTTGCCCACAACTGTCTCTTGTCCTCTCTAGCTTCGTCGAGTCCATTCTTGATTTGACTGTACCGAGTCCTGCTTTCTTGAGGTCACCTTTTAGCACGCTTAGCAGATTTATGCTGTACTGTACCATGGTGGGATCGAATACTCGGGAAATATTATGGCGTTTTCCAGTTTTATCTATGCCCCGCCAATCTCTCGCTAAGCTCCACCCACACCTTGCTCATGTTTGATCAATCGATCTCTGAACTCACTGACTCAATTTCCAGAAAACTATTTATATAAATTGTTGAATATTTTGAAACTAATCTGGCTGGGTACTGTTGCTGCCATATGGCAGCAACAGAGCCCAGTCAAATTAGTTTCAAAATATTTGACAGAATGTTTATTAAATAGTAAAGACATACAATTCGTGCAACGTTTAAGATGGACTAAATTTAATCATTCATGATGTAATAATTATGACGTCATCCTACACGTCACATAGTTGATTATGACATCGTATGATTGACTGAGGAAATGGATTCATGAATTGTGTATACTGATTCATATTTTTCTCAATCATTTGTAATTAAACAGTTGATTTATAAAATAGCGCATCTTTTGTTATGTGTCAATATCGGCAGCTGTCGCCATGGACATAAATTCTGAGTTTCTATTGCGCGAAGAATCAAAGCATTCACGCCTGTAGCGGAGCGAGCTGATTCGTTGTACGATTTGATCGTTTACATTCCATTTTCTGTGAATTCTCAATGATCATGTCGGATATATGTATATTATATATCTACATCGAGGCGACAATATTCCAGAATTAGTTAGCCCAGTATTATGTACAGATACGGAGATGACTATTTGCGTTTCACTTAGAAAAAATCCCGCTATTTTTTATGCACAATATCCCGCTATTCCCATTAGGACTGCATACAGATTGTCAGCGTCTGATCACGCTAGTTCAATCAACGCGCCATCACGTCCCTGTTTTATACATCGATATTCAATAATATGATATAATATCAGAGCAATGATATGTGGGGTGGGGGGGGGGGGGGTGGGTGGGCATGACTGCGATTCTTGTTTTAACACTTTGATGGCCAAACCAGCAAAAACTCGATTCTGTTGTGTTCTTGAAAAATGTCCATTTGCAAGCCAAGAGAAGACTATTTTGAAAATTTACCACTGGAATGACTGGCTCGGTCATCCCAGTGGTAAATGATTTTAAATAGTCTTATCTTTGCCTGCAAATGGACTGTTACTAAGGACATCCATAAAAAAGATATTCTTTCCCGCAAACCGCATTTTTTTTTTTCATTTATTAATTTACTTTTAAAAGGTCATAATAAATATTTGTTTTTCAGAAAAAAACTAGCAGTTCTTAAAATATGGTTGTAATTGCCAAATTTGTTGTTTTTCATAACACAATTAGCAAAAGTGAAATCACATTAAAAACATTGTAACTTGTATAGTTTGACAAATGTATTGATGTTTTAATATCTATGTTTGGTAGAAACTCATTTTCTTTTTTATTCCGGGCAAGGCTGAAATAAAGAAAATGTCACTATTACGAAACTACTTTTTATTTTCGCCTACCCAGGTAAGCACAAATTTTAATTTTCATGCCCAGTCGTGACAGGTTAATGCCATAACATCTCTCACAACCATTTGAATTTCAACGCTACCTGACAAATTTCATTTTGTTATAAGATAATATTGAAAATGATTTTAATTGAACATGTTGCAGCCTTAAACCGCTTACAATCAAACGATTTTCAAAATATCTACCACTTTACCTGGATAGATTGCTTGAGAACTTAACAGGGATTCTACAATGCTGGTATTTGATTATTAGTCCCCTACCGGTAAAACCGGGATTACTATAGGTTTGCACGCTGTCTGTCCATCTGTCTGTCCATCCGTCTGTCGCAGTTGGTTTTCCGCATTTTTCATGGAGTTATGCCCCCTTTTGACTTATGAAATACAAAAAATATTAGTTTTCCACACATTTTTTCGCAGTCTTTCAAGATATTATACTGAAAATTGCTACATAGCTTTGTTATGAGAAGTTACAGACCAAGTTTGAGTTTCAGGTGTATGCATCATTTTTTGATGGAATTAGGTCCCCTTTCGACTTATGAAATACAAACATCAGCTTTCAAGACTTTCCTTCTCCTTCACCATATATAACTGAAACTTGGTTTATTGCTATGTTATGAGAAGTTACAGATCAAGTACGAGCTTCAGGTGCTCAGGGACATGTATTGCAAAGCAATACTTACAGAATGCTTGTTAAATATCTAATTCCTCCCAGTCTTTAACCATTTCATGGAGAAACCGCCCTAACCCGACCTCTACAGTGGTCTTGAGGAATGTTCATTTGCAGGACATGCAAAGCCTATTATTGAAAATTTATCACTGGAATGACTGGCTCGATAACCGAGCCAGTCATCCCAGTGGTAAATTTTCAAAAATAATGTTCTCTTGGTGTACAAATGGACAGTCAATGAGGAAATATTTTGATATTCTTTACCAAATTTAGCCATTGCCGGGTTAATGGAGGATTCTAGGTTATCCATCAATCATATGACATCATAATCAACAAGGTCACATGGAAGCTGTTGTCACAATCAATTACATCACGAGTGACGTAATTTCATCGGTCATAAACGCTTAATAGTCTGTCAAGTTGTACAAATTATATGACTTTACTATTTAATAAACATGCTATTGAATATTTTGAAACTAATTTGACTGAGGCAGCAACAGCACCCAGTCAAATTAATTTCAAAATATTCAATAGCTTACCTGGTTAGCTTTCTGGAAATTGAGATTCAGAGAGTGCCGGGTTTGATTGATCCCAACATGGGCAAGGCGTGGGTGGAGCTTGGCTAGAAATGGGTGGGGCATAGCTAAAGCTGGATTCCTCCATTCTTAGCTCACCTTGCCAGAACGGCCAAGTGAGCTTATGCCGTGGTGATTGTCCGTTATCCGTCCGTCCGGCATCTGTTAACTTTTTCTTTAGGCAAAATTCTCAAGAACCACTGGGCCAATTTCAATTTTATTTGAGAGGAAGCATCCTTAGGGCACAGCGCTCCAAGTTTGTTCAAACGAAGCCAATTTGGCCGGCGACCATCTTGGATTTCAAGAGTTATGAAATATGATCTTGGGGAAGAGCTGAACCAAGTTTGTTCAAGGGAACTTGATTGGCGAAATAGTTTGGCGACCACCTTGGGTAACCTAGTTGTCACGAAAACGACTTCTTGCCCAGAACCTCTGAAGCAATTGGTACAAAATTTGGCAGATATGATTAGGGACTAAGGGCCATTAAAGTTTGTTTAAGGGAAGTTGATAAGTAAACAATGTATTTTTATTTGATGGATTTTGAAGCGGAAATCGGTTTTATATATGGTTTTGGGTATTCTTATTTCAAATTTGCCATTTTTGAAACTCAGATAAACAGTTTGTTGGCCATTTTGGATCTTTTTCCTGCCAAAAACTCCCATACTAAAGCAATGGGAAATTGACCAGATTTCAAGTATATTTGACAGGAAGCTTTTCGGATTTGTGCCGACTTTTAGAAACGTCTTTAAAAATCTTCTGAGAGAGCGCTTGGGGAATTGATGCAAATCTCACGAAATATGATCTAGGGCAAGAGGTGAACCAAGTTTGTTCGAGGGAACTTGATTTGGCAGATGGTTGGGTGGCCATCTTGGATGACCTAGTTTTCGCGAAAACGATTCGTCTAGAACCGCTGAACAGGCCAAAATTTGGCAGATATAATTAGGGTCGAAGTGCCATTAAAATTTGTCCATGGAATGTTGATATGTCAAAAAAACATGTCCGCCATGATTCAATAAAAATTTTGTGTTTTTGGCAGACATCTTGTATTTTCTGCAATTTCTGAGAAGTGAGTTTCTGAGCAAAGGCTACTTATTAATCACTGGGCTAATTTTATTAAAATTTCTTCACAAAAATTTTGATTGGTAAATTTTTTCCAGTGGTCATCTCATTTTCTTCGGTTTTGCCAGTGGCCAATAATTCCAGGTGGACTACACAGCCCCCCTTTGGCATCTTGTTTAGGTATTAGTTTTCCGATGGCAATTGGGGTGGTGGTAGTGTCAACATTAAGTTTTGCATTTCACATAAATCTCTGGCTTATATTTCAAGTTTTAGCAGACCCTATTAGAAGTAAACATGTGCACAGAGTTTCCTATGCGGGTAGGAAGTAGCGCAACAACATTGAGGTCAGAGGTTTAAAGGTCAAGAGTTCACTACAACCTTAATATAAAAAACACACATCTTCCTGACAATGAGAAGGACAGCTGTGACAGTCATTCCTCCCATATTGCAGTACATAGGCAATATGTAAAAATTATAATTACTGAGACAGAGGCAAAAGTAAAAGTCCTCTTGCACTCCCCACTAATATGGGTAATTCACATACAAAATTTGGTCAAATTCCATCCAAAGGTTTTAGACGACTTGTTTTACAATTGATTTCCACACTTTCATGCACACACATGCACGCACGCACGCACGCACACTGAATGTTCCAGTTCCTGTTGGAGCCTTTTGAAGCTGTGCGATAGCTATCTGAGGGGGGCGATTTAGAGGAACACGGTTGAAAGTTCCATTCCTTGCAGAACCATTAGAAGTTTCGCGTGGAGCGCTCCGTTAATTCTGGTGTTTTTAGAGTTATTTCATTAAAACCTTCCCAGACGAGTGTACAAATATTGATTAAAATGGGTTAACTCCTGCCGCAAAATTAAGCCCTGAAGGCGGTGGCAACCATTGCTTGTAAAAGAACAGTGGCGGAGGTAATTGAGTCTCACAAGTGTTAGCCGACTTGTGCACAGTTTTTCTCTCGGCGTCTTACTATGCCCCTAACCTCACTGAAAAATAAAGAATTTGCAGTGCCTTATATACCAGTAGAGACTCTGGTTCCATTATTCTCGGCCAATCAGAATAAGGCTAGCAGCTAACCTGCAGCCAATCAGATTGCATGCAAGAAAAGGTAATAGCAACATTGTGATGACATCCTTAAAGATTCAGGTTGGGCCCAAGGTCGCGATTAGGATGACATACAAAAATTATGATTTGTTTATTAATTAATATCTCCAGGAATTCTTGACAGAGTTTAATAATTTAAACCGATTTGTGAATCAGAAGTCTCAGCGTTTCTGAGAATAACAATCCCTTGATGATGCCTTCTGTGGTTAAAGAATTACTGAGATGACGATATTGCCATAGGAACATATGTACACAGAAGCAGCATGTCCTGTTACCAGAGCATGCATGATACACGTATAACACGGCTCATAGACATAGCTTGACCATCAGGGATGATAGCAATGACAGCACGCCTATGAGCAGTACCTGACCGAGTGACGTCAGTACATGTTAGGAAGTATTAACCCTACCACAGTCAATAAGAACAGGTCGGTTATGTAAGAAAATATGCCGTATCATATGGACAACACATTTGTGTTACAGTTACTGTAGGTGGTGGGGGTGGGACGGGAGTGGGGTCAGAAGATCAATGTCAGAGTAACTCAAACAAATGTTGAATGTGAGTTATCCATATGATTGCAGATTGCCAAGCGATATTTACATTATGCTCCAATCTGCCGTGGAAGTGTGTGTGACGGGGAAGCGCGGGGTCTTAAATTCAGAATTGGTGTTATTCAACCAAATTTGTATGTAACTTGTTGATATGATGGCGGGTTGCAAGACTATGCTTACATTAAACCACCCACAACTTGACAAAGGTGTGTGTGCAGGGTGTAGTGGTGTTAGTGCGCAGCGCCAAAGTGGGTGAAAGCATGTAGATTTGTGATGGCACCCCATCGATTGCGCATGCTAGTTAATAACTGTTTTTAGGTGACATTCTGTTTTATGTCGATACTTAGCGTGAAGATTTGCCATAGTGCTTCATAATGACCGGTGATGTCTGATATTATTTAGCCAGAGTTGTGTTAATTACATGCCTCAATATTAACATCGTTATTGGTACTCTTTGATATTTCCTTTCTTTTGTTGCTCTACTGCAAGATATTTCATTTCAGACAACCTTTATCCCAAACAACTGGAGATTTAAAAAAAAGAATTGTGAGGATCTGGTAACCATTGCTATCATGAATTTGGAGAAGCCTACCAAAGAAATCGGCGAATCTTTGGAAACATTCTAACTGAATAAATGTCATTGCTGACTAACAAATTTATGATGGTTTTAAGACAGTTTTCAAAATAAACATTAGAATTTTAGCTTATATTGAGTAGAATATAGAGGTATGGTCAGTGTGTAGATGTGGACATTAAGCTAGGTTATTGATCATTCTGTCTGAGCCATTAACGATGTATTTGCAAAAGAAGCCACTAAGCAACTAAAGCAATGAGCCTGAAACATCTACACATCATCAACCACTAATGATGCCAGCTAGCTTTCCTCATCACTAATCCTTTAACCCTTTAATGGTCAAGATTTCTCGAGAAAATTTAAATTTTACTTAGTAAATGTCCATTTACAGGTCAAGAGAAGTCTATTTTTGAAATTTTACGACTAGAATGACTGGCTCGGTTATCGAGCCAGTCATTCGAGTCGTAAATTTTCCAAGATAGTCTTCTCTTGACCTACAAATGGACATTTCCCAAGACCACTGTAAAGGCCGGTTTTGGCCGGCTGGCCCATTAAAGGGTTAATCGTCAAGCTGGCCAATTCCACACCAAGATAAGGCTATTTCTGAAAATATCAACAATGGAATGACTGCCGAGCCAGTCATTTCAGGGGAAATTTTCACAAATAGTTTCTTCTTGGCCTGCAAATGGGCATCGACTGAGCAAAAATGTTAATTTCCTTGAAGGATCTTGACCACTAATGGGTTAATATCTCTTCTTCTTCCTCATCATATAATTTTACTGAATTTTGTATCCCCTGATCACGCAAGCTGAGCTAAAGACACATGGCCAAGTTCTTTCTTATGAGAAAATTACTATAATAACTGATGGCGCAGATCAGAGACTTTGGACATTGTCACGATCATGCTTTGATCTATGTAAAGTTAAACCTGTCTATAGCGGACACCGGGTTTTGGGGACAAAATGATTGTTCGTTTAAAGACTGTTGCTCATAATCAGAGCAGACCTGCCATGAATGACCTATAGCCATTAATCAACCCAATAGTGCTTATGACATCTTTATCGTACATATACATTATTCGCTATAGACAGGTTTTCCTGTGCATATGGATAGAGGATAGTTTATAAAGCCAAACCTTGATCAATGTTGAGCATTTGATGTAGCCGTTCTTGGCACTGTTCATACTTTATTATATTCAGGTTGTGTTTGACTCAAAATGCCATATGCTTTCATTGTTATTGTCGCATTGTTACTTTGTACATTATACTAATACTTTAAAGGTTTAGTAAGACATCTGAACTGGAGAAATCATGCAGACATTGTAGTAATGGATGTTTCCAGTTTTAGCTATGCCCCGCCCATCACTGGCTAAGCTCCACCCATACCTCGCCTCGTTGGGATTGATCGATGCCATAATGCCCTAACTATCAATTTCCAGAAAACTATACAGGTAAGCTGTTGAATATTTTAAAACTAATTTGACTGGGTGCTGTTGCTGCCATAGGCATCAACAGTGCCCAGTCAAATTAGTTTCAAAGTATTCAGCAGAATATTTATTAAATAGTAGACATACAATTCGTACAACAACACATGGTCCGTCTTCAAATATGCATTCATGACATACTTATCTACGTCATTCATGATGTCATTCATTATGATGTCATTCTACACGTCATGTAGTTGATTATGACATCATAGGATGGATGGATAAAGTGGAAAGGTCTATTGCCCTCCCTTTTTTGTCACATCATGAGAAACCCATTTGAGAGGCAGGCTGGCCATAGCTGGCTTCTGCAATGGTCTTGTGACGTCCTTTTGCAGGCCATGAGAAGAGAATCTTTTCTAATTTTATCACCGAAATATCTCCCTCGATGACAGATAATGATAAATTTAGACAATTATCTTCTTTTCGGTTTGCAAATGAATTTTTTTGGCAAAATTTAATTCAACAAATTTTACTAATTAAGTGTGAAACTTAGGTAGAAGTCATCTAGATTTAACCATTTAACACTCACATCAGCCAAAAATGGCTTCTGCAGTGGTCTCGGGAAATGTCCATTTGCAGACCAAGGGAACACTATTTTTGAAAATTCACCACTGGAATGAGTGGCTCGATAACCAATCCAGTCATTCCAGTGGTAAATTTCCAAAAATAGTCATCTCTTGATTTGCAAAAATGATATTTTGTATGAGAAAAAGATACATTTTCTTGAATGCATTTGAGGGTTTAATGGTTATGGATGAGATAACAGTAAGTATTTATTATGTACCAGCACAAGGTGAATCATTAAAATGACTGAACAGAATTATTTTCACACCACTTGAACTCAAATGCACTCCATGCCATGTGCAGTGTCACCGTTTTAGCACTCATCAGCCAGACTAAGTAATTACATGTCTGCAATCTGGCAATTGACTGTAATATTAGTTGGATAACTACATACTCTTTGTGTGATATAGGTTGAGTCTAAAAGTGCTGTAACTCCTATTGTAGTCTGTAAGCTCCCACTGCGTCAATAGCTGTATTCCACTGGGTGAAAACTTAGAGCACATATTTGCTCCATAGAGAATAACTTTTATTCAACTGGTATTTCCCTTGAAAAATAGAGCGCGAAACAAGCCTCTGTCAAAATGTGTAGCATGTTTCGTAAAGTAGGCCATGTGATGCAAAATATGAAAACGCAGGACTTAGGGAGTTGAATTCTACTATTATTCACCATTCACTATGGCTGAAAACACCGCTGAAAGGTGGATTTTATTTGGAAGATTGTAAAATTTAGGCGATATCATGTTTCTGCCCCTTCCAAACTGATAGGAGTTTTTTTCATTTGACTGGTACATTTGCGTAGAGCACATTTTAGCTACTGCACAAGTAAATTTACTCTACGGAAAAGTCGCTGTTGAATACAGCCAATAGCTGTAATGGATGGATCTGATCTGTGAATCAAGTATACATATGACATCATAATCAATTATATCACATATAGGCTGACATCACAAATAAATGCATAATGAATGACGTGTCTAGCTCCACCATGAACATTGAATAGTCCGTCAAATGTACAAATTGTATGTTTTTACTATGTAATCAACATTCAGTTGAATAATTGGAAAATAATTTGACTGGGAAGCAACTGCACCCAGTCAAATTAGTTTAAAATATTGAACAGCCTACCTGTGTTACCTTCACTTGTAATTGTGAATGCAAAGTGTATAAATTGATTGCAACTAGCAGAAAAGTTGGGTGGAGCTTACCTAGAAATGTATCCCTCTTAATGGCTGATGGGATAAAATCTGTCAGCCAATCATAGCCATCTTTACAACAGACAATGAATTCCTGAACATGGTGATGATGTGATGCAATGCATTAACCCTTTCACTGATAAATTACATGTCTCAATCTCAGGGATTGCAGGAACACATACAGAAAGTCTGTTGAATGTTTTGAGATTAATATGAATGGAAGCCATTGCTGTCGTTCAAAGCCAGCCTTTGCAGTGGTCTTGAGAAATGTCCATTTGACGCCTGAAGACATTATTATTTTAACTGTCTGACTGCTGAATTTTTGCAGATGACATATTCCAAGTGTTATATCGCTGAACCTGCTGAATACTATAAAAACAATTTGACTGAAAGTTGTTGGTGGCTACCACCAACAACTTTCAGTCAAATTGTTTTCAAAATATTCAGCAGGTTCAGAGTTATTGTTCATTGAAATTATTGTCCGGTGGCTTGCAGTGGCGAGACTGTTAATATTACCAGTTGTACATTTTCTAAAATAATCTTCCCTTTTTCTGCAAATGGTCATTGACTCGCAACTTGTATAAGTCAGTTTATCGGTCTGTCTGGCTGTATGTCAAATTTGTGCATCTACATAGCCACTTTAATAGTCCTTCACACTTGTTGTAGCATACCTTGACCATTAACTGATTAAGTGCTAGACAGTCTTTGGTAAGCACTTTTTGATGATCCACACACAGTCCGTTATAGATGGTAAATTGATTAAATTGGCTGAATCTCAAGACAATTGGTTGTCTGTCTGTCATACCTTGTTGCCATGGTTTTCAAACAATCTCTGTCAATGTCTATTATCCTTATATGTCAAAGCAGGAGACATCTTCCTGAACAATAGAAAACCATCTATCATTGTCTAGGAAATTATATATTTATATAAGACATAATTATTATTGTCTTCTTAGGACTGTACAGTCAATCACAGCATTGACAGAACAGGTGCTAGTAGATTCATGCACTCTCAATTTTCTGTGGAATATTTTGAAAACAATTTCGCTGAAAGACATTACAGTCATATTGTTCTAAAGAGTCTCATCAGTGTCTTTTTTAGCCCATTAACCATTTAATGGATAAAGTTGGTAACAAATTTAAGATATTTGCGTATTGAATGGCCATTTGGATAACAAGACAAGACTATCTTTGAAAATTTACGACAGGAATAACTGGTATGGTTATGGAGACAGTCATTCCAGTGGTAAATCTTAAAAAATAGTATTCTCTTGAGCTGCAAATGTACATTCCTCAAGACTATTGCAGAGGCCATTTTTGACCGTCCTTGCCATGAGAGGGCTAATATATTTTCTATTGGTCTCCCTTGACCATAAGGCTCGCAAACCTTCATCGTAGCATCATAAACATCATCAAAATTGTCTGTGACTTTTTCATGGCCACAAGAATTTTCTATAAAGATGAATAAGTATCCCTTTAAATCCATAGATGGCAGGTTACTGTAAAGCTGCCAAATGTTCAGCGGGCTTGTGACATCGTATTCGCCATAATATTCCTGTTCCCGATATCTTGTGTTTCGCGTTGACGGGGATAGAACATTATTGGATTAGACCATCTTGAATAGTCATATTGATTGAGTGATAACAAGAGGGTCTTACGAGCATCACAATCGTGAGTTCTTGCGCAATGTGTTTATAGACGTAGACTTTAGATAGTGGAGTGTAACTTGTAGTGGATTAGCAGAAACTGGCATCCAAAGCTTGATTTAGCACCTTTCTATAATGTCTATTCAAATAGGTATATAATTTTCTGTATTTGTGAATAGTATTTAGATAATTTCGAAGATTGCCTGACTGGGCCCTCTACATAATGTATCAGAGGTGTATAGTTAGGAAATCGATGAAGGGAAATCTGCTCGCTATATAGGTTTGGAATTGGTCAAGCCTTGAGAAAGATTCGTGCTACGTACAGGATGAAACCCGCTCTCAATCTGTCAGAATACCACAATACAAATTTGGTCAAGAAAATCAAAATATTTTCTTATTGAATGTCCATTTGTAAGCCAAGAGAGGACTATTTTTGAAAACTTACCACTGAAATGACTGGCGCGGTTATGGAGCCAGGCATTGCACCGATAAATTTTCAAAAATAATCTCTTGGACTGCAAATGGACATTCCTTATGACCACAAATGGACATTCCTTATGACAACTGCAGAGGCGGTTTTTTGGCAGCTTGACCATTAAAGGGATAACACTAACACTTTCACCAGTAACTTCCCTGTATCTCAATCTCAATGGTAAACAAACAGGAAAGCATATTAATTTCAAAATATTAGTAAATAGTAAATTATGCATCGTAAAGCATTTACTTTTTCAAGGAAGTGTCATTGAAAGGGTTAATAGTCAAGCTAGCCATAGCAGCCGCTGCCGCAGTCTTGAAGAATGTTCATCTCCAGGCCAAGCGTCTATTTGTTTTACAATTTTGCAACTTAAATGATTGGCTCAATAACCACCTCTGTTATTCTCATTGTAAATAAATCTTCATGTTAATAAATTCTTAGCCCTTTAGCGGTCAAGAAAGTCAAAATTTCTCCTCACTTATTGCCCATTTTCAGGCCATAAGAAGACTATTTTTTACCATTTTCGCTGCAATCGAGTGGGAGAATTTCAGAAATAGTTTTTTTCGTTGTCTGCAATTGGACCTTTCTCAAAACCACTGCAAAAATCACTTGTTAAGAGATTATAAAATTTATTGCTATGGTATCGTATACTCTAGAGCGCTTTCCTTCTACTGATGAGAAGACAAGTCTGTCATTTGGTAAGAAATTTTATCCTGCACAGACTCTAGGTAGCTTGAACTATGTTCGTGCACGTTCAGAATAAGGGGAGGCTACTTCCTGCAACTCTGGTGTCTCTGTCATGAAAATTCAAGTGAATTACTTTCGCTAATTGACTATGGCGAGAGCAGGGTTAACTAACCCAATACAAAGTCACAAACACCACCAATAGAGGGCGCTGTATCAAGCAATTGTGTGAATAGATTATGTCACTCACATGGTGTTTATGGTTGGTAACCATGGGTGTATTTTTGCGAGTGACTGTGTCTGTGGTTCAGTGACGTGGTTCGTGCTTAATGTTTATTGGTTCTCCATAATGGTTACTGGTTCGTAAATTTCAAGATGGCAGCATCCAGCTAAATTTTACAAATTATTTCAATGAAGAAATTGCGGTCATCTGCGACTTACTTAGACTGAATTTAAAGTAAAATTCAAAATGCGATCAAATTAATTGCTAAAGTTAATGCAATTTAGAATGCTTGTGGGTTCCAAACATTGCCACCAAGTTACAATTATTAAGCTTCACAAATTTGCATAAATCCTATTTTTGTCTTTCTGGTTCAAAACAAATTTGTTGGTCGAACCGTAAGTCTACAAATTTACTGACAAAAATGCATGCAATGTCATTCCATTTTCTTACTGTTAATGGAGTTCAGTTTGAAATTTTAGTTCTGCAAAATTTTGAAATTAGAAAATTTATTTCAGTCTTCACATGGTCAGGGTAAATTGAACATGACCTTAGACCATGAGAATTAAAACGACCCAGACGTATATATACTGGTCTGGCGTTTTGTTAGCTTACTAAAATACTTACCACTCAATTCACTGTTTGCTAAAAGTCACCTGACTTAGATATCTCAGAAAATTTTAACCTATTCATTCCCATGGTGTAGGTTCCCTTGAAACAAGTTTAGCAGAGATACATCCCTCCATTGGGTAGTCTTGATAGTATCTCTTTAACTCTAAAGCAGTCATTGCTCTAGGGAACCGGTTCCTCTATTCCTATAGAGAACATATAAACGAGTCTGTGAGCATGCGCACTTATGCTACTATGCATGCGACCGAGTCCAAGCCGTCATTAATTAATTCCACAAATTTTTAATGATTTGCAATTTAACGATGCGGGGTGGCTGAGGTGGGCCCCAGTGAATTGAGTGGTAAGTATTTTAGTAAGCTAACAAAACGCCAGACCAGTATATATACGTCTGGGTCGTTTTGTAACACAACAAAAATACTAAGCCACTCAATTCACTGTTTGCTAAAACATAGAATTGGTCAGAGCCCAAATACTAGGTGGGTTGGTAAATTGCAAATCAGGAATGAAAGGTTAATCACCAAAAATACTAAAACCAACTAAATCGCTGAAGTGCTGAAATAGCACGAACAAACAAATGTTCGAAATAAAATACAATAATATAATGATAATTAGAAAATCTCAGCAAAGAGAATTTAAAAACAGCCATGAGATGGTGAAGAAGACGGCTGACTAAAGAATCTAGGCAATTGAGCCTAGGTTTGAGTGGCGAAACGAGAAATGTCAGATTGTGAATTGAATCTGATCTTTCAGATAAAAATAATGTAGAATCTGACATTTATACTGCAACTTACATAATGTCGTCCACTGATAGATCTGCATAGAATGCGAAGGAGAAGGCCATACCACGAACATCGTGTGCCTTAACACAAACTGAGTGTCTCCTGGAGATACATTCTAGTGTCAATTAATGGTGTCTAATCCAGTTGATGAGATGCGCGCTTACTAAACAAATTCGCATACGTAATCTGAACGGTAGATCTGCATAGAATGCGAAGGAGAAGGCCATACCATGAACATCGTGTGCCTTAACACTTACTGAGTGTCTCCTGGAGATACATTCTAGTGTCGATTAATGGTGTCTGTAATCCAGTTGATGAGATGCGCGCTTACTAAACAAATTTGCATAAGTAACCTGAACGGTGTTTCAAAAAGATCTTTTAAATTGGGCATAGTTTTCGGAAAGGATTGAAAACAATTAATTAGGTTTTATATATATAAGATCTCTTCAAAATGCCATCTAACAAACGCGGCCGCTAGTACAAAAAGAATGATTTCAGAGTTATACAATTAAACAGATGGACCCAAGAATGAATTAATATAGTAATTTATTATAGGTATTTGCCTTTGTGCTATACCCTAAACATACCGGTACCATGGATAAATGATGTAAATACTTAATAACTCTCAAACCGGCTTCTAGAAAACAAAGAAGGATAGATGCTAGTGAAAACGATAACACCACCCCAGCATACAGGGATTTAAATCATCAAAAAATATGCCATGAATCTATGACTTGATGATGGGATGCAGAATCGGGCGAGATAATGTGCTGTTCTAACAACCATTTGAAAACCTTAAATATACTCTGGTAAATTCTCCTGTAACAGATAGTTTGAATTGATTAAGAATACTAAAGTTCAGACAAAAAATCAATTTCTGAAAAACAGGTCTCTTGGAAAATACCATATATACATATTGAAGATTTGTGGAATGATGAACTGAAAACTGCTGTTAAACGAGATAGAAAATCAGCAAAATTGGTAAGACGCTTTGGATTTCCACAAAGAGGACTACGAGATCCACTGAATAACTCTCATTGGGCCAAGCAGGAGTGATTAAAGGGATAATACATTCTGCTGACAAAAGTTCTTAAAGACAATTGTACTAGAAACCGCTGACAAAAGTTCTTAAATACAATTGGCACTAGAAAGTTAAATTGAAGATAATTTTAAAAAATGTGAAGTCTATGACTGGGCCAGAGCATCTACCACCAGAGCCTAGCCTGGAGGAAGAATATGAACATCAAATCTGGACACTATACTGAGTAGAAACTTAATGGGATGTAATAAATGAGCTACAAGGAAAATCATTCTACCTGGAATGTGAGCTGCTGAAAGTTTTGCTGACATCTCCACCGCAGGAGGAAGACCAAGACTCCAGACAAAATATGATAACATCAACTGCCCTGCTTGTTGATGAAGGTCACTACTATAGAAATGACTGCATGAGCAGATAGGTGCTTGTGAAAGAGACAATATCTCTTCATTCTCCAATATTCCTGAGTATTGAAGAGGAATACTAGAGTATTAGTTCCTGTTCTAGTTCCTGAAAAGGAAGAGAGTAGTAAGACTACTTTATCTGATTCCATAGACACAAGAAAGAGATCCCCTCCCCCAAACACGTAAGAACAAGACATCAAACTGGACCTGCAGATGGATAAACTGGTGAATTGGTACCGATGACACCCAACGAATGAAAATGCAGTGTATGCAGTCGTGGTGAGGGACAAAATTCTGAATTACCAGACTTGACCTTCGTACACAAAACCGACTCCATTCGGCCCAAATTTTAACACAATTAAGCAACCTTCCAAGCCAGAGGAATCCCAGACTGGCTATGATGTAATTAAAAGAACCCAGATCCAGTTAGGACAAATTCTGTATATATAGAAATATCAGAAAACACTGTCCCTTATCCTTGACTAGACCAGTGATGACTAGGCAAAATGACTCCATGTCCATATTATTCCTTTCATCGATGAACTCCATTTCTGAGACAACATAGTAGGAAAAGAGTTGAATATAAAACGATTGACTAAGTAATTTTTGTCTCAAACAGTATCAAAGCAGCCATGGGTTCCAGACAAAATAATTCCAAAATATACAACAGAATTAGTATTAAATCATGAAGTGTAAATTTTTTGGAGGTTGTCAGAAAAGGATAAATATATGAGTTGAAGATAAGAGCCGAGACCGTATAAAAGATGATCTGCCAGCACCTCATAATCCTTAAAGTCTGGATTCTGCCATTCCTCCACTGTATCCTACTTGAAAAGAGCAGAAAATTATTGATCAGGAACAGAAGCAGGACTAATGTCAAAGGAGACCAACATGGTTTGATAGAAAAAAGGGGGATTCAATGACTACATTGATTGTACCTTATATGTAGGAAATCTGCTACCTAAGACATGCATGAGGCTAGCTATACCCATCCCACCCCTGATAGAGTAGAGATTTTATAGAAGCGCTTAAGCATGACAGCTAGGACCAGAATAAACCTGCAGAATCTTATTTTACAAATCTAATTTTAAAACAAAGCTAGTATGATATGAGCCCAATTGTTAATATCTTTATCAGATGATTAAACAGGAAAGAAGTCCATCAAACCTGTGACCAGATCAATGATGGATAAGGACAAAGGACTGAAACTACACAGAAGGGTGAAAGGAAAAAACCAATTCCACAATCCATGCGAAGGCAATAATCCAATCATCTTGGTTAGGCCCCCTTGAGGAATTTATTTAATAATGCCTGGGAAAGTTAGAATTTAGAAGAATAAAAAATAGGCTTGAATAGATAAGGCTGAGAAGACCTCTCCATATGACAATAATAGAAATAGATATATCCCTAGACAAATAAAAAGATCAAAATTTCTACTGAACTCGAGAAAGGAGCGGTGTAAATCTTTATAAGACAAAAAAGATTTTGTTATTGTGACAAGCTTACATTCACCCATAGATATGCTTCATCATGGCGAGGGATCCTACTGACAGAAAAAAAAGACTGAAAAACTATGTTAAAAATAAATCAGGCCAGATATGATACTAAAAGATAGCAAACCACTATTCACAATTAAAATAATAAAGTCTTACGCACTTATTTGCAGATTGATATTAGGAGAATCGAAAGATGATTGATTCCAATTTTTTGAGAGAACAGGTCGAAAGATGGAGGCTGATAGGAAGAGTGTAATACATGAGAAGATTCAGGAGCAAAACGAAATCTAGTGAAATCAAAACGACAAAAGCACTGCTAGGATCATAAGAAAAAATTAAATCATTCCTAGAAGATAAATGCGAAGAGTTGGGTGTACACAAGGTTTCGAAGGATGAGGATAATTGGATGGTTCAGCCATTGCACTAAGAGCAACTAATAAAGAATTAAAGAATCAAAAATAAGAGCCCCTGAAATAGGGCATTTAAACTGTCAAGTGATTTAGAAACAAACAATACCAGCAAAACACCAGAAGTGATTTGATTTGGCATACCTAAACCAGAAGTTTAATTATAATCAGTTGCTATGCCATAAAAATTGAGTTATAATCTAGGTAATAATACTGAGCACAGGACAATTAGGCCTCATGGTCATCTCTTCTTCATTTATCTCCATGCCTGTGCCGTCACTTCTAGTCATGGGTTGCGTGTACGGTGTAGTCATACATTGGCTTGACTATGCCAAAGACTACCTAAACCATTTTCGAATGTTTTAAGAGATGGTGTGGAAACAACATGTTCAGACCAACATTTCACAGTTTACACACCCCTTAGAGAGAAAATTTTTCTAACTAGGTTAGTTCTCCCCCTCTTCTAGACTTTCAGATGATTTCCACGAGTAATAGTCCATTTGCAAGCAGAATGTTATATTTGACTATAACAATTAATCGATTGAGAGCCGATAGAATGATCCCTCATAGCCTGGGTACGTGCTCTATATATCCAATTTCACCCAAGTTAAGTACCCGCAGAAAGAATTTACAAAATGATGAGAGATTAGATTATACATTAAGTAGGGAAAAACCCCATCTTAGGGCTAATAAAAGTGGCTGATAGTCAAGAACTTTCCTGATCCAAAGGCTATGCTTGCTACTAAAACACTGAGATCAACACACATCTCTGATATAGTAAAACTTGGTCATCAAAGTTTGTAGCGTTTACTATCAAAATATCAACCATTTAACTCTCGAAGTTATTAGTCATAAGTTGCAACTGAAATAAGTTGCATCTGAATGAGTAACAGCAAATATGGGAGTGGCGTATTTACTTAAAAATCCATAATTAGGTCGCACATTTATGCTCAATTTACATGTTCTAAAAAATTTGCTCGCACTATATACAAGGATAAAACTTATTTTCCTCTGAATTTTTAAACATCTTAACGTCTGAAGATACCACGAAAAAACCCTTCACAAATCTTGTCACCTCGCGGCTATGCTTAATGTATACCTCAAAACATCATTCCCAGAAGTGAAATTATTAAATTGAGCAGCCTAAATATTGCGTATCCTTTAATAAAGATTGTTTTTTCCCTCAAAATTAATCCTAACTTGACATAAATGTCGTCTTTATAATATATAAATCAGAATCACGTGATAATCACATGATATATAAATCACGTGATATTATCTGACCAGATTAGGTTAAAGCAAATTTTAATGAAGTAGCTTAAGCGAGTACTCGGATATAGATATCCTGGAATCGGAAATGAGATCTACGCTTCTCGTCAGCGCCTCCAAACGGAGATTTACTTTGCCACTGTCCGGCTCGCTAACAATAGACGCTGGCTACCCAGTTTAATTATCGGCCGTTCATGCAATTTTTCTAGAACATCGCATTACGTTTTAGATCATTTTATGTTGGTCACTCACATTACAATATAACCATGCAGTAATATATATGATAAATTTTATCGCTAGACTTAGAAATCAAGTGAACGCAAGTTTCTCGCTAGATTTACAAATCAAGTGAACCTGATAATCTGGCACAAGCTTAATAGCCTATCTAACAAAAGAGGGTTATACGATTACGAGGATTCGAATCAGTATCGTAATTTTGAACATCCGGGCATTCCGAGATCGTCCAACATTTGCCAATTTACGACACACTAACGAGGATATCCCATAGCAACGCAATGTTTACATTTTTTATGAAACTAAGGCCATAAAAAATACGTGCGTCGAATAACCCCGCCAGGTATTAGAAAACATAAAATCTCGAGTAATTTTTATAAGATATTAAATAAATGGTAAAAAGGTTTCACGGCTCATTGCTAGTAATGTTAAATTAGCCTGCAAAAACGCCGCCAATTGAAAACGAACACCGAATCGCGAATTAATACTGATGGTCTCGTCTTTATTGTAATACGACTGACTTGACTGATCATCATGAAGTAATTGCGAGTTTCATGTTAGTTGGTTAGTAACGGTCCTTAGAAGGACCACTCGCTTTTCTTCAGGGGATGATCATGGTGTATCCTTGTGGTGTTCATCCGGTCCACCACGCCTGTTTGCACCACTGTCACATTCTTAATAGATCCAATAACTTCCCAACCGGTATATGACATAGTTATGTAGGATACCTTATGTAGGATTCGATCCAAACCGGTATGTAGTATACCTTATGTAGGAAAGAATGACGCTCGGAAATACGTACCTAGTCAAAACTCTTAATTGATCCACTAACTTCCCAACCGGTATGTTACATATGTTATGTAGGATACCTTTCGTAGGAGATGTTCCAAACCGGTATATAGTATACCTTTCGTAGGAACGAGCCTCGTGGCTAAAAAAAAGGATCAGAGTTATTGACTCCACCTGGCTTGTAATGTGAAGCTGGCGCCATTTTCTTTCAACTTAGTAACAACGAACTTTCCGTTCATATTCACGTAAATTATAAACATTTTACATAAGTACTATAACTTATTCAACAAAGACCGCTTGTACTGTGGTATTCATGAAAAATCAAATGTGGATGTAGCGCCACAAGATTATGGAATGAATAGGATTTGTTGAGATAAAAGTTAGGTGTTTCCCGTAATACAGAAAATTAATTAATGAAGGCTTGGACTCGGTCGCATGCATAGTAGCATAAGTGCGCATGCTCACAGACTCGTTTATATGTTCTCTATAGGAATAGAGGAACCGGTTCCCTAGAGCAATGACTGCTTTAGAGTTAAAGAGATACTATCAAGACTACCCAATGGAGGGATGTATCTCTGCTAAACTTGTTTCAAGGGAACCTACACCATGGGAATGAATAGGTTAAAATTTTCTGAGATATCTAAGTCAGGTGACTTTTAGCAAACAGTGAATTGAGTGGCTTAGTATTTTTGTTGTGTTACAAAACAGGATATGTTTATTTTCCTATTTTATTTTATTGACATTTGTTATTTCAAGTGCTACCGATTTTCACAATTGTGTCACCTGTTTCTGTGGCCATGCAATTCTCTAAATATAGCAACTCGTGAGGCTTTCTATGTTTGTTTTATGCAAACTTTAATCCTGACCAAATGGACCTTTCCAGTTTATCCATCAATCATATGATGTCATAATCAACTATGTGGCATGTATGATGATGTCATAATCAATGATGTCATGAATGATGTAGATAAGTTCATCACGAACACTTAATTGATGATGGGCTAGGCGTTGTTGTATGAATTGTATGTCTTTACTATTTAATAAAGGAGCTGTGGCAGCAACAACATCCAGTCAAATTAGTTTCAAAATATGCAACAGCATACCTATATAGTTTTCTGGAAATAGATAGTGAGGCAGTTAGGGATCGATTGATCCCAACACAGGCGAAGTGTGGGTGGAGCTTAGCTAAAGATGTGCTGGGCATAGGTAAAACAGGATTTCACCATTATGTTAAGCATCTTTTTGTTTCTCTTGTTTCATGCAAAAATTAACTGTTCAAAGATCTGGGTTTCCTTGCACACTTAGCTTGTTATGCACTTTCATGTGGTGCCTTTTAGACCACAGTTCCATCCTATAGTTTGAGTTTTGTTACAATATGTTGACTATTATGAATGAAATTTGACTGAAATTTATTGCTGAAGCAACCTTTAGGCAAACTCATTTCAAATTAATCAAAATTGTATCCATAAATATAGCAAATATTCATTTATGCTTTATTAGAAAAAATTTGTAATTCTGGTTTCATCAGGTATCGGTGTCAAGTGAATTGTATTAACTATCATTCAAGGAATCCGCAGGTAATAATCGCCATTGTGTAAGGAATCCACAGAGATTACTTTCCATTGTGTTTTCCATATGTTTATAGAGAATAGATTTTTGTTCTTAATTAAAGATGAAAAGCTTCCATTAGATTTATAAAACTATCATTAAAAATGGTCGAATATGGTTTAATATATAGACAGAATAGATTCAATTATGATAACCTACTTTACTTATGTTAGATTTTCATCTGAAATCTAAAGTGCATGCGTGCGTGTGAGTGTGCGTCTATTTTATGATGTCTGGAGGAGGTGAGGGTGGAGTTATAATTATCGTTTTATTTTTGTCTCGCCTGCGAGGCAGAGGCGCGATGTAGGTCGCACCTTACAGGCGATGGCAATGGTGGTGATGATGCTGGCTAAGATAGTGTTAAGTTTTGTGTTTAACAAATCGCTTTGGATTAACCTTTAAATGGTCAAGCCAGCCAATACCGGCCTTTGCAGTAGTCTTGAGGAACATCCATCTACAGGTAAAAAGAAGAGTATTTTTTAAAAGTTACCACTGGAATAGCTGGCTCGATATTAGAGCCAGTCATTCTAGTGGTAAATTTTCAAAAAATACTCCTCTTTACGTGTAAATGGACATTCATTAAGGAAATATTTTGATTTACTTCACCCAATTTGACCAGTAAATTAAGGCTCAACTATCTTTCTGGATTGATTAAGCCTATCGGAACTAAACTTGGTTGCTTATGCTGTTAGGAATGCATATGATGACATGAATGTCATCTGGCAATTAGTTATGTTTTTGCATTTACCAGAACTTCTCAGTGGATATTTTAAGATTGGTTATACCTATTGAAACTAAACTTGGACACATTCTTGGCTATGTTGTTAGGAGTCAGAGCAATACCATTGAGATCACAAAGTCAAAGGTCAAGGGCACTGACCTCTGATGTTCATCAGCATTCAGGAGGACAGGAGACATTTAATTCCGTAGAATTCTTGTGTATTTTATATATGGTATTTAATACATTATATACATAAATTCCTCTTGATTATTCTGAAATCAATTTGTCTGAAATCTTTTATAAAATCCATTCTATCAGGATAGATGTCCAGAAATCTTTGCACAGGAAGACGGTGAAATGTGGAGATTAGAAAAGCATTTATTAGTTCAACTCAGTATTTTCTTCTGGTCAGCATTCATCAAGATTTGTCAAGGAAATTCAGATTTCTGCTGAATAAATGTCAAATTACAAGTCAAAAGAAGTCTATTTTTGAAGACTTACTGTTATGACTGGCTTGGTTATCACGCCTCTCATTCCAGTGATAAATCTTCAAAAATAGTCTTCTCCTAGACCGTAAATGGACATTCCTACAGACCACTGGAGGCTGATTTTGGCGCCACAGCTTGACTGTTACAGGCTTGAATAGTGCATATATGATGAATGTATCAGAATGGACATTCGCAAGACTGCTGTAGAATCAAGTCATCTATGGTCATCTTTAATGATTAACCCTTTAATTGCTAAATTTATTCAAGAATATAAAAAATATTTGCTTATTGAATGTCCATTTGCAGGCCAAGAGAAGACTGTTTTTGAAAGTTTACCACTAGAATGACTGGCTCGATTATCGAGCCAGTCATTCCAGTGGTAAATTTTCAAAAATAGTCTTTTCCGGCCTGTAAATTAACATTCCTCAAGACAACTGTAAAGGCCAGTTTTGGCTGGGTTCACCATGAAAGGGTTGAATCATTAACTGTCACTCCATACTATCCCTCCATACAGTTCAGTGATGCTTGAAAGTCTGCTTTGTATGGGTCACTCGCTTAATCCATAGTCCATGGAATGAAGATAGTCTGTCTGGATCATTATGGAATTGGAAATCAATTTCAGTCTCACATGTGTTAACCCTTTAACACTCATATCAGGTAAAAACAGCTTCTGCAGTGGTCTTGAGAAATGTCCATTTGCAGACCAAGAGAAGACTATTTTTGAAAATTTACCAATGGAATGACTGGCTTGATAAACAAGCCAGTCATTCCTGCAGTAAATTTTCAAAAATAGTCTTCTCTTGATGACAAATGGGTGTTTTTTATGGGAAAATTTAATATTTTAAAACAAATTCAAGGGTTAGTGGGTTAATATAGTTTGGATCAAAAATGTCTTGTCACTTGTATTGTGAGTACAGAGAAAGTTATGATAATTGTCTATGGAGAAGGATGCTGCATTGTTTTATCTTAGATAGACAATGTTGTAGCTCACGATATTGTTGTTCGAGCGAGGTAGGCGTGGCACTGACAGCAATGAAGGAACATAATATTTACGCACTTGTTCTAATGATAGAGGGAGGGTGGATGGAGGATGCGAAGGGGGTGGGGGAGAATTTCACTTCAGGAGTTTATTTTTGCTTTATGACTTTTATAACATTTTGTTTTACCTAAAGCAAATAGCATACTCAGAGTTTAAATGTGTTTGACTATTCTGATAAAGATATAACTAAAGGGTATTGTCTCGATTCTCCTCACTTCTACTTGTTATGCCCCCATATTAATATATGGGGGATTATATAGCGCTTGCTTTGTCCGTCCATCCGTTCGGTCTTTCATTTCCGGATGATAACTCGAGTTCTATTGAATGGATCATGGCCAATCTAGCTCGTCTTTGGTGGTCCGAAGAACCCTATCGATTTTTGGCCCAAACGGTCAAAGGTCGAGGTCACTGTAACCTAATTAATTATGTAATATTGCGTTTCCGGATGACAACTTGAGTTCTATTGGAGGGATCATTACCAATCTGATGTGAGAGCTTGGCATTGGTTGTCCGAATAAGCCTATCGATTTTGGCGTCAAATGGCCAAAGGTCAAGGTCACTGTAACCTAATTAATTATGTAATATTGCGTTTCATCTGGAGACTATAGCTTATACTGATGCCCGCCACGGAGCCATCCCACCACCTGTGTGGACACACACTCACAGAGGATAATACCCCCGACCCCCTCAGAATATCTTGATCCTTTAGCTAAATGGTTTCAATGATTATTAAGCCTTGTATTTAACTCTTGAAATCTGGCTTGGTTGAATGCTGAATGAGATCAGCCATTATCCCTTTAACACTCATATCAGCTAAAAATGGCTTCTGCAGTGGTCTTTGAAAATATTAATTTGCAGACCAAGAGACGACTATTTTTAAAAATTTACCACTGGAATAACTGGCTCGATAACCGAGCCAGTCATTCCTGTGGTAAATTTTCAAAAATAGTCTTCTCTTGGTCTGCAAATGGACTTTTTCTATGAGAAAATTGAAATTTTCTTGAACAAATTTGAGGGTTAGAGGGTTAAGGAAATGTGCACTTGGATGAACCATATAATAAAGACAATGGGACTGACTAACTGCATGGGGGCTGAATTAGAATTCTTACATAGTGCCTTAAATTTAGCACTTTGGCCCGCCAATAACCAAATACAAAAGATCATGTACAATCTATGTAAGAAATGTATGGTTAATCTTGGAACTGTTGCTGGATATGTTAGGGATAGATTCCTGGAAAATAGAGGGATCCATTTCTAGCTATTCCCAGTCCATTTCTAAATAAGCTCCACCCATGTTTTGCATGGGCTTGGATTGATTTATATACTGGTTTGGAGAGAGAGAGGGAGAGAGGGGGGAGGGAGGGAGGGAGGGAGAGCAGATGGATGGAGGGAGATGGGGCTGGGCGAGGAAGGGAAAAGGCGAGGAAGGGAGAGAGAGAGGGGAGGGCGCAGGGATGGGGGATGGGGGTGTTAATGGGGAGGTAGGTAGGAAGAGAGGGAGTGAGGGTCATAAATAATGGTGGGATGGAAGGGAAGTGAAGGGAAAAGAGAGATGGATGGAGGGTCAGATGGAGGGAGGTGAAGGAAGGGGGTTAGGGATAGAGGGAGAGGGAATGGAAGAGAGATAGCAATACTGAGCCACATAATAATAACAACCTATTTTTGTATATAAAAAGGCTGATAAATGGTGCTTAGATTACCCCTTTCACTCGTGAAACCCTTTATCTCACTTTCAGCGCAGCCATACAGTAAAGCTGTTGAATATTTTCAAATTAATATGCCCACAAGATGTTGCTGCCTAAGGCTAGAAGGCCAATTAATCTCAAAATATTTAACAGAAATTTTTTTCACCAATTAGTAAAGAAGTTATAATGTCTGGCCATTATGATTGAAAGAGTTAATAATCATTTGAAACAACATGAATATTCTATATCAAAGACTCCAGCAGCTCAGAGGAAGCGATAGAGCTGTTTATGGAGACATTAGAAATATATATATATATAGATAGTAAATTATACATGCATTGAGTCTCGCAATTAAGTCGTCGTAATAGTGTTTCCTCTCTGCAATAATAAAAAAAATTGTCTCTTATCATGAAATGATGTTAATGAGAAATTGTCTTTGTAGGTGTGCAGGCATGCTGCTGTGAGCTGAGCGCCCATGTATGGGTGTGTGTGTGTGTGCGCGCGTGCATGTGTGCGCGCCACGCGCTCGTGCATGTGTGTGTGTGTATGTATGCACCTGTGCATGACAGTGCCAAAATATCACAGTGCTTTCAGATATTAACTGTCTCGCTGCTGCAAGCCACCAAACAATAATTTCAATGAGAAAAACTCTTGACTTGTTGAATATGTTGAAAACAATTTGAGTGAAAGTTGTTGGTGGCTATATTTAGCATGTCCAGAGATATAACCCTTGGAATATGTTGTCTGCAAAGACTCAGTGCTCAGGCAGTTAATATTGTCACTGTTAATGACAGCTGAGTTTTTGAAGATGACATATTTCAAGGGCTATATCTCTGGGTGTGCTAAATATTGTGAAAACAATTTGACTGAAAGTTGTTGGTGGCTAGACCACCAACAACTTTCAGTCAAATTGTTTTCAAAATGTTCAGAAAGCCGAGAGTTTTTGCTCATTGAAATTATTGTCTGGTGGCTTGCAGCAGCGAGACAGTTAATATTCTCAGCGCAGCTAACATGAATTAATTGCACTGCTTGGATTGCGCAGACTAATTAATGCATCTGTCAAGCTCTATAAGTGAGTGAAGTGTGCCAGTCTCTATTGCTATTGTCTTGGGCTAATAGGGCTGGGAGCCAGTCTTTGATATTGCTGTTATCCTGGGCAGGGAGGCAGTTGCTGATATTGCTGTTATCATGGGCTGTGAGGCAGTCTGATTTTGCTGTTATCGTGGGCTAAGGGGATGGGTATATTATGCTCCTACCCCACAACTTATTATCACACTTCCATCCAACTAACAAGATAAACAGAGGACACTTAATATTCCGTTAGCGGGCGTGTGCATTTTACTGTTGATGGTGAGTGGTGTGTGTGGTGGAATGGAGGCGTGTTTAACCCAGCCACACAGGTTAAACCTGGTGAATAGTCTGAAAATCGTTGGTTTCTTGTGATATCAGCATCTTCCAAATCAGAGTTTCAAAACATTGAACATTATCTTAATTTAAAGTTTTGGGAATTAACAACTTTGTAGTTAATCCAAAAAATACTCAGTTCCCTAGTATAACTGCCACTTCTTTTTAGTTGCTACTTGCAATTAATATAAGTTGGTGTGTACAATTCTGAAAGAGTCACTAAGATTGCAACAGACCCACACACACACGCGCGCGCCCGCCCACCCGTGCACATGCGAGCACACACCAATGCACACACACACACACACACACTTTATTAGCTAATACGCAGAGTTTAATAAGGCGTGATTACTGTTCAGCTCCAGCTATTAAATTAATCCAATAAGCAGGCAGATTGAGATAGTGGATATATCCTTAATCTTAACAGCATATAAGTGGAATAGTTTGATTAGCGTCGTGTGCCAGTAATCTAGTAGGTCACAACCTTGCAGGATCTGCACTTTGGAAGTGAGTCATGAGACATTATCAAAATGCAGATAATTTGGTTATAAGATGGACCAGCTGTGCATGCACAAAACAGATGACTTTATTGGTTGAGTTTTTTCCTCCCAATTTAAGTGGATTTGTTTGATTAGAGAAGTGTGGCATTAAATTAGTAGGTCATGACCTTGCAAGATACTGCACTTTGGAAGTGACAGGTATTTATCAGCTGCAAGTAGAGATATATATCTGTGAAATAGTACATCTGTGCTGCACCTGAAACCAGCTTGGTACCTTAGTCCCTATGTTGCTTATAACGTGACAAAACGCTAGATTTTAATCCGTTAACACTTAAATTTGTTCAGGAAACTTGAAATCTTGTTATAGAAAATATCCATTTGCAGACCAAAAGAAGACTATTTTTTTAAAGTTACCACTGGAATGACTGACTCGGTTATCGAGCCAGTCATTCCAGTGTTAAATTTTCAAAAATAGTAATCGTCTGAGCTGCAAATGGAAATTTCTCAAGACCACTGCGGAAGCTGTTTTTGGCTGATATGAATGTTAAAGGGTTAATCGACAAATTTGGTCAAGAAAATCTAAATATTTGCTTACTGAATGCCCATTTTCACGGTAAGAGATTATTAAAAAAATCTTATTGCTGAAAAGACTGTCTCAGTTATTGAGCCAGGCATTTCTGTTGTAAAATAAAACTAAAAACATCTCTTGGCCGGAGTATATTAAAGTAGTACTGCTCAAGACCACTGTAGAGGCCGGTTTTGGCCAACTTGATCATTTAATGTGTCAGGTCATTAATTATATATACACAAGTGGATTATCCCCTTATTTATGTCAATCGCACTGACAAGTGTTTGTTTAATCTGGTTACCTAGTGGTCTTAAACAAAATATAGTTATAATATAATAAGCAAATGATGCACTCAAACCACTTTGAGAATTGTATAATTGCTATTGGTAAATACAGTTTATATGCAGCAGCAACAACAGCAACAACAACAATAACAGCAGCAGTTGCAGCGGATTATAGCAGCATCATAATGCAACTGAATAGCGCAATCAGATAATTGATGAATCCAGTTTCTCAGACTCAATCGTATGACGTCATAATCAACAACGTCGTGTACATTGGTGGGGTGGGGGGGGTGTGTGTGTTTGGATCGGGTTTCGAACGAACCCCCTAAAATGTGTAATATTTGTTTTAATATCTGTGTATTGAGTTTGCCTATATTTGATATAAATATGAGTCAGATATGACTACCGGTATGTTGATATCATCTATTTTGTTGATTTTTATAACTAGATTCCGGGTTAATGCACCATTTTACTTTCAGAAATAAAAAATCTTCATAACCTGCGGGCGAAATTCCCCTCAGAACCCCTAAAGAACACCCCTCCCAGAATCCCTCATTTAGTACATCACAAACCCTTAATAGTCTGTCAGTACGAATTGTATGTCTTTACTATTTAATAAACTTTCTGTTGAATATCATGAAACTAATTAGTTCCAAAATATTCAACAGCTTACATATATACTTTTCTGGAAATTTAGATTCAGGGAGTTTAGGGATTGATTGATCCCAACACAGGCAAAGTATGAGTGGAGCTTAGCTAGAGATGGGCAGGGCATAGCTAAAGCTGGATTCCTCCATTCTATAGATTACCCGTACCTAGACGATGATCAAGCTAGGTACATGGCTCCTGCAGGGATTTTCAACCCTATTTGCAGACCAAGAATAATCTAGACGAGTAATTTTAACAAGTGCAACATGCTATACTAGAGACATAGTCAATTATCCAGAAATGTATAAATTTTACCGGTTAACCGACCAACCGACAGACAGACTGACTCGATAACCAATCAATCCAGTCAATGATTCTAGGGTTAAATGTAAAAATATAGTTTTCTCATATCATGAAATTAATGGAGAGCAAATATTTAGAATTTCCCGACCATTAACTCTACCACTCTGATGTTCATATTCTACCTTTTAACTGAGTCAATATCAAAGAAGCTGTGTACAGATTTCAACAATTTTGGTGGAATATGTTGCTGTCTACGACAGCGCCATCGCCCATGAAATTTGTTGAAAAATGAACACCAATTCATCTTTTAATTTAATATGAAAATGTAAAGTTTTGACACCACAGTGGTAAGGGTTAATTGAATAATTATTATACATTTCTTTCTATAATTCTAATATTTTTGATAGATCGAATGTCTTTTAGTGTATTATTTCAGTCAAAATATTTTTTAAACTATTATACAAACAAATTCATTTTGAGAAAACCTGCCATTATTAAAAGATATTTCTCTTGATGGAGACGCTATATTTAGCTATTGAGTACCTATTTCTATGTTTTATTCACTTGCCAGCTATTTCTCATTCCAATAATTATAGCTTGTCAGACTGCTATAAAATGTCCCCTGTAGATCGCTAAAATTCTTGCGCTGAGTGACATTTTATGTGTGACAAGCGAAGCGATACTCGTGCTGCCTGAATTCTCCATTCTCGTAGACAAGCAATGGCCTGGATGTGAATACAGCATCCACTGTGTCGCAGCTTTTGGTAATAGCAAGACAAACAGTGAATAAACAGCGCATAATGACTACGTCGATATTAATTTTGCCTCGTTGAGTTTTGCATTCATTTCTTATTCTGACAGTCCTGCCATATCTGAGTGTTACCCGCCTCTTTCATATCACAAGAATCCTAACATCCTGCTAAGCGTTTGTTACAGGAGTGTTGACCACGTTCACAAATTTTCACCTAAACAGATTTTGCTATTATTTGATATGTGCATAGAAGCGTCAACTAAATAATAGTATTGTCAGTTTTAATATTCTTTCATTAATTACGCATGATTATACTTGACTTTAGGATACTTTAGGACAGTCCTGATTGTGGTCATCTGGGGACACTCAAGTGCTGTCCATTTTCATCAGATAGCATCTTATAATCTGACTGAAAACAAGCATCAAGAATTTGTCAAAACTATAGGAAGGAAAGGAAAACATTTAAGATTCATGAAAAACGTTGCTGTTAACCCTTACCACTCTGATGTCAAAATTTTTAATTTTCAATTTAAATTAAAGGACAAACTAGTGTTCATTTTTCAATAAATTTGGTGGAAGATGGTGCTGTCGTAGAGGTGCTGTCGTAGAGGTGCTGTCGTAGAGGTGCTGTCGTAGAGGTGCTGTCGTAGAGGTGCTGTCGTAGAGGTGCTGTCGTAGAGGTGCTGTCGTAGAGGTGCTGTCGTAGAGGTGCTGTCGTAGAGGTGCTGTCGTAGAGGTGCTGTCGTAGACAGCAACATCGTCCACCAAAATTGTTGAAAAGTGTACAGCAGTTTCTTTGCTATTGACCGAGTAAAAGATAGAATATTGACATCAGTGTTGTGTGGGTTAATACTACCTTATTACTACCAGACAAACAGGATTTGAAATAATAGTAATTGTATCAGTTAAAGTTTTTAATTTTCAATAATAAAACTATAATAGTATACTGGTATATCTAAAATGAATAGTGCAAGTCAAGTTCCACATTGTTCAGCCCAAGATTATCTCTTTATTCATGTCAGCTGCAAAAACAGCACCCAGCACCACTCGTGCACCCTTAAATTACCATCCTTCCTTCCTCATAAAATTGTTTTTTTCATAATTGTGCAATCTGGTAGCAATTTATTTCATCTCCCAGATTTTATGCACACACGCATGTACGCACACATGCACACACAAAACACTCGCACACATGCACATAAGCACACACACACTCACGCACGCACGCACACACTCACGCACGCACACACACACGCACACCTGCTCATACTATGGATGGATCTGGTTTGAGTGTCACTCAAGTATCTAATGTTATAATCAATTGTGTCATTTGTTAGCTGATGTCACAATCATAATGACGTATTGCTCAGGCACAAAATTAAAAAAATCCGGCACGAGTGTACGAATTGTGTCTTTAATGAATTTGCAATTTAATAAACATTCTGTTGAATATTTTGAAACAAGCAACAACATCCCAAGTCAAATTAGTTTCGAAATACGCAACAGCTTACCTATATAAATATCTTGAAATTGAGATTCTGGATATTCAGGGTTCAAAATATATAAATCGATTCCAACACACACGAAAAGGTGAGCGGAGGCGACCAAAACCAGCCTCTGCAGTTGTCTTGGGGAATGTCCATTTTCAAGCGAAGAGAAGGCTGTTTTTGAAAATTGATCACTGGTATGCCTGGCTCGATAACCGAGCCAGTCATTCCAGTGGTAAATCTTAAAAAATAATCCTCTCTTGACCTGCAAATGGACATTCAATAAGCAAATATTTTGATTTTCTTGACCAAATTTGACCATTAAATGGTTAACTAGAAATGAGACGGATGTATAGCTGGAAATGGATCTGTTTATGGAGTAACAGAATGCGTGATGGTCACATTGGTGAGATTTGACAAGTGGCCTGGTTTTATTTCCTCACTTCTTTTGGCCACTATGTCTCACTTATTTTACATTTGATGTGCGATGGATATATAGCTTTGTAAGTTGTCTGCTGAAATCTAGGCTACTAGAGTACAGCCGCTGACAAGTATTGATAATTCCACATGGATAGTACAGAGCCATGCAGGGTTTGCGGCGTACATCTGCAGTGTGTTTACTAGTCCACTGCTACCGCCATCGCAGCCGCCATTCTTGCTAAGCTTGCCATGGCTTCCTAGGATGTGGAATTGGTCCAATTGATTTTGGCGCTTAAGAGCGAAGGTGGGAGTTTTTGAAAAAGAAATAACACCCTTCTATGGCTATTGATTTTCATCAAGTGAACCACTGACAGAATATCATCAATGAGTTCGTCATCTTCGCTGTCACTGAAAGGTTTCATACAAATTCGATGTGGATAGTGGACGTCTCAAGGAGGCCCAAATTGGATGAAATACGCTGTATTCAAATCAATTGAATAGGCAAATTGATCGAGACATGAATCACTTATTTAGGCGCTTAGCAATATTTACCATAACAATCTCCGCTTACAGAGCGGATGTCAGAGAATCTGGATAGAGAAGAATTTGTGGGAGAGTTTACAGTAGGCCTAGAGCTCAGAACTAACTTAAAGGAAATCTCATCTTATCTTATACTAACCATTCAGGTGATAGAATTTGCCACCCATAATCTATCCTTGACATTTTCACTTTTTATCATGCTGACAATGAAAGATATTCATTCAGGCTTTAGTAGCTAAATGTAGGTACATTTCTACAGGCTATGATAGCAGGCATAATTTACTTTTCAACCAATGAGAAAAATCCTAGCGTGTCTGCCTCACATATACAATCAGTCATAGAGGTGCCCGCTATAACTTGGCAATGTGGTATAAAAGCTTTCACACAGGTTTAGCTGTTGAATATTTTAAAACTAATTTAACTGGAAGGTGTTGCTGCCTAACTTCCAGCCAAATTATTATCGCTTGAGGGGACAAAATGGTGGCGATCTCTGTTCAATATTTACGGGGTATTACAAAGCAGATAATTGTGATACAGATAAGGGAATGCGACAGGATTTGAATGATATGGAATCTATAAACCATAATCTATCGATGCAATACAACATTTGAGACGAGATTAGCATCCCTTTAACATGTTTCCAAAGCAAAATAAAATACAGGCACCAATGTCTTCCAATCCATGTATGCTTTAAATATTCAACATAACATTTCTTACACCATGTATAAAATTTGTAACTAACATTTTTATACCCCGCCAAAAAATTTGGCGGGGTATTATGTAATGGCACCGGCGCGTCCGTCCGGGCGGGCAGGCGGCAGAGTGGTTTCCGGATGATAACTCTGTTACCGTTTGTCAGATCGCATTGAAACTTTATAGGGTGGTGGGACTAGGCCTGGGGAAGAAACTTATCGAAATTGACGATGATCCAAAATCCAAGATGGCCGCCAGCCACCGGCGGCCATCTTGGAAATTGGTTTCCGGATGATAACTCCATTACCGTTTGTCGGATCGCATTGAAACTTCATAGGGTGGTGGGACTAGGCCTGGGGAAGAAACCTATCAAAATCGACGATGATCCGAAATCCAAGATGGCCGCCAGCCACCGGTGGCCATCTTGAAAATTGGTTTCTGGATGATAACTCAGTTACCATTTGTCGGATCGCATTGAAACGTCATGGAGTGGTTGGACCAGGACTGGGGAAGAAACCTATCGAAATTGACAACGATCAGAAATCCAAGATGGCCACCAGCCACTGGTAGCCATCTTGAAAATTGGTTTCTGGATTATAACTCCGTTACCGTTTATTGGACCGCTTTGAAACTTCATAGAATGGTTGGACTAAGTCTGCAGAAGGAAGAAACCTATCGAAATGACAATGATCCAAAATCCAAGATGGCCACCAGCCACCTGTGGCCATCTTGAAAATTGGTTTCCAGATGATAACTCCGTTATCGTTTATCGGATCGCTATGAAATTTCATAGGGTGGTTCGACTACCTCTGGGGAAGAAACCTATCGAGATTGACAATGATACGAACTCCAAGATGGCTGCCAGCCACTGGTAGCCATCTTGAAAATTGGTTTCCAAATGATAACTCCGTTAACGTTTATCGGATCCCTTTGAAATTTCATAGGGTGGTTGGACTAGGTGTGGAGAAGAAACTTCTCAAAATTGACGATGATCCGAACTCCAAGATGGCCGCCAGCCATGGGCTGCCATCTTGAAAGTTGGTTTCTGGATTTCATTTATTGGATCACTTCCTATGGTCGTTGGAATATGTCTGGTGAAGAAACTTGTCAACATTTACGATAATCCGAAATCTAGTATGGCCGCCAGTCAGCAGCAGCCATCTTGAAAATTGGTTTCCGGATGATACCTCCTTGACCGTTTAGCGGATCGCTTTGACACTTCATAAGGATTGCTGGTCTGATGGGGCTGAGGAAGAAATAAATATTTTCTGATAGCTCTCATTCATTGGCTTGTCATCATGGTGGGGTATTATGCGCCGTTAGCGGAGCTCTTGTTCTGTTTTTGTTTTGGAAGCATGTTAACTTATTTCTGGGCTGTACTGTATGTCTGTCACTGATGACAAATTTACATTTGCATTTCATCGTAATTGCATTTCATCGCATCAGGTGTTCAGTAGAGCATTCCAGTGTATAGATTAATCATATGACGTTATAATCAACTACGTCACATGTTGGCTAATGTCATAATCAATTACATCATGAATGACACCATTTAGTCCGTAATAAATGCTTAATAGTCTGTCAAGTTGTACGAGTTGTATGTCTACTATTTAATAAACATGCTGTTTAATATTTTGAAAATAATTTTACTTGACACTTGCTGCTGCCATTTCAAAATATTCAACAGTTTACCTGTATAGTTTTCTGGAAATTGAGATTCAGAAAGTTCAGGGATCAATTGATCCCAACACGGGCAAAGCATGGGTGGAGCTTGGCTGGAAATGGGCAGTGAATAACTAAAACTATCAGCCAAAAATTCTGCAGTGGTTTTGAGAAATGTCCATTTTCAGTCCAAAAGAAGACTTTTTTTAAAGATTTACCACTGGAATGACTGGCTCGATAACCGAGCCAGTCATTCCAGTGGTAAATTTCCAAAAATAGTCTTCTCTTGTTCTGCAAATGGACATTTTCTATGAGAAAATTTAAATTTTCTTAAACAAATTTGCAGGTTATAAGGTTAATAAAGGTTGAAAAATATTGGAAATTAGCCGCTATTACTGGAGAGGAGGAAATAATCCGGGTTGGGTCCCAGCGGAATGAGCAGGTTTGGTTCCTTGGTTTTAGAAGTAAATGAGTTTGTGCAGTAACCAATCACCTCTGAGGAACATAAAGCATTGTTGCTGTCATAATAAGCCATGTGTTTCCCTCAAGTGTTTCGCTCTCCTCCAGGGATTAATATCGCAGACTTTCTAATGGATTCATTCACACACCAATTCCAACTACATTTTATGACACACAATTAATACACAACTAGAATGTACAATCAATGCCACGCCATTGCAAATCCCCATGAGTTCGCCAACATTGCCGTTCTCACCCCACCCCACCAACCACCTCCCCTCATTTTGTTGAATTCTGCCAACTTTAACTTTCTGTCTCCCAGCTCCACTCTGCGCCCAACCCCGCAATGACATCTGAGCCTAACATAAATGTTGTCCTGCAATCCACAATCATATGGGTAACTCACACAAAAAATATGATTTGAAGTTCCATCAAATGTTTTCGAAGGACCTATCCATACGGACACATGAATGGATGGATGACAATGACAGACAGAGACGATTGCAATATCATCTTCTTTTTTTCCAAACATGTTGTGATAATGGCTGAAAGCATATCAAATGGTGTTATTTCCGAGACAATGCTCTTGATGAATGTGATGTGTTTTACATGTTAACCCCCTACCACTCCGATGTCAAAATTTAAAATTTTCAAATTTAATTAGAAGAGGAACTGGTGTTCATTTTTCAACAAATTTGGTGGATAATGTTGCTGTCATAGATAACAAGGTAAAAAAAATACTCTGCTCTTGGCATGCCAAATGCACATTCCATAAGCAAATATATTGTATTGACATTGTCTATGGCCATGCAATCTTCAACACTAACTCTTAAATTCTTACAAATATAATGGTCAAATGTGTACCATATTTTGATTATGGTGCTACTAAGAAGCCGTTTAACTCTCGAATTTATTCAACAAAATTTCAATTTTCAAATAGAAAACATGCATTTGCAGACCAAGAGCAGACTATTAAAAAAAATTTACCACTGGACAGATATATCGAGCCAGTCATTCAAGTGGTAAAACTTTAAAAAAAAAATTCTTCTTTTGGTCTGCAAATAGACATTTCTCATGACACTTGCAGAAGCCGTTTTTGGCTGATATGAGAGTTAAAGGGTTAACTTGCAACACTTTCAAGCAATAAACATACACTTATAATTGATAAGCTGGAACTTGAAGCGCAGTATGAAAGCTACAAGTCTGTAACATTACATAACATTGTCAAAGAATGGACCTTTCCATTTTTAGCTATGCCCCGCCCATCACTAACTAAGCTCCACCCACACCTCGCCGTGCTGGGATTGATCGATCCCCCAAATGCCCTAGCTATCAATTTCCTGAAAACTATACAGGGACGCTGTTGAATATTTTGTAACTAATTTGACCGGGTGCTGTTGCTGCCATCAAATTAGTTTCAAAATATTCAACAGAATATTTATTAAATAGTAAAAGCAAACAATTTGTACAATAATGCATAGACCGTCATCAAATATGCGTTCGTGACGTACTTATCGACGTCATTCATTATGATGTCATTGTACACACCACGCAGTTCATTATGACATCATATGATGGGTGGGTACTCTGGAAAGGTGAATTGCGTGCCATACTCGCAAAGACATCTGTGATTATCATCCCGGATCTAAACAGATAAACGACGGAATAAAGCATCCTAAGTAAATGAATAATGACCATCCAAGGTGACATTTAGCATAGGGCCAGAGTTAATCCTGTAGCCTTCAAGTCAACCATAAACAGCTTCTGCAGTCAGTTTGAGAAATGTCCATTTTCAAACCAAGAGAAGACTATTTTTGAAAATGTCACCACTAAAATAACTGCTTGATGAACGAGCCAGTGTTAGCGGTGCTAAATATACAAACAATCTCTTGGTCTGCAAATGGGCATTTGAAGAGTGGTGGGAGGAGGTGGGGAGTAGAGGTGAATGGACCGTTCCAGTTTTAGCTATGCCCTGCACATCCCTAGTTGAGCTCCACCGTGCTTTGCCCGTGTTGGGATTGATCGATCCCTGAATACCCTGACTATCAATTTCCAGAAAACTATACAGGTAAGCTGTTGAATATTTTGACACTAATTTGACTGGGTGCTGTTGCTAACTCCACCCAAGTTTCGTTGAAATCAGGCCATTAATGAAGGAGTATCATAGTTAAATGTTATGCAAAAATCCCAGATGGCTGCCAAAAAATCGACCAACCAAAATTTAAAATATAAGTTTTACAGCCTACCACTATAGAATCCTTCCAGCCAAATTTGGATAAAATGCACCAAGCAGTTAAGGAGGAGATGCATTTTGACAATTTCCATTAAATTTTTCATGAAATCTGATTTTCACTCCAAATTTCTGAATAGAGCCTCCTATAATAGGGTTGTTCTAGGCAGATTTTGTTGAAATCTGTCAAGCTGCTAAGGATAAAAGTTTACACAATTTCCATTAAATCTCATAAATTGTAAGATTTACACCCAAAAGATTTACCAATCAAAATTCGCCGATATCATCCGTCCAGCCAATTAGGCTTGAAATCCATCAAGCGGTTAATGATGAGTGGGATTTTGACAATTTCCGGTAAATCTTTCATAAAATCTAAGATTTCCACCGAAAGAATTGACCAATCAAAATTCTGAATAGAAATTCTAGAGCCTTAATTGTCAATATGATACATCTGCATGGAACTGGCAATCATCTGACAATATATTGCCGCTTCATTACCAGATCTAGCAATAGTTGGACAACAGACTAGTTACCCACTGATTTCACACTGATAATAATCACTGGTAACAATAGAATTTTTCGTACAGGTTGCGTTCAAGCTTCTGATGGTGTCATGGAGGCATTGGCTGCAAAGCTGACATCTGACATCTATTATTTACATCATTAGAGGTTATTCACTTAACTGACATTCGTGTTAACTTTTTCCCCCCAAAATTCCCTGTATCTCAATCTCATGGCAAACAAATGGAAGGCTGTTGACTATTTTGAAATTAATATGACTGGAAGCCGCAAGGCAGCAACGGCTTCCAGTCATATTAATTTTGAAATATTAATTGACTTTTAACCATGCATCGTCAGTGTGAGTTCTTTTACTTCCACCATGTCAGACAACCCTGGCCCTAACCCTGAAGGACAGCGTCTGTGCAGATTTTACGCCAATTCACAAGACTGAACAATGGATCGAACAAATAGAAATTGTAGTGGCATGCAAAATCCACTCTGTCGATCAAGCATATGACGTCATAATCAAATATGTCATGCGTAGGTGGTTGTCACAATCATATTGACAGAAATACTCCGTCATGAACCTGGAAAGGGTTGCCAAGTGTGCGAGTAGATGGATTTACTATTTAATAAACACTTTATTGAAAATGTTTAAACTAATTTAAGGGGGATGGTGTGTGTGTGTGCGTGCATGCATGCGCGCATGCATGTGTGAGGTGGTGGAGGGGGAGCTGTTGCAACAGAAGCCGGTCAAATTAGTTTCAATAAATTCAACACCTCACCTATATAGTTACCTTGAAATTGAGATTCTAGGAATTCAGGGTTCGATTGATCCCAACTGATCCCAACACCGGCATATTGTTGTTGAAGATTAGCTAGAAATGGGCGGGGCATAGTTAGAAATAGCTCAGTTCATTGGATTTGAATCTTGTGGCAGATGTGAATGTGCTAGGACATTGTACCACATACACAGTCTCATATGCAGTTCTTTGCAATGCCAAGCACAAACCATCCACATTACTTTGGAGATAGAACATTAGGTATAGTCAGTTAGGCTTGCACAATTATTCGATTGTTCGATTAATCACAATTATTCTTTAAAATATGATCGTGGATGATTACGAAACTAAGTAATCAAATAATCAAAGATTTTCAATCTCCAAGATAGTTGTTTTTCAAAATGCAATGTAACGTACATCATCTATTAGTAGCCTAGGATTCTATTAGGACAAGAGGTGTTCAATTTCTAAACAAGCATCTCTGATAAAGGGGTTGGGCTTATTTTAGGTATATTTCAAGAAAAAGTTGAAATCATTTCTCTTAAACGGTTAAAACTGATAGACATTAGACAGAGAATTTAACAATTTCCTGATATAAATTCTTGCTGCCTTGTGACTGTTTAATATACAGTAAAGTATTTCTACATAATATGCACCTCAAAAACAATTGCGGAAGTGAAATTATTAAATGTGGCCTACATATTGTGTATCCTTTAATAAAGGCCGTTTATTACATTAAAATTACTCAAAATTTGATATAAATTGTCACCGAGAAAAATATAAATCATGTGATATTAGTAATCCGTTCTGGTTAAATCAAATTAAGAAGTATCAACAATTTTTAGAGCGAGTACTCAGATGTAAATATCCTGGACTCGGATATCGCTATATATATATTATCACTCCGTGATGGTAACCGATTATTATACTTTAAAGTTGATCGCGATAAAATTGTTATCCATTTGATAACAGGAAGGGTTATGATAATGCAATCTAGCTTCCATCTCAATCTCCCGTTAGCATATGAAACCTCATGAGAACATGTCATGCGCCTCCAGTCGCAAAAGAGCTATTTCGTTGTCAACATAAGAAGTGATCTCCCACATTTTAATCCTTGGCCGGTTGAGCATGTTCGATTCCACGTTGGATTATTTTATATTTTACATTAGGCTGTCTGTCTTGCCAGATTGTATTGATATTGTGTTCGGAATGAGTACTCTAATTGTTTATAACAGTATTTCTGAATGTCTGTTACTATCTGGCAATTAGACTGGAGGAGGTTTTAGTGATCAGCGATACCAATTTTCGTTCTTTTAGCGTTATGTTAGCAATTCTCGTTCGAAATAAATTTTTTTAATTTTTTCAAATATTGTCAATACTAGCTGTCGAACTAGTTTGAAATATTCCCTGTTACATGATTGTTTATGATAAATAAAACTTTGTTCAAGTTCCCTCACCCTAAGGCGGAATAACATGTATGATATAATCGAAAATTGCGATTATTTTTTCAAAGTGATAGCGATTATGAAAATTGAATAATCGTGCGAACCTAGACTCGGTTATTCAAGTAGTAAATTTTCAGATTAAAAAAATAGTTGTCTCTTGACATGCAATGAACATTTCTCAAGACCACTGCTGAAGGTATTTTTTGGCCGTTTGACAATTAACCCTTTAACCGTCAAACTTGTTAAAAAAACCTCAATTTTCTCAGCGAAAATTTAAATTTGTATACCAAGAGAATATTTTGAAAATTTATCAATGGAACAAGTCTCGGTTAACAAAGCAGTCAGTCCAGTGCTAAATTTTCAAAAATAGTCTTCTTTTTGTCTCACTTGAGTGTTAAAGGGCTAAAGCTAGCCACGCTCAAAACTCTGCTCTAATTATTTTTTAAATAGTGAGACTGAAATTTGCGGATCACTTGAACATTACTTTATAAAACATAGAACTTCGCTAAGTGAACTAAAATCTTTGACAAAGGCTAATATTATAACCATTTAACCCTCATATCAGCCAAAATCACCTTCTGCAGTGGTCTTGAGAAATGTCCATTTGCAGACCAAGAGAAGACGATTTTTGAAAGTTTATCACGAGAATGACTGGCTCGATAACCGAGCCATTCCTTCAAATGGTAAATTTTCAAAACTAGTCTTCTCTGGGTCTACAAAATTTACATTTTCTGAGAAAATTTAAATTTTCTTGAACAAATTTCAGGGTTAATGGGTTAACTCTGAGGAGAATAATAGGAAATGAAAATCAACTAGAGAATCATTCTCATTAATACCTTGCCATTGTAATCACACTGTCCAAAAACGTAATCAGGAATTGGATATTGGGATTACCATTTGGGAACATCTTAGCAGAATGACCAGACTTTTCAATTCCTTTCATGACATGTCTGGGAGCACGAAGCTCTGTATTTGCGTTTGTAAATGGCCATCATGGAAGCGACTCTCAAAATAGACTCTCAGATCATTAGAAGCTGTAGGATAAATTCCGATTATGGTCTTTAGATGGCTCGTCTATTTACCCAATTGCTTCCTATATATTTTTAATCGAGTACTGACTATTTTTTTTACCCAGTATGTTGAGTAATCTGATCCAGGACCATGCAGCAATGACTGTAGTTACTTTGTGTCTTTGTCTGTGCTGTGCGCTCTGCGCTTGGTTTGGTTTATTCTATAAACTCTCTAGATACTTTCAATGTTAGAATTAATAGGGTTAAAGTTGAGGCGTCAATGCGATTTGCAGAAGCTGGTGAACTGGTCATTTGGCAGACTGAATCAATAGCAGAGATCTCATTAAAACACTCACTCTGTAAGATAACATTAGTGATGATAATCAATACACCTTCACTGGACATCACATCCGTAGATACATTTACAATGGAGGGAGACATTGATAGCTAAGCTCCGCAAACATTTTTACGTGGGTAACTGTTAGAATCAATTTACATACTTTGAAACATGAATTCCCAGAATCCCAATTTCAAGGTAACTATATCGATACGTGTAAACTGTTGAATATTTTAAAATGCCTTAGTGGCAGAAACAGTGCCCAATCAAATTACATTGAAAAATATTCAAAAGAATGTTTTGTTAAATTGTAAATTTATCACAAACAATCGATTCACACACGTAACAGACTTTTTGAGCTTCGCGACATAATTATAATAGGTCATTAGGATTGTGATCTCAGCCTTAACGTGACACAACTGATAATGATGTCATATACTTGAGTGACAGACCGGATCACCCTATTAAATTAATTAACACGTCAATCGTTATCACAGTGCACTATTTACTTACAGGTAAGACAGGGTTTGAAAGCTGGGCCATGCAACACTTCCCTAATTTCCTACTATTATTATTCCATTTAACCTTTTAACACTCATATCAGCCGAAAATTACTTCTGCAGTGGTCTTGAGAAATGTCCATTTGCAGACCAAGAGAAGACTATTTTTGAAAATTTACCATTGGAATGACTCCAGTGGTCAATGTTAAAGAATAGTCTTCTCTTGGTCTGCAAATGGACATTTTCCATGAGAAAATTAAAATTTTCTTCAAAAAATGTGTGGGTTAAAGGGTTACTGGTCATGATTTTTCAAGAGAAGACTATTTTTTGAAAATGTGCTACTGAAATGACTGGCTCGATATCCGAGCCAGTCATTTCAGTAGCACATTTTCAAAAAATAGTCTTCTTGGCCTGCAAATATACATTCCTCATGACCACCACGGAGGCCGGTTTTTACCCAGTTCGACCATTAAAAGGTTAATGCGTATACTAACAAAAATTTATGTTCATTAAATTTTCTAAAATATTATTAGCTCACCTGGCCGGAAAGGCCAGGTGATCTTATGCCGTGGCAACCGTCCGTCGTCCGTCTGTCCATCCATCATCCGTCATCCGTCAACTTTTGCTTTAAAACGCTACTCCTCCTTAACCAATAGCCAAATCATAACTAAATTTTGGTCAAAGGATGGTATTGTGCTCGGATTCGGAACTTCCATTTGGAATATTGATTCATAAATTTTTGGGTCAAAATCTTAGATTTTATTAAAAATATAATGGAAATTGTTAAATTGCTTCTTCTCCTTACCCTTTTGACCGATTTCAATCAAGTTTGGCTGAAAGGATCCTATGGTCATAGTTTATAGAACATCCCTTCAGAATTATGATTCGTAAATATTTTGGGTGGAAATCGAAAATTGTCAAATTTCTTCTTTTCCTTACCTGTTTGACCGATTTCAATCAAATTTGGCTGAAAGGAGCCAATGGTTGTAGGCTCCAGAACTTCCATTCAAAATTTTGATTCATCAATTTCTTTGGTGAAAGTCTTAGATTTTATGAAAAATGTACCGGAAATTGTCAAATTGCTTCTTCTCCTTACCATTCTGAGCGATTTCAACCAAATTTGTAGATTTCCATACAGAGTTTTGATTCATCAATTTTTTTTTTGTATAAAAAAATCTTAGATTTTATTTAAAATTTACTTAAAATTGTCAAATTGATTTATCCATCTTAACCGGTTTTAACCAAATTAGGCTGAAAGGATCCTATGGCAATAGGCTCTAGACCATCCATTCAGAATTTTGATTCATCATTTTTTTTGGGTGAAAATCTTAGATTTTATGAAAAATGTACCGGAAGTTGTCAAATTTCTACTCCTCCTTAGCTACTTGACTTATTTCGACCAAATTTCACTAATGAATTCTATGGTGGTAGTCTTTAGATATTCTATTCAGAATTTTGATTGATCAATTTGTTGGGTGAAAATCTCAGATTTTATGAAAAATTTACCAGAAATTGTCAAAACGCTGCTTCTTAGTTGCTTGACATATTTCAAGCAAATTTGGCTAGAGTGACTCTATCAAGGTAGACTAGAATTTCTATTCAGAATTTTGATTGGGCAATCTTTTGGGTGGCCATCTTGGATTTTCCGAAAATTATCCATCAATTATCTACACGTATTTAAATGCAAATGGTTCCAATGTTAATGGTCCAGGTGAGCACCACGGGCCCTTGGGCCTCTTGTTTAATCACCTGTACGATTAATTTATTCAGTACATGTACAAAGTCAAAGTTAATTTCCATTTATCTTTCCCAATATCTTTTCTCGGAAACATATAACAATTAAGACGACAATGCAGCTACAATATATTAAATTGTACAGATGTGGCTAATAACAGGCACATTATTAGCCACCTGGGTATGGTAAATTATTCAAGAGTATGCAGGCAGAGAATGTATCTGACTCTTAAATGTCACGAGAAAAGCCAGGAACCTGTTCTGTAGCTATACATGCAGACAAGTACGGTTGCGCTGAATTATGACTTCGTCAGCTAATGTTTGATCGTTGAAAACATGCATATTGAGGGATAGTAACTTGACTAAATCATTTTGCTTTAACACAAGTGAGTGAGTTTGAATCCGTTTTAATCCGTTAACACTCAAATTTGTTCAAGAAAACTAATTTTCTCATAGAAAATGCCAATTTTCAGACCAAGAGAATATTATTTTTGAAAATTTACCACGGAACCGAGCCAGTTATTCCAGTGGTATATATTTAAGAATAGTCTTATCTTGGTTTGCAAATAGGCACTTACGAAGTCCATGCACCATGGCTAAACATAGGACTCAGGGGGCCGTGCAAAGTTTCAGAAATTCTGGTCGGGGGCCCTCAGAACTATAGCAGAGAGATATCTGTGCTACGTCATCATAACAACTAGATTGTCGCAAAGACGCCACCCAAAGACACCACCTAGAAGGCCAAACAGGTATGGACCCAGTCTATCTCTGGAGTGGCATGGTACATTCACCACTGTGGACCATGTTCCTTTTGGTATCATCTTAACCCCTCTGTCACTAGGTTGACAATGACATTAACCCTTTAATGGTCATACCGGCCAAAACCAGCCTCTGTAGTGGTCTTAGGGAATGTCCATTTACAGGACAACAGAAGACGATTTTTTTGAAAATTGACCACTGGAATGACTGGCTCGGTTATCGAGCCAGTCATTCCAGTGGTAAATTTTCGGAAATAGTATCGTGTCATGCAAATGGACATTTACTCCTTTAACACTCATATCAGCCAAAAACAACTTCTGCAGTGGTCTTGAGAAATGTTATTTGCAGAGCAAGAGGAGAGTAATTTTGAAAATATACCACAGCAATGACTAGCTCGATAACCCAGCCAGTCATCCAGTGGCAAATTTTCAAAAATACTCTTCTCTTGCTCTGCAAATGGACATTTGTATGAGAAAATTGAGATTTTCTTGAACAAATTCAAGAGTTAATGGGGTTAATCCTTTAACACTCATATCAGCCAAAAATGGCCTCTGCAGTTGTCTTGAGAAATGTTTATTTCCACAGCAAGAGAAGATTTTTTCTTTTAAATTTAAGACTGGAATGACTGACTGGCTTAATAACCGGGCCAGACATTCTAGTGATAAATTTTCATAATTTAATCTTCTTGGTCTGCAAAGGACATTTTCTATGAGAAAGTTAAAATTTTCTTGAAAAAGTTTTTGGGTTAAAGGGTTTATAAGCAAATATTTAGATTTTCTTGACCAAATTTTACCATTAAAGGGTTAAACTGATCCATCCAGTGACTCATGTGTGTGAAATCAGCATTTGCGCAATATCAACAAGGTTTTTTTGTGCTCATTTTGTGCGCATCCATTTCCTATTTTCTTGTTGAAGAGGATATTGTTCATATATCTAGAAATGTAATATACGGAACAATGTCCATAAAACGCTCAATACTAGGATTTTAACAGCAATTCTTATATATTTGACCACTCAATATCCAAGAAGTTACAAATGATAAATTCCACAAATATTGAATGTGCAAACACAAATCTGATGGTGGGATTTATCTCCTTTTCGCAGAGAAACTAGAGAATGTGGTGTTTAGGGGTCTCTTGGTATTCATCACTAGTCTTGTATAAGCAAAAGATATTAATATGCAACTTATTTGTTTGACTTGGTGGTGTAATATTTTGTGGCTTCTGCCTTCTTGGCATACGATATACCTCTTGGATGTTTTCGAGCGTGTAGCATGGTCGCACTAGTATTTTGTCTGTCCCCGGCGAGCTTTCTAGATGTATTACAGAGTTCTTTCCAATTACGGGTAACAATAATTCTTCTCTAAATTGACAAACTCTTGCCCTTGTACCAGTCTGTAGAAAAACATCAAATATGAAACCAATCCGAGACATAATACACATCATTTGTGTGAGCTTTTGTGAGCTACAGGCATTTCAGATGTGAACATGTGTTACTTAATGCAGTCATCAGAATATAATTATAATTTATCTTGGAGTCAAAATTAAACTAGAATCTTTTGTTGGTATAGTTTATACCAATCGGCCGATTTCAATGATATTTGGCAGGAAGCACCCATTAAGGAATAGGGATACAAGTTTCAAACAAAGCCAATCAGCCAATTTGGTCAGTGGCTATCTTTGATTTTGGCTGATTTTTAGCTCACCTGGCCTGAAAGGCCAAGTGAGCTTATGCCGTGGCGACCATCTGTCATCCGTCCGTCGTCCGTCAACTTTTCCTTTAAACAACTTCTCAAGAACCACTGGGCCGATTTCAATTATATTTGGTAGGAAGCATGCTTAGGGCATAGGGATCCAAGTTTGTTCAAACAAAGCCGATCGGCCAATTTGGCCGGCGTCCATCTTAGATTTTGGCCGATTTTCAGAAACGTCTTTAAAAATCTTCTCCGAAACCGCTTGAGGGATTGAAGGAAACTGCATTCGACGGCCATCTTGCTTGACCTAGTTTTAGCGAAAATTACTTCTCCAGAACCCCTGAAGGGATCAGGCCGAAATCTGGCAGATATGATTAAGGACTAAGGGCCAGTAAAGTATGTTCAAGAGAAGTTGATCCGTCAAAAACCATGGCCGCTGTGGCCCAATCAAAATAGCGCATGTTTGGCGGCCATATTGGATTTTTTTATTTGATGGACTTTGAGGCTGCAATTGTATTTGTATAGGTTTTTGGGTATTCTGATTTGAAATTTGAAATTTTCGAAACTGTCGGATAAATGGTTTGGTGGCCATCTTGGATCATTTTCCCGCCAAAAGCTCCCATACTGAAGCAATAGGAAATTTAAAATGTCGTCTTTTCGAGAACTTCTAGGCCGATTTCAATTATATTTGGCAGGAAACATCCTTAATGCATGGAGACTCATGTTTGTTCAAATGAACCCATTCGGCCAATTTGGTCGACAGCCATCTTGGATTTCTACCGATTTTTAAAAATGTCTTAAAAAAAATCTTCTCCAAAACCGTTTGAGAGATCGATTCAGAACTCACGAAATATGATCTAGGGTAAGAGCTGAACCAAGTTTGTTCAAGGGAACTGGATTGACCAACTGGTTCAGTGGCCATATTGGATGACCTATTTTTCGCAAAAACGACCTTCCCCAGAACCGCTGAAGCGATCAGGCCAAAATTTGTGATATATGATTAGGGACTAAGGGCCATTAATGTTTGTTCAAGAGAAGTTATTCCGTCAATAAACATGGCCGCGGTGGGCCAATCAAAATATAGTGTGTTTGGCGGGCATTTTGGATTTTTTTATTTGATGAATTTTGAGGCCGAAATTGGTTTTATATAGGTTTTTGGGTATTCTGATCTCAAATTTGCAATTTTCGAAACTGTCGCATAAACGGTTGTGGGGGTGGGGGGGGGGGGGGGAGTGTGTGTGTGGCCCATCTTGGATCATTTTCCCGCCAGAAGCTCCCATACTAAAAGCAATGGGAAATTTAAAATGTCTTCTCGAGAACTACTGGGCCGATTTCAATTATATTTGGCAGGAAGCATCCTTAGGGCATAGAGATTCCATTTTTTTCAAACAGAGCCGATCGGCCAATTTGGCCATTGGCCATCTTGGATTTCAGCTGTTTTTTAGAAATGTCTTTAAAAATCTTCTCCAAATCTGTTTGAGGGATCAATTCAGACCTCATGAAATATGATCTGTGGTAAAAGCTGACCAAAGTTTGTTCAAGGGAACTTGATTGACTAAATGGTTCAGTGGCCATCTTGGATGACCTCATTTTCACAAAAACGACTCCTTCCCCAGAACCGCTGAAGCGATCAAGCCAAAATTTGTGATATATGATTAAGGACTAAGGGCCATTAAAATTTGTTGCCCACTTTAAAATGTCTTTTAAAAATCGTCTCCAAAACTGCTTGGGGGACCAATTCAAAATGCATGAAATATCATCTAGGGCAAGAGCTGCACCAAGTTTGTTTCAACGAAACTTGATTGGCCAAATGGTTTGGTGGCCATCTTGAATAACCTAATTTTTGCCAAAATGACGCCGGAACCACGGAGCGGATTGGGCTGAAATATTTAGAAGACTACTCCTAAACCACCCACTAACAATTGTGACAAAAAGGCATAATGCTCCAGGTGAGCGACACAGGCCCCTTGGGCCTCTTGTTTAAGCATCTTTAAAAATCTTTTCCAAAATCGCATGGGAGATTGATTTAAAACTCTTGAAAGATCATCTAGAACAAAGTCTTTGGCAACCATCTTAGATGACCTCGCGAAAACAACTGTCATTAAAGTTTGTTTAAGGGAAGTTAATGTGTCAAAAAACATGGTCGCCGTGGACGAATCAAAATGTATTGATTTTTTACAGCCATATTGGATTTGTTTATTTGATGGATTTTGGAGTTGAAATTGGGTTTCTATACATCATAAACCTCTAAAGGTAGGCCGATTTCAAATTTGCAGTCAAACCTGCCGGATAAACGTAGGCATCTTGGATGATTTTCCCGCCAAAACCTGTACTAAAGCAATAGGAAATTTTTAATCTCTTCTCGAGAATCACTTGGTCAGTTTCAATTCTATTTGACAGGAAGTATCATTAGGGCGTAGAGATCCATGTTTGTTCAAACGAAATGGATCGGCCAATTTAGCTAGCGGCCATCTTGGATTTTGGGCGATTTTTACAAACATCTTTAAAAATCTCTGAAACTGCTTGGAGGATCGATTCAAAACTCATAAAAGAACATCTAGGGTAACAGCTGAGCCAAGTTTGTTCAAGGGAACTTGATTGGCCAAATTCTCCGGCAGCCATCTTGGAAGACCTAGTTTTCATGCAAACAATTTTTCAAGAACTGCTGAACGGATGAGGCTGAAGTTTGGAAGATATGATTAGGCCATTAAAGTTTGTTCAAGGGAAACTGATACATCAAATCATGAACCAATCAAAAGGTAGTGCATTTGGAAACTGGATTCCTTTTATTTGATGGATTTTGAAGAAGAAATTGGTTTAATATATGTCATTTGGTATGCTGATTTCAAATTTTAACCCTTGTGAAACTGTCAGATAAACAGTTTGGCTGCCATGTTGTATCAATTTTCCTGCCAAAAACTTCCATACAAAAGTATTAGGAAATTTAAAATGTCTTCAAAAAACACAGGATGGATTTTAACCAAATTTGGTAAGACACGTCCTTGTTCTGGCCAAAACCTGTAAGGGCTCATCTTATAATCAATGACCTTTCTACTTGAAATGCCTATGTTCCAATTGAGCGATACAGGCCAAGGGGGTGTGTAGATGGGTGTTTACCATTTTAACGAGATGTGGGTTGCAGTCTACTTTTCTGCATTCTCCAGACATGAAATGAACTCAGTGAGACTTGACCCTTTAACACTCAAGCCGGATAAAAATGCTTTCCGCAGTGGTCTTGAGAAATGTCTATTTGCAGACTAAGAGAAAACAATTTTAAAAATTTTACCACTGGAATAACTGGCTCGATAACCAAGGCAGTCATTTCAGTTATACATTTTCAAATTAAAATTAAATTAAAATTTTCTTTAGCAGGTTTGAGCGTTAAAGGTTAAGGAATGAATATTTAATGCATATTTAATATTGCCACACCAACACATCCACCATTGACTTCTTCTCAATCTTTTATCCTGTCTACGACCTGACTGAATAATATGGGTGAGTTCATGACTCAACTTTTAAGAACAAGACGTCAAAAAGGACCTGCAGATGGATAAACTGGGGATTCCAAGTGGAGGAAAATCCAGTGTATGCGGTCAGGGGGAAGGGCAAAATCTGAATTACCAGACTTGATCTTCGTGTGCAACACTGATTTCATTTGGCCCGAATCTTAACACAACTAAGAACCTTCCAAGCAAGAGGATCCCCACACTGGCCATGATGCTGTTAAAAGAATTTACCACTGGAATGCCTGGCTTGATAATCGAGCCAGTCATTCCAGTGGAAATCTTTTTAAAATAGTCCTGTCTTGGTCGGCAAATGGACATTCATTGAGCAAATATTTTGATTTTCTTGAGCAAATTTGCCCATTAGAGGGTTAAATGAAGAACAGTTAACCTTTTAACAGTCAATATCAGGCACATAACCTGGGGGTTTGTGGATGACAGTTCGGTTAGTTCCCCCTTCTCCCAGATTTCAGTCTTGTCCCACCCTAGATTTGAGTTGGCTCACAATTGGTACATAAATTTCAATGTGTATGCCAAGAAAAGACTGTTCTAGAAAATTACACATTTGGCTGGGTTGACCATTAAATGGTTAAATATTAAACAATGTAGCAAAATTTAACTATAGTTGCGACATTTTGACTGACGGACTTGCTTATATACTAAGCGTGAGTCGCGACAATAAATTCAGAATGTCGAGATTTAATATTGCTTCCAAATTACAATCTCCATTAGAATCAAAACTAGTAGAGAAAAAACGATGCATAGCGCTGTGCAAACAAACATTTACATAGATTTCCATCCATGGGATACATCAGATTTTCTGTCTCATGGTGAACAAAATGTAATTTGTTTATGCCAAGTTGATTGAATGGGACAGTGATAGAATAATTGTCTGCTAGTAATGTGATCTGGTGATACTAAGTGCAGACTGGGTATTAAATACCGGGTTATGAATTGCGTATAATTGTTGAAGTCTTTGATAAGCAGTCAGATGGAACTGATCTTGGAAGTGCTTATATTATATGCTGTCTGTCCACAGCTTTCACGCCAGCTGCCACTCTTGTTACACATGTCTGCTGCAATGAACAGGAAACAAAATACATATACAAATACATCGATCATTGACCATTTCAACTCTTAAACAAGCTTGTCAAATGATTATCACCTGTACAGACGCATGTACACACATGCGCATGCACATGGAGACATGCACACACACACGCGCATGCACACATGCACGCACACACGTGCAAACGTTTATATGCACACACATGCACGCACGCACACGCACGCACGCGCACACGCACGCGGACACACACACACACACACACACACACACACACACACACACACACACACACACACACACACACACATGTGTGTGCAAACGCTTACACACACACTCACACACATGCACACACACACACACGTACGCACGCATGCACGCACGCATGCACGCACGCACGCACCGTTTTCGGAAAGTGGTGAGACATGCTTTGTTTCTGCCATTGTGTATAATATGCACCCACAACTGTGTGCATATATGTGCATGTAATCTCTGTGTGAGTGAGTGCATGAAACTGCTAATACTGGAGTGTTATCATTATCTCTGCCGTTTCCTAGTGATGGAGTTCTGGTAATGTCTCTTGCCAGTCACCTAATACTGGAGTTTTAGTATTATCTTTCCCCACCCTGCTACTGTGTGTATTTTGTGTCGTATAGGCTCTGCGGATTAACGTACCTGCATTCTATAGATCATTTAATGATATTTCTAATGTCCCTGATGGATAAAACATGAACCTATTCAATGGATCATGAATTAATAATAATCTATCATTCTCATGTACAGAACGATGCTTCGATGCCCCTTTGTTTGTAATTAACCCTTTAATGAGGAAATTTGATCAGTAAAATTTTAATTGTCTCAGAGAATGTTAATTTTCAGGACCAGAGATTACTTTTGAAAATTCTCTGTGTGGTGAAAATTAAAATATAATCTTATTGTCCTGATAATTGATATTTCTCAAGCCCACTGCATTACCTGTTTTGGGTCGCCATATGGGCATGAAAGGGTTAAGCAGTTTTAGGGTTCGTATTCACATTGTTAATGGTTTCTTTTCTTTATTATTTATTAACCCTTTCATGGTCACATTTGGTCAAGAAAATTAACCAAGCCAGTCATTCCAGTGGTAAATTTTCAAAAACAGTTCTTGATCTGCAAATGGTCATTTTTCAAGACCACTGCAGAAGCCGTTTATAGCTGATGTGAGTTTTAAGGGGTTATGGGTGACTGAATTTTGTTCAAGGGAGGTTGATCTGTGAAAACATATAACAAATTTAACATTGATTTTGTCAGTGAAAATGGTGGGATACAGGTTTTGGTGTGTGTTAAATACAAATTTTACATTTTTTAAATCGAATTGAACAACTAATGTTTTTAACGAAGCTGATTGTTTGACTTGGTCTTTGGCAAAGTTGGACTTTTATGTAAAATTAAGAAACAGTGACACCTTTCTACAGCTTCTCCTAAACCACTTGACTGCATGATGTAAAACTCAAGAAGCATAATCTAGCACAGGTCAGCTCAATCCCATTTGTTCAAGAGATTATTAAAAGGACAAATTAATTGTAGTGCAACTCCTCCGAAACCATTGAAAATGTTAATGCAGTGAACGTGTTGATTTGCGATGCTGTGCCATCAACCATCCAAACTTGTTTAAAAATATTAATGTAAAAATCTTCTTTACATCTAAAAAATATGATATGTAGTTTGTAGGCTTGAAAGGGTTAACGCTTCAATAGTCTGTCTGTCCAAAGATACATTCTACAGTGGCTTTGAAAATGTCTATTTGTAAGCCAATCAAAGATTAAAAAAAAAAGATTTCTGCAATTTAGGCGCGACATCAGTTCCAGGTGCTTCACATGGCCATTCATGTGTGTTTCGGGCTCAATTTTAACACTAACCCGTTAACCTGAGGTTAGTAGAATTTCATATGGGTTAGTAAAACTACACTTGCGCTAACCCGTCTGGGTTAGTAATGCTCTCATAAGAAGAAATGCGAAAAAACACTTGTAGCATACATTATAATGTCATTATGTTCAGTACTCACCAAAATTGACAAAAGAAGAGATTTTCTACTAGCTTCAATGCTTACGGGACAAATTAATTTCAAAATATTCAACAGCTTCTCTGTCTGGTTGCCTTGGAAATGAGTGATCAGCTTTGAGCATAGAATCATTGAGTTAGTGAAATTTGCTGCAGGATAGTAAAATCAGTCTGGGTTAGTAGAAAAAATCCTTAAAATCTACCCCTGGTGTCCATGCCTGTGTGCCGCTTGGCATGCGTGTGTGCATATGTGTGTGTGCGTGCGTGCGTGCGCGCATGCGTGCATGCGTGTGTGTGCATGTGTGCATGTGTTTTTATAAATGTGTGAGAGAAGTGTTCGCACAGAGTGGTATCCTATGACTGCAATCCTTATGCCGCTTGGATTTTTGGATTTTAATCTGATAACTGTCTACCTGCTGACTCCGCAGAATACATTTTCCACGGGGTTTGGTTTAACTCTGGACCTCTTGAGTATTATGAAAACAATTTGACTTGAAAGTTGTTGATGGTTAAGCCACCAACAACTTTCAGGCCCTGCGAAGTATTGATCATGGTCGACCATTGGTTGACCATGGTCAACCATAGTTTGACTATGGTCAACCTTGAAAATTGTCAAAATTTAACTGTGGTGAATGTTGACCATGGTCGACTCTGTTTTGGGCATGATACTGACTGTGATAATATGCATCGACCATGTCTTGACCACGGTCAAATAAAATATAAAAGTAAAACCTCTGACTGATCAAACAAATTTGTGAAAACTCTATATGACCTTAGAAAGTAAAACCTCTGACTGATCAAACAAATTTGTGAAAACTCTATATTACCTTAGACAACCATGTTTTGACCATGGTCAATCAAGATTTGAGAAAAATTAACTGACCATGGTCGACCGTGTTTTGACCATAGTTGACATAATTTAAGGGTGGCAACTCTTAAATTTGTAAACCTATGTATTTTTGCATGTAAAAAGTCTTAATTATTCAATTACCCATAAATATGTAATCATCACTAATAATGAAGTTTGAATAGTAATTGCCATATCCATAAAAACATTATGATATAAACACTGAATGTATAAATCTTTTTTTCAAACAATGTCAATGTAGGTCAACCACTGTAACATTTTCATAATCTTTCATATGACTATTACTGTAGCGCATGACCTCTACTTACAATATTGTAGGCTCAGTCTGGCAGACGTTTTTTTTTTTTACAAAAGTGGACTTGGATTGCTGACTTAAGAGTATGTGGACATAAAACCTGCTGTGCTGCCGTTAAATATATATTTACATATTAAATATACTATTACAAACCACGGTCGACCGTCTTAGAGCTATAGGCTGGCCATGGTCAAAACATGGTTAAAGCTATTAAGCCTGACCCTGTTCTCTACCCAGGGTGAGCCTGCGACCATGAGCAAATTTCTTTTATCATACCATGATTGTCCATCGTTTGACCACGATGCCATTTACCACCAATGGTCGACCATGGTCAAAAACCATGGTTTGTCCATGGTCAACTATGGCTTGACCGTGGTAATTTAACAGTGCTCATTTAAATTATTGTCTGGTGGCTTGTAGCAGTTAGACCGTAAAATGATCAAGATTGATCAAGAAAAACTAAAGTTGTCATTAGTGAATATCCATTTGCTAGCTAAAAAATTATTATTTTTTTTTAATTTACCGCTGGAATGACTGGCTTAAATATTGAGCCTGATTTATATTTTAAAGTTGTGTTGTCTTGGAATAAGACGTGTAGAAGCCATTTTTAATTAATGGCTGGACCATTAAAGCTTTAAGCATTTCTCTGCCAAATCCCTGAAAAACTACATTCTTTACGATATAAAACGTATTCTATTTAATATTTTGAAATTAATTTGGCTTCCAGTCAAATTAATTTCAAAATATTAAACAGTTTTCCTGTATAGTTGCCTTGAAAATGAGATCCAGGGAATTCAGCGGTGATATGGTTAAACCCTTTTCACTAACTTGGTTGTTGATGGGTTAATGAATAATAAGTGTGTTATTTGCTAAATATGTGCTGATAGCGATTTTATGTTAAAATAAAAATTATTATAATTTACTGTTATTTGTATTATCTTTGATCTACGTCATTATTTATGCAAGCACGGGCGATGCTAATTAAGTTAATTATGATGCGACACAAAAGATGCGTGACACACTTTCTAATTGATTTATTGAAATGTTGTTGTTTGCTGAAAATCATCATAACACATGTGATTTATAAATTGATCTTTATCGCATACATTTTTTGAAATATACATTAAAATTCTCAATAGCTATTTAAATCTTATTTCTGGCATATGGCAGCAGGTTTATATTGTATTTTAATCATGCACTTGACTTTATAATTTAATCTTTTCATCGCCCATATATTAATAATATTTTAATTAGTCATCTGTTGTCAGTCCATGTACGTTACTCTCTAATAAACGTCTTCTCAAGAACCATTTCACACAAGGAATCAATAACTGGATCAGATATATATATATCACTCTAGTAATTCTGACATCATAATCATATGCGTCACATATTAGCTGACATCACAATCAAAATGACATTAACTTCTACGATGCTCTCCGTCATGAAATTCTAAAACTCTGTCAAGTGGACGAATTGTTTACAAGTCTTTGATAAATTTACAATTTAAAAAACCCATTCTGTTGAACGTTTTGAAACTGGGAATTGAGAATATCGATTCCAACACACATAAAGAAGTGGGCGGAGTTTAACTAGAAATGGATGGGCCACAGATAGAAATGAATGCCTCCACTCCTCGCACCATAGATATACAGGATTTCTCTGCGGAAGCTGATCAATTCATTGATTTTGTCTGTGTCCTTGAACTTCAAGCTAGTTTTAGAAAAAACGACCGTCTTCTCTGAAACCAATCATAGCCAATGGACCTTTCCAGTTTTAGCGATGCCCCGCCCACCTCTAGCTAAGCCCCATGCACACTTTGCGATGTTGGGTTTGATTGATCACCGAATGCCCTGAAAACTATACAGGTAAGCTGCTGAATATTTTGTAACTAATTTGACTGGGTGCTGTTGCTGCCTATGGCAGCAACAGTGCCCAGTCAAATTAGTTTCAAAATAGTCAGCAAAATATTTACTAAATAGTAAGTACATACAATTCGTACAACAACGCATAGTCCGTCGTTCAAATATGCGTTCATGATGTACTTATCTACGTCATTCATGATGTCATTCATTATGATGTCATTCTATATGTCACATAGTTAATTATGATGTCATGTGATGAATATATAAAGTGGAAAGGTCCATTGACATGAAACTCGACAATCAAACTGTATCTACGGAAATAGTGAAACCAAGTATATGTTCAAGAGGGCCTGAATTGGTCAATGTGTCTGCTAGCTATATCTAGTGAACAGATTTTCATATAAATGACCTTTCTAGAAATGCTGAAGTTTTTGGGCCAACATCAGAGAAAGATAATTAGTGACTATTAGGGCTGCTGCAGTTTGTTTAACCCTTTAACACACTGCCGTTATTCAAGAAAATTTCACTTTTCTCATAGAAAATGTCCATTTGCAGACCAAAAGAAAACTTGAAATAATTTACCACTGGAATGACTGGCTTGATAACCGAGCCACTCCTTCCAGTGGTAAATTTTCAAAGAGTTCTTTTAGGCTGCAAATGGGCATTTCTCAAGACCACTGCAGAAGCTGTTTTTGGCTGATATGAGTGTTAGAGGGTTAATGGGCATGAACACCTAATGGCCCCTATCAAACAATCAAAATCAGATCTGCCTTTCAGGAAATATTAGCCAATAGATTAGCCAACCACACTCTTTACCCAAATCTTAACCATTTTAGCCAACGTTTTTAGATGCTTATAATCCATAAACATCTGGTAGCCATTTCAACTGAGCACTACATGCCATTAATACAAGATTATTTTGAATATTTTGAAACTTAATTGCCTGGTGGAAGCTGATGCTGCAACAGCTTCCAGTCAAATTAATTTCAAAATTTTCAACAACTGACCTACATGGGTGATTTTAATCTGAGATATGAGGATTTCAGGGTTTATTTGGTTACAATTAAAATGTAATGCAAGTACTAGTTACATAAATATCTATCGCAAAATGTTCATCACAATTAATTTTAATGGTTCACTACTTAGACATTATGTACAATAATGTGATTTCAATATTAGCCAAATATTGAGCCAATTCTGCTTTTTATTAGCCTGATCTCAATTTTACTAGCATGTGGCTAATTGGCGAACGGGTATGTCAGTCCCTGAGAATTAAAATTTAGTTAGTTGATGGAGTTTGACAGCTAATATGGGTTTATTTCACGATATATAGGTTATTACTACATTACAACCTACCTCCTTGCATTACTATTGCTCTTTCCTTCTTTAAAGGGAAGCGTAGTAGGATGAAATTTTTACAGCCAATGTTTGCTGTGGATTACAGAGTGACTGAAGGCTTCTTCAGGAATCTCCATACTCTCCAATGATGAGATCCATAGCAATTCGCTTGAATGCTATATCTCAGAATGAGGCAGGAAGAGGATTAATACATAACCCAGAGCCAATGAGTGAGTCATAAGGCATAATGACAATCTCATTAGCTGACAGCCGTCACATGACTTTGTTGTAGCAGCCAAGTCTTCATTCCTTTCCTACTATTGAAGGAAAGGGAAGCGAAAAGTTTTTATAGCCAGTTTAAAAAGTTTTACATTTTTCAATACTGCTGTGGTATATTTCAAGTCTTTCAAAGGATCATCAAGATGTCTGACAAAAAGAAAAGACCTAAGATAAGTGGTTGTAGGTCTTTATGATCAATATTGATTTTATTGATAATTTCTATTTTCGTGGTAGGCGTGTTACCAGTTTTGGTTTTTTTACGGCCAGAGTGTTTTAGACATAGTTATTGTCTATAATTGCGTCTTCCTTACAGTAGCTTGTTTAAGTTACCTATGTACATGCTTGGTTAGCATTTGCGCATGAAATCCATGATATCTCATTAACATACTCTCTTAAAGAAAAAACAAATTAAATAATTTAGAGACTGGTTTGTTCTCTATTGTTTAATGAGTTCAGCGATGTCTGATCCCTTTTTATCTTTGGGACTTTACCCTATACAAATCTTTCTCTGCTATGATTCACATTTGAAAAAGTCTCCGAAGAAGATTACAGTCAAGTCTAAACAAAAGAAGATTGCTCTTCATTCTATTAGATGTTCTAACACCAGGTGCCATAGATTCATCAAGACAGATCATTCTGGCCATGTGTGCCTTAAATGCACTTCATGCTCTATCAATTCAACCTGTCTTATTTGCACCTCATGGTCCCAGGCTACTAGACTTGCCTTTTTCAAACCAAACACACCTGATCACTCTAAAGGGAATTCTTCTCCTTTAGGGTCTGCGATTAAAATAAAGGCCAAACCTGAGCCCTCACTTGATTTATCCATCCTTGAAAGGATTGTATTATCAATGGAATGCCTGCAGAAACAAGTGAGCAATATAGATGTGTTGATTGATGGCAGAATTAATAAAATGATCCTGAACCAGTCAGCTTACGTTTCATTTCCTGATATTGTTGAAGGGGAAACGTCAGAACTGATTGTTCCTAGGAAATGCTTATTCAAGTCCAAAAGTGTTTTACGTCTTACTGATCACTGTTTCAGGGGGTCAAAATCATCAATGACAGGAAAGAACAAAAGTACGAAAAGCCTCGGGTTTCGCCTTGTTCATCGCTTCAGAAGCCAGTCATTTCTACTCAAGCACCTACAGTCAACATTCCGCATCCTGCGCCTATGAGGACCAAGTCAGGTTCATCCTTTCTCGGGCCCAAGCGGGTTGTAAGTCGGTCCGGCTCTCCATCAATCAACATTCCGCAGCCTGCGCCTGAGCGGGTTGTAAGTCGGTCCAAGTCTTTATATCCTATCACTACTACTTCTTCACTGGCCGGATAGAAGGATTCCCGACCAGAGATGTTCAAGTGATCTCACATCATACATTGTTTCTACTGTTTCTCCAGCTAGTCTTCCGGCCCCGGGCCCGGTTTTCTCCCGGCTCCGGTTCTGGGGTGGGCTGGTCTAGGTTACCGATTTCTTCTTTGGCGCCCGACCCGGAATTCGATCCGGGTTCGGCCTCTGGGGAAACTGGGAGTACTGTTGGTATCAGTTCCGGCCCCGGGTCCGGGTTTTGTCCCAGACCCGGGTCAGGAAGCCAGCCAACTCAAGTTACCGATTTCTTCTTGAGGTTTTATTTTTATCCTGCTCCGGCTTCTAGGGATTCTTTGGGTTCTATTTTCCTCTCTAGTCTATCTCTTTCAGGCGTGTCAGAATTAAAATTTTAAATTTTTATAAAATTTCTCCCGGTTCTCCCGCCCTGGCTCTGGGCATGGCCAGAATCGGGAGCAGTCATTCCGGCGTGTCAATTAAATTTGAAAATTTCTCCTGGTTTTCCCGCCCCGGCTCCGGCTCAGGCCTAGTCAGTACTGGTAGTTCCGGCGTGTCTAATTAGAATTAATATTGCTTCTAATTTTAGTCAATCCTCATATGACTTTCAAATGTTTCCCCAGTTTCGGGGCCTAGTTGGGCTCCAGAGCCGGGTTAGTTCTAAATTTCTTAGTCATCCTCTATTTAACTGTCAAATGATTTCTGAACGGTCGGCGGGTTCTCTCTGGGATTCTATTAGTATAGTAAAGTTTATTTGCTTTTTATGCCAATTGGCTGATTTGCATACATTTACAGTCAGGTTTACAATGTCAACAAAATAGAAATATACAAACATACGCACTATTAAAATCAATCAATAACACTGATGCCATCACGTTCACTATATGCATCATGTTGTTCAGTTTTGCATGTTCTTTAGCTAAAACATGTTATTTAGAGTCATGTTCTTTCCCACCATCGCTGGATTGGTGATTTTGGGCCCGAAATTTATCCTTTTCAATCCCTTTTTATCTACTTCCGGTAACTGTCAGAATTGTCATCACCGTGTATATAGGTCATTGACAATTCGTCCCATATATATTTTGTTCCCCTTTTGTTTACACGGAGTAATTCTTTTGGATATTATTTGTTCTTAACTTAGATCAGTTCTATTTTAGCTAATTCTTTCTGACTATAGCGGGACTCGCTCCCCTCCCATAAGTTTCTATGGGATTTCTATTTGCCACTTAATCTGATAAATCACTGTAAATAGTTTTTCTTTATTTCAATATGTACAACTTTTAATTAGTATGGATAATTAGAATACGGATATAACGCTTTTAACTAAGAAATATCGGTTTCTCTCGACTCAGCAGACATTACTGTCCAATAGTATACCGGGACAGATCTGATATTTGCTATGTTCTAGCCAGTAGATTAATCAAATATTTTTCTTTTCTAGCCAAATAGTATATATTTTAGCCACATCTTTCTTTAATTTCACTTAGGATCATGTTTGCAGTCAGTCCTCATCAATTAATAGCCTGCTTTAATTCACAGTACAGATTCAATACAGTCTTTCTATATAAAATATGTATTGATTATTTGAACTTCATATCTTTAAAAGTTGGTTTTGGGCATATTGTTTTAATATGTTCACCAACGTAAACATGAATTTTTGTTTTACATTTTGTTACACTGGAATTGTTCAGGATTCAACCAATCAAGAAAGTTAAATTATTTTTATTCTTTAGCCAATGATTTTTCCAATTCTGCCCTTGGTTATCCAGACTTCGTTCTTACTAGCATTTGGCTGATTGGCTGGTAGTTAGATTGGTCCCTGATATAAATTAATGCTTGGAAGTCTCTGTCTGATCTCATTGTAATATCCTAATTTATTTATCAGACTCATGAACACTTTGATCTAATTCTGAGATAGCTCAAGAAATATCTTAATTATCTTATATCCTATCTTTTATCAGCCTAGCCCTAATAGGAATTTGAGACTTTTTAGCTTTTATTCTTCATTTATATCTTTCTTTATTCAGATATCAGGTATCATACAAGTATGGCTTCCGTGGGTAGGATTCTTATTCTCTTGGTTATGAGGTCTTCTTGTTTTATTCTTTATCTAGTCCTCTGAGATCCCTTATTACGTGGTTGATGAATTCTTATCCTCATGGACACTTCACTGTTGTCTAGTTCTTCAATCATGGGGGTGGGACCAGTTTGGTGTCTATTTCCAAGAGTCCTTAATAATTCTTCACTGGTGTAGATCCCTCGATATTTCATTCCGCTATTTACGATTGATTTATAATCATCCTTATTGGTGGTCTTTCCATTTTTGTCTCGTTCGTTGGAAGGGTCGTTATACATGATATCTAATTATGGAAAGGTTCCTCTGATTCGTGTTTTACCCACCTGGGGGTCTCTTTCATCCTCTCTCATGGGAAGTTAGCCTCCATCCATTCCAAATGTTCAAACACTGATATTCACTATTCAATTTCTCATGGTAGGCAAATTGGTGTCGGCTAGGTCCTTACAGAATAGTAGACCTCATGGTTCCAGTAGAGAAGGCGATGCCTTGGGTTCCTTTGATGAGAACACCTTTCCAGTTTTATCTTAAGGCCCAATGGAATCAATCTCTAGATTCTCTGATTCATTGGATCCTCATCAAGTTTCTATCATGGTTGATTGCCAGTTTTGATTACATAGTCAATCCCTTTTGTTAGGGGTTCCTCTCCATCCTTCAACTCTTCAGGCTATCTTTTTCACAGATACAGCTCTGGAAGGATGGGGAGTCTTTTGGAATTCCATAAAGATTCAGGATTCTGGTTCGTCCTAGAATCTTCTTACCATGTCAATCTTTTAGAACTGTGGACTGTTTCATTCCCTAGCTTGTTGGGAACCCATGATTCTCGGTATGTCAATCCTCATCAGGTCAGTCGATTTCACAGTAGTCTTGTTCATCATCAAAAGGGGGTGGGGGTGTGCATTCCAGACCGGTTTCCCTGGGTCGAGAGATCATGGTCATTCTCTATGGGTGCAGGTCTCGCTACATTTCTTTCAAGCATTTCATTCCCAGGCAAACTGATTTTCTGGCTGATTCATTATCTCGCCCTTCAAAGATACCAGAAATAGAGTGGGAATTGTAAGAGGCTGTAGTCAAGTCATTTTTCCTCAGTTCCTCTCACCCCCATATAGATCTGTCTGCTTCTCTCAAGAACAGAAAAGATATCCACTTTCATATCTCCTTTCCCTGAATCTCTGGCTCTCAGTAGTCTCTCTAACTCAATCTTGGGACATCATATTCTCCTACGCTTTTTCCCCCTACGATTCTCATTCCTCTGGATCTCAGAATGATCAGGCAACATCCCTGCATAGTCCTGTTATTAGCCCAGTTTTGCCGACTAAATCCTGGTTTCCGGATCTCCTAGACCTTCTTGTAGATCTCCCTCTGCTACTCCCTGTCTCCCACGATCCATTTTCCCAAAACATAGGCAGGATTCTCCATCAGAACCTGGAAATAATTTGCCTGTCAGTCTGGAAACTGTCGAGTTGCCCTCGCCTTTGTTAATCTTTTCAGTCAAATCTCAAGAACTATTGGAAAAAGTTTCTCAGATCTTCCACTCGAGACATCTATAAAGCTAGATTTGAATTTTTCAAAGAATGGTGTGTAGACCATTTATCTTACCTTCTGAGGCCTCTGTAGCTCAGGTCATTGATTTTCTGTTCTTCCTCTTTGATCAGAGGAAGAATTCAGTTAATATTATTAGATCCTATCTTTTTGGTCTGAATTCCTTCATCGAATGTCTAATCGATCCTTCAGTCCAAATTCGGAAACATTTCGCTATCTCAGTAAAGTTTTGAGTACTTCTCATCCTCCGTTTAAGAGACACATTCCTTCCTGGAACCTTTAGTTTATATCACAGGTTCTTGTGGGGATACATTTCAAAACTTTGGTTTCTCTGTGCTTGATACATCTTACACTTGAAACAGTTTCTTCTAGCCATGGCTCTGAAACCCATGCTCTTTCAGCAGAATTAGTTAAATTTCAAGTTACGGGTCATAGCCTTATTCTCTATCCCAGGGCAGAATTCTTGTTCAAGACTCAGTTTAATTAACTCTTGAGTCAACCTTTGATAATTCATAGACTTTCTTCTTTGTTGCCAGATGATTCTGTATAGTTCCCAGTCAAGCCCCTTAATATGTATAAACTTCGTACTGATTCTAAACGATCCGACATTAGACATCTTTGGGTTACATTTGCAGGCAGTCTAAATCGTCCTGTCTCCTTAATCACTATTTCCCGTTGGATCGTGGATACTATTAAAATTTGCTATGAATTAGCTTCTCCAGGAGGTAATCCTCTGGTGGGAGTCAAGGCCCATTGTGTTAAGGGCCTTGATCCATCTTGCTCTCTCTCTTTTTAATGGATCTTCATTAGATTACATCATGCTAGTTGCTAACTGGAAGTCAGAGAACACCTTTATTAACATCTATATTATAGATTTTAGTCCCGCTTCCTTTTTCTATAAAAAGATTCATAAGGTAACTTCAAGGACCATGACTCGTATTCCTCATTCATCATCTTCTCTTACTTCTTCATCTTCATTCTCTTTAGTCTCTACTTGGGGTTAGTGGGAATTCATTACTTAATTCTCATGTGTGTATTTCACCCCTTTTTTCATATCATCTCTCTTATCACCTCTATTATTCATCTCTTTCTTGCATATTCATCTTCTCTTTCTTGCTTCCAGGGGTCACTCTTCTCGTTATTCTTTAATTTCATCTCTTTCAAGATGCTTGATAGAGCAATTCTTAGAAATTGCTATCTCTTAGTATCTTCCTTACTCGTTATTTCTAACTTCGTATTCTTTCTCTATTTTTACATCAATTTTGCGCAAAAATTTGCCTCCCTCTGGGCTTTGTGCAATGTCGAAATGTGTATTTGAGCATTAGTAATGCAAGGAGGTAGGTTGTAATGTAGTAATAACGACTAGACGACCCGGAGGGTCTGGTCTTATGTTTCACTAATTACATATACCTACCTCCTTGCATTACGGCCCACCTCAAGCCTCCCCTCTGTCAAATTTTTTTTTGGAGGGGGGGGGAGGGGGCTGGGGCTTGAGGCTTCGTTCTTTGGTAATATCTTGTTAGAATAGTTATATTCAGTATAAGATATTCACTATATCTCTCAGCCTTAGAGTATACCCGGATATGTCAGTTTTCGACATATTTGGGTATTTATTAAAGATTTTTTAGTCATATAATATTAAGTATTTAGGTAAATTCTTAAGTTTCAGCTTTAGTTGGATTCAGAGTCGAGTAGTGATAGGATCATCTGCCTCTTCATGAATCTGCACAAAGCTGGATTATATGACTGGATTCGTCAAGGAATGAAGACTTGGTTGCTACAACAAAGTCATGTGATGTTTGTCAGCCAATGAGATTGTCATTATGCCTTATGACTCACTCATTGTCTCTGGGTTATGTATTAACCCTCTTCCTGCCTCATTCTGAGTTCTAACATTCAAGCGAATTGCTATGGAGATCATCATTGGAGAGAGCCTTCACTCACTCTGTAACCACAAAGCACAGCAAACACTGGCTGTACAAATTTCATCCTACTACGCTTCCCTTCAAAGAAGGAAAGAGCAATAGTAATGCAGGGAGGTAGGTATATGTAATTAGTAAAACATAAGACCAGACCCTCTGGGTCGTCTGGTCGTTATGCGACATGCTTCATTTGAAATTGACTCTTAACTATCTGATTGCTGCAAACCACCAGACAATAATCTCAATGGGCAATAACTCTGGTTCTGTTGAATATTTTGAAAATAATTTGACTGAAAGCTGTTGATGGCCAGTCAAATTGTTTTCAAAAGTATTCAGCAGGTCCAGAGTTAAACCCCATGGAAAATGTGGTCTGCGGAACTTTCACAGACAGACAGTTAAATCTGATAAGAAATATTACATCAGCCCTCCCCTATAATATAAAGAATGACATCAGCGCTTCTCTATCTATTATGAACCATTAGTAATTTGTGTATATTATGTCAGCGCTTCTCTAAATTATAGTGTAATATGAAACATTATGTCATTGCTCCTTTGTAGTATAAAACATTACATCAGTCCTATTCTATGCATTATAAAACCTCAAAATTAAACAAAAACGGAAGCATATTACCTGTTTCGCCGCTACAAGGCACCAGCCAATAATTTTGAAGAGCAAAAACCCTTTACTCTGAATATTTCGAAAACAATTTGACTGAAAGTTGTTGGTGGTTTAGTCACCAACAACTTTCAGTCAAATTGTTTTCAAAATATTTAGTGTGTCCAGAGATATAACCGATGGAATATGTCGACTGCAAAAACTCAGCGGTCAGGTGGTTAATTAGTACAATTTTCAACACAACGTAAGAAATGTTCCAAGAAATGTTCCGTTGAATATTTTAGATTTAATTTTATTGGAAGAAGCCATCGCAGCAATGGCTTTTATTGCTGCCTGCAATGGTTTTCAATCACATTAATGCAGTATGTTTTATTTTTGTTTTGGAAACATGTTAAGTTCTTTCTACGCTTGACTGTAGTAATTTGTTTTGCCAATTAAAACTTTCCTATATGTGTTCATCTTGAGCTTTCAGTTAAATTTAGTTCCATATATTTTATTTGCTTTGCTATGAAGCAGTTTTACAGATTTTTTTAACTACCCGTATGTATGAGAAAACAAAACCACTACTATAAGCCAAAAATGGCTTCTGCAGTGGTGTTAAGAAATATCCATTTGCAGACCAAGAGAAGACTGTTTTTACAAATTTACAACTGGAATGACTGGCTCGGTAACCGAGCCAGTCATTTCCGTGGTAAATTTTCAAAAATAGTCTTCTCTTGTTCTGCAAATGGACATTTTATATGAAAAACACAAATTTTCTTGAAAAAAATGTGATGGTTAAAGTGTTAAAGCATATCCTATTAAACTAAATAAAGCTTAAAAAGTGAAACTAATAATTTTTGCATTTACTTTCTATTACGGTTATAGGATCCTGTATCTACCTGATCATCTAGTGCGTAAATAAAAGTGTGGTAATGTTTAATTGCATTATGCATAAGACAGATATGGCTTTTATTCTCCTCACAGACAGTCATCTTTTATTGATGATCCTGTCACATTAAACACAAGATGTGTGTGTACACCTATAGGCTGAATAGCAAACTAACCATTTAATGCTCAAATTTAGTCAAGAAAATTTATATTTTCTCTTAAAAATTGACCGGTTGCAGACCAAAAGAAGAATATTTTATGAAAGTTACAATAAGAATGACTGGTACAATTATCGCCCAGTCATTCTAATGGTAATTTTTATAAAATAGTTTCTCTTGGTCTTCAAATGGAGTTTTCACAAGAGGACTGGTGAAGCTGATTTGGGCCGGCTTGATCATTAAGCGGTTAACACGTTATCATGAATTCTGATGTGTACACTTTTAGCGATACACTGAATTCAATTTGACTGAATAACATCACTGCTACAGATAACAAGAAAATTACACTCAGACTTTCAAAATGTATCTAATTTATGACTAATATATGAAGAAAATGGCTCAAATAAATTGCAATAAATAAAAAATTTACTATTGATAAGTTACTATGGTAATTCAGTACAAGGCTGATAGATCAAGCGTCAATCTTGCCCTTAGGCTGGTTAGAGTTTTTTATATGGACTGATTGCCGTACACTTGATATTACGCAGAGTTTATATTGTCAGATGCATCGATGGGTGTGATTTGTGTTGATCACGATCACGCCTTGATCACGATCACGCCACTATGTGCATGTATGGAGATACATCATTTGTGCTGCGCACTAAAATAGAGCCCCAGGACATTCATGTAAAGTTAGTATTATATTAAGCCAATTTTCTGGGTTTTTCTGTTACATATGATTTAAGGAACACTATTAACAAGCTTAGTGGCCGCTTTAATCCTTTAATGCACTGATCTTATGAATAATCTTTTCGTAGCCCAACAGAATCTAATTATCTCATTTAGAAAACTTACAGGACTAATATTTTGCTTGATAACTTAGTGTCATTCAAATGAAAAACTTTGCAAAATTGCGTTCTCTTGGCCTGCAAATGATCACTGACTAAGCGCCATTAGACACACTGTCACACAGACCAACAAGTTGATTCTGACAAGTTGGTTGCATGATGCATGGTTCCATCAAATATATATATATATATACACACTGTCGTGTCAATGAATACTTTGCCTCCTTTGGCGTGATTGAAATATTCACGATATCATAGCTGATGCAAATAATCAGGTCTTTTGTATAACTCTGGTGTGTTCTAGGGGTCTTTTACTGGCAATGTTCCCTTAATATAACCACGAGTTGCCATTCCTTATTGTCATATGACAGAATAGTTATCATTTCTTTAGATCTCACACAGAAGACATGCATGAGGCTAACACTAATACATCATATATACATAAGAGTAAGCACTATTTTTGATACACCACCTCCGCAGAAGGACCTGGTGATCCATCCACAACACTCAGCACTGAGTCAACTGATGCTGGAGTTCTCCAATATCCACCAACAGCCGCTCGCTTATACAGCCAGCAAACCAGGCCAATGTGGCAACTGTCAAAAGGCCTGCTGCCAGCCACTGTAACCTGTGTAGTGACACCGACTGCAGCACCCCTTCTCTCAGGAACAGTTACATTCTATCACCAATATTTACTAGATCTAACATAAAACAAACCTATTTCAAATCATCTCAACCAGGATGGATAACCCAGAAAAGACATCTAGAATCCTTCAGCATCATCCATGTTCTGACTTTCTTCACCAAACTCCACCCCTGAATGGAGAAGGAAAGAATGTTCTTGGATCTATCAACTGCATCAAGTGGAACCTCTTGGTTTCTATCTATTGAAGTATTTGAGACGTTCCTTCATGAGAGGGTTTTCCAATTTTCAGATCCTTACATTTCGTTATTATCATCCTGTATTTAAGGCTACATCGCTCTCATCCAGAAAATCATTAATGTCTCCCTCCATCCCTCCCTCCCTCCCTTGCTCCCTCCATCCCTCCCTCCTCCCACCTTCCCTCGCTCCCTCCATCCCCCTACCCCATCCCACCTCCCTCCTTCCCTCCCTCCCTTGATCTTTCTTGGTAAGAGTGGAGACATTGTGTTGTGGGGACATAATTATTTTATCAGTTTTGTTAATTTTCTGTGTGTGTTATGTGCTTAATGATTATATCTAAAAGAGAGGTATTGATTATTACATTAACAAAGAAAGGTGTGAGAAACCTTGTTGGGTCTGTCTTCACATGGGGCGGGGACATATGAGAGAGTCCTCACATGGAGCGGGCCCATGTGAGAGAGTCCTCACACAAGCATGGACATATGAGAGAGTCCTCACACGGAGCTGGGACTTGTGGGAGAATCCTCACACGGAGAGAGGTCATGTGAGAGAGTTCTCACACGGAGCAGGGACATATGAGCGAGTCCTCATATGGAGCGGGGCCATGTGAGAGAGTTCCCCCTTCAGTGTTCTTTAAACAGTATATGGATGAGATGTGGATGAGAGATTTCACCATTTCTAAGTCTACACACTAGATATGCTTAGCATAGCACTTGTTAGTATACACCAACCAGTACTCATTAAAAAAGTTAGTTTGAAAATTTTGTATGGACATTGAAATATGATGGGTGAGTTCCAAATAAATATCGAAAGATAAATCACCCACACATACTTTATGGGGATGAAGGAAATAAAGGCATATTTGGACATTTTACGCTTGTTCCCATAGTTTACGCCCACGTAGCTGCAGGGACCATGATTTAATCCTTGGATTTACTGTATGTCCCTACATTGTAGGTCTGCGGGTGGAAAATAACCCCAGGATTATGGTGGCATCAGCACTCTCTCTCTCTCTCTCTCTCTCTCTCTCTCTCGCTCTCACATATGAAGTAAATGGGTGAATGGTGGGAGACCTCTCCATTCTAAATGACCATACCATTTCTTCTACTTTAATAAAAGCATTTTCTGAGTAACCTAACCGTGACTAGCTTGAGTATTTAACTGTCATCCATGTGTCTAGAAACCTATCCACAAGATCCTGGACATTTGTAGGTATGAGACTGTTTATGTAGAACTTGTTACAGTAAACTCACCTACCTGCATTGGCACAAAGTAAGCAATTTGTACTGCAAAACAGTGATTAAAATTACTATTATTTGTGTTATTTCAGATAAATGGTATGTGATTGTTTTAAAATTGATGAAATTTAATATATTTCAATTTGGAAAAAGCACTTGTTCTGATGGAAATATCTGCCTGTGTCCAGCTCTTGATAATACACAGGCATCTTACAGATACTATAATTGGATTACAGTGCTGTATTATGTGTTTTCGCATGGAGCGTTTTTATTGTCACAGTATTTGTCTCCTACTCTTCCTCTGGTCTTGAATCACACATAATTCTGTAGGACATGCAGAGCTGTTTACTACAGATACCAGCAAGTTACACACTTGATTACTCTCTTTAATAATGGCTTTTCCTGGTGAGCACTAGCCATGATGTGAGTTTGTGAGTAAGTCGATACCATTAGGTCATTGACTAGCTATTATTCATCTGACATTTATAACGTACCGGCAATGGTTACCATAGTAATGATCAAATAACTGACTGATTTAATGATTTGATGTGAGTTGGGTGTGTCATGGTATAATGAGGTATAATGACTTATCCGCTACAATTATTTTGTTGCTTATATATATATATATATGTGGGCGGGGGGAGGGGGTGGGGGGAGTGAAACTGCATGATGCAACTGTATTGCGTAAAACGCTCATTAGTAACTGCGGTTTCTAATAGGACAAGGGCTGTAAATTCTTTAAATCCAAACCTCTGAGGAAGGGTGGCGACTTCTATTAGGTATATTTCAAGAAAAAACTGAATAAAATGCATAAAAAAATAGGACAAAATTACAACACAATAAATTTTTCATGCTAGAAATTATTACCATACTACGTATGCTTAATGTATACCTTATCTCTGCGGGAGTGAAATTATTAATTGAGATCGCCTAAATATTGTGTAGATTTTGATAAACATTGTTTATTTCATCAAAACTAATCCAAAGTTTGACATAAAATGGCGCCGATAAAAGAACAAATCACACGATAGCTTCCGCTATAGGAAGAGTTTAGGCCATTACCCGAGTAGCGCGAAGACGCTAATAATAGTACCCGCTTAGAGACTTGTGAAATTCACATAAATAGGAGGGGAGTTTCGGGTAGCTACAAGAGTGATGGCATAAACTCGTCCGATAGCTGATTAATACTCGGTAGAACGTAATGTAACCAAATCGGCCAGGACGAAATCGCCCAAGTGAATACAAATTTTGGCAGTAAATATACTGCTGACTACATTTACTGATTAGGTAATAGTGAATTTATTGCTCAAATTGTTTTGAAAACATCTCCTGTATATATTTATTATTAACTTGCAATATTGGCATTTGCAACGTTGCAAAATTGTTTTTTATCTGGGAGGTCTCCTTCCAGTCCAGAAATATTTTAGTGGAATGCCTCCAATCACAAAAGAGCTTTAATTTGCTTGTCCAACTTAAGAAGGGATCTAACCTCATTTTATTGCTTACGTTGTTTTGGTTGATTTTATGTTGGTTTACCACAATACATGTACAATGACTTGTCAGTTTGAGTTCTATTTCATCATATAAGAATGATAGATGTAAGGTTTACAAATATTACATAGAATATAAACCGAAAATTGCGGGCAGAATTTTTTTATTCACAATGATTTAACAAAATACATACATTGCTGTCCAATTGGACATCACATTTACCGGTCATCGAAGACAATTCTCGGTCATGTCCGGACAATATGGACATTTTTGAAGCCCTGAGATATATATATATATATATATATATATATATATATATATATATATATATATATATATATATATATAGCTTTGGTAGAATATATATCTTTAAGACAAATGTGATGCACTATAGTTGAGACTTAGGCAGTTTTGTCCAAAAAGTAAATAATTTGACAGATGTACAAAAAACCCATTAGACCGTCAAACTGACTTAGCCTAGTTGCGAGTCGCAACTAAAACATTCAATATTTGGATAGTTATTTTTAAAATCACCTAGAATAGATCCTAAAGCAAACATTTGTTTGCATGATTTTATGAAACATAATGTGATAATTGAACAATTACGTAGACTTAACCAATTCACCAATAAATACACTGTATCTCATTTTTCAAGGCACCCACACAGGAAAACTTAAATATTCTGAAATTAATTTGACTGAAAGGTGTTGCTGTTTTAGGCAGCAATGTTTTCCAGTTAAATTAATTTCAAAATATTCAACAGATGAAGTTATTACTACATTACAACCTACCTCCTTGCATTACTATTGCTCTTTCCTTCTCTGAAGGGAAGCGTAGTAGGATGAAATTTTCACAGCCAATGTTTGCTGTGTATAGTGGTTACAGAGTGACTGAAGGCTTCTTCAGGAATCTCCATACTCTCTCCAATGATGAGATCCATAGCAATTCGCTTGAATGCTATATCTCAGAATATCTATATCTCAGTTTCACTTCCTGATATTGCTGAAGGGGAAACGTCGGAACTGACTGTTCCTAGGAAAGCTTATTCAAGTCCAAGAGTGTTTTACGTCTTACTGATCTTCACTGTTTCAGGGGTTCAAAATCATCAATGACAGGAAAGAACAAAAGTACGAAAAAGCCTCGGGTTTCACCTTGTTCATAGCTTCAGAAGCCAGTCATTTCTACTCAAGCACCTTCTACAGTCAGCATTCCGCATCCTGCGCCTATGAGGACTGAGTCAGGTTTATCCTTTCTCGGGGCCGAGCGGGTTGTAAATCGGTCAGGCTCTCCATCAATCAACATTCCGCAGCCTGCACCTGAGTGGGTTCTAAGGGTCTTCATATCCTATCACTACTACTTCTTCACTGGCCAGATAGAAGGATTCCCAACCAGAGATGTTCAAGTGATCTCACATCATACATTGTTTCTACTGTTTCTCCAGCTAGTCTTCCGGCCCCGGGCCCTGGTTTTCTCCCGGCCCCGGGTCTGGGGATGGGCTGGTCTAGGTTACCTCTTTCTTCCATGGGGCCTGACCCGGAATTCAATCCGGGTTCGGCCTCTGGGGAAACTTCGGGAGTACTATTGGTATCGGTTCCGGGAAGCCGGCCAACTTAAGTTACCAATTTCTTCTTGGGTTCCCGACCCGGATTTTTATCCGGCTCCGGCTTCTAGGGAGTCTTCGGGTTATATTTTCCTCTCTAGTCTATCTCTATTTTAAATTTTTTTTAAAATTTCTCCCGGATCCGGCCCTGGCCAGAATCGGGACTGGTCATTCCGGCGTGTCAATTAAATTTGAAAATTTCTCGGTTTTCCTGCCTCGGCTCCGGCCTAGTCGGTACCGGTAGTTCCGGCATGTCTAATTAGAATTAATATTGCTTCTAATTTTGATCAATCCTCATATGACTCAAATGTTTCCCAAGTTTCGGGGCCTGGTTGGGCTCCGGAGCTGGGTTAGTTCTAAATTTCTTAGCTATCTTCTATTTAACTGTCAAATGATTTCTGAATGGTCACCAGGTTCTCTCTGGGATTCTATTAGTATAGTCAAGTTTATTTGCTTTTTATGCCAATTGGCTGATTTGCATACATTTACAGTCAGGTTTACAATGTCAACAAAATAGAAATATACAAACGTTAGAGCTGGTCGGTCTGACGGTAGTACCGTGAGGACCGCGGTATACCGTGAACCGATACCGTGACCATTGACATTTCCAAATACCGTGAATACCGTCCATAATGTTTGAGCAATATTTGAGAAATAGATCCATAAAATCTATCTTGACGAAGGGTAAATAGATGCTAATAGTGACAAATATACAGGCATCCCTAACTATTAGTCGAGTTGAGGTGAAAGGGCTGTTGTAAAAACAAACATCAAGACGTCAGTTACAAAATAATGACAGGCAGAATTGTATGTCAAACGTACGTCTTGAAAGTCTCGCAGTAAAATTGCTTTATTTAAAACATCTAAACTCATTCTTTGGCCGTCCGGCGGTAATAATTATACTATAATATATTCCCTATTCCCATTTCTATTATTTGTACTTTATTACTCCCAGCATTTTGTCACCGAACAAACACGCTAGAATGACAAAATAACATACAAACTGCGTGCTATTCAAATGCAACAACAATCTCGCAAAGACGTATCTGATTGGTTGTTCATGAACTAGACTGTGGGAAAATACATTACTATGCTGAATTTATCAATGAAAATTTACTAAAATGTAGTATTTGTTCACGCCATTTTGATCACGTGCTAATTTATTAACAACGAGCAGCGTTGAAGTCGGTAATTTTTTTTTTTCTGACTTGTTTTAGGAAATTTCTTTAAGGATTAAATCCAGTTTAAGTAAGGAAACCTAAAAATTTTAGTGTTTTAGTTTTTGTAATTCATTTTTCAACTGACTTTTTCGTCGGAAGTTCGCGGAAATAGCTTTTTACACGCCTTCACCATGTGAAGCATGGCGAGTAACGAGTCTGCACATCGGGTACTCGGTAATTATCAGAACCTTTGGAATCAGCTATATTCAATGTCGTGTTATATGCATGTGTATAGGTCTGTTTTCGCGAGTAACCGAATATACGACTCCAACAGACATAAAAGAGTACAACACTGGCCTCATTTAAATACTCGCAGATTTAGTCTGGATTCTGTTTATCAAAGTGTTCGAGTGCCAAAATAAAATTTACCGTTTGCTGGTCGCACACATTAATAGCAAGAACAATCCAGATTGAAAATAGCGCACTCCAATGTCTCAAACAGCGGGTTATAGTTAGCAAGTTGACCACACAGTTTGACCGATAGTCCCGTGAATGATATTACGTCAATAAAAATAGTGACCTAAAAAAGCTGTGAAACTAAACAGTCGCAATAGCCATAATGTTTTTCTTCTCTAGATCAGGAAGCTGATTTATTTATTTTACCTATAATTACCGTTGATTCGAGATGAAAGTGAAAAGGAAATGAACAAAATTGTTCTAATTTCGTGGCATGCCTCAACCTCAGATGACGGTATACCGTGGTACCGCAGTATTTTTTATGGTACCGATACCGTCATGTAAATGTCAATACCGCCCAGCTCTAACAAACATATACATTTTTAAAATCAATCAATAACACTGATGCCATCACGTTCACTATATGCATCATGTTGTTCAGTTTTGCATGATCACGTGACTTTTGTATTTTAAATTATCCTGATGATATTTATTAGTAATCCCAGAGAGGGTTCGAGGTCGCATCTAGGATTATTAGATCCATTCCCGGGTTCCCTAGGTCTGTATGGATCTCATCTTTCTCCCGGTAGTTTACTGTCTATTTCTTAGCTTTTTCTTATGATTCTAATTTCTGATTCCGTCCTCCTGCACATTTTCTGATCTGTCAGTTTACTACACAATTCTAATTAGCTTTGTTTTGGTAATTTTTTCGCCCCGAGTTAGAGGCACAGTTCTGTTCGGGTCATTCATCTTTTCGTATATTACTCCTTCTCCCTTCTAAGTTGGCGGGTTGGCATACTTTCGAGACGTTAGGAGAATTTACCGATCATGCTATATTTTTATCATGAATATTTCATTCTTTTAAGACTAATTTCCCCATTTTTCACACACACACCCTTTTATTGTATAATATTCATTACCTAAAGTTAGATTAGATTTGCGCTCTTGGTGTTTTGTGATTTCTTTATTATAAGTTTCTTTCCCGTATTTCGCTATTCTTAACTGTCCGAGTTCTTATCGGCGAAACACGTAGACCTATTTATTCGGCAGTCTATTCGTCCTAGTCTCATTTCGTCACGGTGACATTATCGCTTCTTTCTCTTCTATATACCCATTTTTCAAAGTTTTTTCGTGTTCTTTAGCTAAAACATGTTATTTAGAGTCATGTTCTTTCCCACCATCGTTGGATTGGTGATTTTGGGCCCAAAATTTATCCTTTTCAATCCCTTTTTATCTACTTCCGGTAACTGTCAGAATTGTCATCACCGTGTATATAGGTCGTTGTCAATTCGTCCCGTATATATTTCTTTCCCCTCTTGTTTACATGGAGTAATTCTTTTGGATATTATTCGTTCTTATCTTAGATCAGTTCTATTTTAGATAATTCTTTCTGACTATAGCGGGACTCGCTCCCATCCCATAAGTTTCTATGGGATTTCTATTTGCCACTTAATCTGATAAATCACTATAAATAGTTTTTCTTTATTTCAATATGTACAACTTTTAATTAGTATGGATAATTAGAATACGGATATAACGCTTTTAACTAAGAAATATCGCTTTCTCTCGACTCAGCAGACATTACTGTCCAATAGTATACCGGGACAGATCTGATATTTGCTATGTTCTAGCCAGGAGAGTAATCAAATATTTTCTTTTCTAGCCAAATAGTATATATTTTAGCCACATCTTTCTTTAATTTCACTTAGGATCATGTTTGTCAGTCAGTCCTCATCAATTAATAGCCTGCTTTAATTTCACAGTCCAGATTCAATACAGTCTTTCTATATAAAATATGTATTGATTATTTGAAATTCATATGTTTAAAAGTAGTTTTTTGGGCATATTGTTTTAATATGTTCAACAACGTGAACATGAATTTTTGTTTTGCATTTTGTTACACTGGAATTATTCAGGATTCAACCAATCAAGAAAGTTTAATTATTTTTATTCTTTAGCCAATGATTTTTTCAATTCTGCCCTTGATTAGTCAGACTTCGTTCTTACTAGCATTTGGCTGATTGGCTGGTAGTTAGATTCGTCCCTCATATGAATTAATGCTTGGAAGTCTCTGTCTGATCTCATTGTAATATCCTAATTTATTTATCAGACTCATGAACACTTTGATCTAATTCTGAGATAACTCAAGAAATAACTTAACTATCTTATATCCTATCTTTTATCAGCCTATCCCTAATAGGAATTTGAGACTTTTTAGCTTTTATTCTTCATTTATATCTTTCTTTATTCAGATATTAGGTATCATACAAGTATGGCTTCCGTGGGTAGGATTCTTATTCTCTTGGTTATGAGGTCTTCTTGTTTTATTCTTTATCTAGTCCTCTGAGATCCCTTATTACGTGGTTGATGAATTCTTATCCTCATGGACACTTCACTGTTGTCTAGTTCTTCAATCATGGGGGTGGGACCAGTTTGGTGTCTGTTTCCAAGAGTCCTTAATAATTCTTCACTGATGTAGACCCCTCGATATTTCATTCCGCTATTTACGATTGATTTATAATCATCCTTATTGGTGGTCTTTCCATTTTTGTCCTGTTCATTGCAAGGGTCATTATACATGATATCTAATTATGGAAAGGTTCTTCTGATTCGGGTTTTACCCACGTGGGGGTCTCCTTCGTCCTCTCTCATGGGAAGTTAGCCTCCATCCATTCCAAATGTTCAAACACTGATATTCACTATTCAATCTCTCATGGTAGGCTAATTAGTGTCGGCTAGGTCCTTACAGAATAGTAGACCTCATGGTTCCAGTAGAGAAGGTGATGCCTTGGGTTCCTTTGATGAGAAAAACCTTTCCAGTTTTATCTTAAGACCCAATGGAATCAATCGCTAGATTCTCCGATTCATCGGATCCTCATCAAGTTTCTGTCATGGTTCATTGCCTGTTTTGATTAGATAGTCAATCCCTTTTGTTAGGGGTTCCTCTCCATCCTTCAACTCTTCAGGCTATCTTTTTCACAGATACATCTCTGGAAGGATGGGGAGTCTTTTGGAATTCCATAAAGATTCATGAATCTGGTTCCTCCTAGAATCTTCTTACAACGTCAATCTTTTAGAACTGTGGACTGTTTCATTCCATAGCTTGTTGGGAACCCATGATTCTCGGTATGTCAATCCTCATCAGGTCAGTCAATTTCACAGTAGTCTTGTTCATCTATTAAGGGTGGGGGGGGGCTGCGTTCCAGGCCGGTTTCACTGGGTTGAGAGATCATGATCATTCTCTATTTCTCTATTGGTGCAGGTCTCGCTACATTTCATTCAAGCATTTCATTCCCAGGCTAACCGATTTCTGGCTGACCCATTATTTCGCCCTTCAAAGATACCATGAATAGAGTGGGAGTTGTAAGAGTCTGTATCCTCAGTTCCTCTCACCCCCATATAGATCTGTCTGCTTCTCTCAAGAACAAAAAAGATATCCAGTTTCATATCTCCTTTCCCGGAATCTCTGGCTCTCAGTAGTCTCTCTAACTCAATCTTGGGACATCATATTCTCCTACACTTTTTCCCCCTACGATTCCCATACCTCTGGATTTCAGAATGATCAGGCAACATCCCTGCATAGTCCTGTTATTAGCCCAGTTTTGCCGACTAAATCCTGGTTTCCAGATCTCCTAGACCTTCTTGTAGATCTCCGTCTGCTACTCCCTGTCTCCCACGATCCATTTTTCCAGAACCCGGAAATATTTCTGTCAGTCTGGAAACTGTCGAGTTGCCTTCGCCTTCGTCAATCTTTTCAGTCAGATCTCAAGAACTATTGAAAAAAATTAATTTCTCAGATCTTCCACTCGAGATATCTATAAGGTTAGATTTTTATTTTTCAAAGAATGGTGTGCAGACCATTTATCTTACCTTCTGAGGCCTCTGTAGCTCAGGTCACTGAGTTTCTGTTCTTCCTCTTTGATCAGAGGAAGAATTCAGTTAATATTATTAGATCCTATCTTTTTGGTCTGAATTCCTTCGTCGAGTGTCTAATCGATCCTTCAGTCCAAATTCAGAAACATTTCGCTATCTCAGTAAAGGTTTGGGTACTTCTCGTCCTCCGTTTAAGAGACACATTCCTTCCTGGAACCTTTAGTTTATATCACAGGTTCTAGCGGGGATACATTTCGAAACTTTGGTTTCTGTGTGCTTGATACATCTTACACTAGAAACAGTTTCTTCTATCAGTAGCATCAGCTATCCATGGCTCTGAAATCCATGCTCTTTCAGCTGAATTGGTTAGATTTCAAGTTACGGGTCATAGCCTTATTCTCTATCCCAGGGCAGAATTCTTGTTCAAGACTCAGTTTAACTCTTGAGTCAACCTTTGATAATTCATAGACTTTCTTCTTTGTTGCCAGATGATTCTGTATGGTTCCCAGTCAAGCCCCTTAATATGTATAAACTTCGTACTGATTCTAAACGATCCGACATTAGACATCTTTGGGTTACATTTGCATACGGTCTAACTCGTCCTGTCTCCTTAATCACTATTTCCCGTTGGATCGTGGATACTATTAAAATTCGCTATGAATTAGCTTCTCCAGGAGATAATCCTCTGGTGGGAGTCAAGGCCCATTGTGTTAAGGGCCTTTCTCCATCTTGCTCTCTCTTTTTAATGGATCTTCATTAGATTGCATCATGCAAGTTGCTAACTGGAAGTCGAGTACACCTTTATTAACCTCTATATTATAGATTTTAGTCACTCTTCCGTTTTCTATAAAAAGATTCATAAGGTAACTTCAGGGACCATGACTCATATTCCTCATTCATCATCTTCTCTTACTTCTTCATATTCATTCTCTTTAGTCTCTAGTTGGGGTTAGTGGGAATTCATTACTTAATTCTCATGTGTGTATTTCACCCCTTTTTTCATATCATCTCTCTCATCACCCCTATTATTCATCTCTTTCTTGCATGTTCACCTCTTTCTTGCTTCCAGGGGTCATTTATGACCTTTATTATCTTCTCATTATTCTTTAATTTCATCTCTTTCAATATGCTTGATAGAGCAGTTCTTAGAAATTGCTATCTCTTAGTATCTTCCTTACTCATTATTTCTAACTTCATATTCTTTCTCTATTTTTACATGAATTTTGCGCAAAAATTTTCCTCCCTCCATGTTTTATGCAATGTTGAAATCTGTATTTGAGCAATAGTAATGCAAGGAGGTGTGTTGTAATGTAGTAATAATGACCAGACGACCCGGAAGGTCTGGTCTTATGTTTTACTAATTACATATACCTACCTCCTTGCATTACGGCCCATCTCAAGCCTCCCCTCTGTCAAATCTTTTTTGGGGGGTGGAGACTTCGTTCTTTGGTCATATCTTGTTAGAATAGTTATATTTAGTATAAGATATTCACTATATCTCTCAGCCTTAGAGTATACCCGGATATGTTGGTTTTCAACATATTTGGGTATTTATTAAAGATTTTTTAGTCATATAATATTAAGTATTTAGGTAAATTCTTAAGTTTCAGCTTTAGTTGGATTCAGAGTCGAGTAGTGATAGGATCATCTGCCTCTTCATGAATCTGCACAAAGCTGGATTATATGACTGGATTCGTCAAGGAATGAAGACTTGGTTGCTACAACAAAGTCATGTGATGTGTGTCAGCCAATGAGATGATCATTGTGCCCTATGACTCATTCAATGGCTCTGGGTTATGTATTAACCCTCTTTCTACCTCATTCTGAGATATAGCAATCAAGCGAATTGCAATGGATCACATCATTAGAGAGGGTATGGAGATTCCTGAAGAAGCCTTCAGTCACTCTGTAACCACTATGCACAGCAAACATTGGCTGTAAAAATTTCATCCTACTACGCTTCCCTTCAGAGAAGGAAAGAGCAATAGTAATGCAAGGAGGTAGGTATATGTAATTAGTAAAACATAAGACCAGACCCTCCGGGTCGTCTGGTCATTTTATATCATTAAAGATTTTCCTTTTTAAGGGATTTATCAGTGAATTTTAGGGTTAAAAAAAAGTTAAGAATGATGGATATAAGATTTGAATTTTGCACAATTACCCAGCATTTTGTTAACTTGGTAATTTTAAGGATGAGTTACACAAAATATCAGTCAAGAGGGGTATAAGATATACCACAGGTTTGGTGACACTAATAGAGGAATCCAATCTGTCACTCAAGTATACGACATAATAAAACATGTCGCAGGTAGGCTGAGATCACAATTAAAATATGTCATGAATAGCGTATTTAAGTCCATCATGAACTGCTAATAGTCTGTCATGTGTACGAATTGTATGTCTTGACTATGCGTTGTTGCTGCCATTGGCAGCTACAGCACTGAGTTAAATTGGTTCAAAATATTCAGCAGCTTACTTGTATAGTTTTCTGGAAATTGAGATTCAGGGAGTTCAGGGTTCAATATAGCTCCCAACATGGGCAAATGTGGGCAGAGCTTAGCTAGAGATGGTCGTGGCATAGCTAAAACTGGATTCCGCCATTGAGATGTACCAATTAAGGGTGGCCCCTTTAAATCTTCAAGTCAGGCAAATGCGTGTTCTGCAGTGGTGTTGAGGAAAGGCCATTTAATCGGTTAGAGAGGGCTTGTTTTAAAACTCAGCTTAGCTAGAGATGGGTGGGGCATAGCTAAAACTGGAAAGGTCCATTGCTCAAAGATCTGTTCACTGATATAGAATCACTAGTCGGCTATCCCCTATTTGATGGCCATCCAAGAATCTTACAAAACCCAATAACAGAAGTAAAGGTTAGAAATGCAATAATGATTCTAAAGAATGGTCATGAGAGGTGACCTTTATCAACAATAAACCAAATACTCAACCATGCATATAGAGCCATCTCATCACCTCTCTCACACATCATCAATCCTGCCTTTGAACAACACCTATATATAAGGTGTGTGAGAGAAGGATCATTCTTATACAGCTCAATTCTTTAATGACTAAATTTGGTCAGGAAAATCAAAATATTTTCATATTGAATATCCTTTTGCAGGCCAAGAGATAATTTTTGAAAATTTTGCACTGGAATGACTGGCCCGGTAATCGAGCCAGTCATTCCGGTGCAAAATTTGCAAAAATAGTCTTCTCTTGGCCTGCACAAATGGACATTCCTCAAGACGAATGCTGAGACCGGCATTATATTTGAGACTTAGGCAGCTTTGAAAGAAATCTTCAAAATTTCAGACTATTTTTTAACATTTACAATTGAAATAACTGGCTTGACAACCGAGCCAGTCATTTTAGTGATAAATGTTCAAAAATAATCTCTGCCTGCAAATGGGCATTTTTTATAAGAGAATTTAAATTTTCTTGAACAAATTTGAGGCTTAAATGGTTTGCGACTCCTGAAACTCTACAGGAGCTGGATGTTAAAATGACATCAAAGCTAAAGTATAATCAAACTACTGAATTGCCTGACCATTAATTTCCAGAAAACTACATGTAAACTGTTAAATATTTTGAAACTAATTTAACTCTGTGCTGTTACTGCCTATTGGAGCAACAGCGCCAGTCAAATTAATTTCAAACTAGTCAACAGAATGTTTATTAAATAGTAAAGACATACAATTCGTACAACAATGTCACCAATTATGCATTTGTGTTGAATTTATCTGCATCATTCATGACATCATTGATTATGACGTTATTCTACACATCTCACAGTTGATTATGTTGTCATATGATGGATGGATAAACTGGACAGTTCCTGTATACCGGCTTGTCGACATGCTGTAGTGGATTGTCTCATCATATAAATATTCAATACTTATTCCCAAGCGATATAAGATCATAAATTTATAATATTGATAGAGTATCATCCAAGTACATAGGCGGCGGCTACTTGTGTTTCTATTGATTATTTCAAGGCTGGCAACTAACATTTAGTGTACATCTCGTGAAGTTGACTCTGAGAGCGGTGCGACCATTGTCCTGTCTGCATGAAGCAATGATGATTGATAGGCAATGCTTGATCCTGTGACATCATTTTGTAGGAAATTGATTCAACGCTGTTCATGTTCTAGGGCAATGGGATATTTAGTAACAATTGTATTCGCACCGCACTGTTTGTTTTGCCACTGTGGAATAAAGCAGATATAATGGTCATTTTGTGACTAAGTTGTTCTAGTCTTTGTTGAGATGAATGAAGATGGCTAAAACACTGGTTCTCTTTGACCATCGCAGCCCATAAATGAAAATTAATTCTGATATAAGGAATATTCTGATGATAATTTTGAAACCAATTTAGCTTGAAGCAACAGATTCCCATCAATTAATTTCAATATATTCAGTCGCTTTCCAGAATAGTTGTTTTTAATTTGAGACACTGTAATTTCAAGTTGTACATGCAAAGGGTTATATGAAATACAGATAACTGTTAGAAATGCTTATTGAAATTTTGTGGTTGATTTTAATCCATTCACCCTGCACAATACTTAGATATTAGAATTTCAGAGAAGGTCTCCCCAGGTGAAACAACAACCATGGTAGCCTGGTATTTGATGGAAAACCAAGAAATAAGATGGTCACCTCTCAAATACCATGAAGGTGTGTGTGTGTGTGTGTGCGTGCGTGCGTGCGTGCGTGCGTGCATGCGTGCGTGCGTGCGTGCGTGCGTGCGTGCGTGCGTGCGTGCGTGCGTGTGTGTGTGTGTGTGTGTGACCGTCGTAGTCCATGGTCATCATGGTATCTCAGTGATGACCATGCTAATCATGAATTACCATAATATCTAACATGGTAGTCCATGGATACCATGATACTGACCATGGTCATACATCGTTATCATGGACTACTATGGTCCTAGCCATGGTAGACCATGGTTACCATAAACTACCATGGTATTAACCAAGGTAGACCATGGTTGATATCAACTACCATGATAGACAATGGTAAGATTTAACAAATACCCTGGTGGTAATGCTATGGTTCCAGCCATTCACCTGCAAAATGTTGACCATGCTTTCATGCTTTGTCAGACATGGATAACCATGGTAGAACTTGAAATATGATAGCTGTGTGACCATGATAAATATTGACTATGGTCAAATTTTCTGACTTGACCATGGAAAAATTATCTGACCATGGTCGACCATGTTCGGCCATGGCTGACATAATATAATAAGTGCAGTAACTCTTTAATTGTAAACTTGTGTTTTTTGTAGTAATAGTTTTAATTATATACTATTAAACATAAATTATGTAATCATCGTTAACTGATCTTTGAACGGGAATGTGTTTCTATTAATCTGATTATGATCATATTTGGTCTATTGCTTTGCTCTTAGATGTCTGCTATTTTTGCGATCAATTTCAAAGTCAGCCTAACTAAGCATAGAATTTTTTCTAAGCGTTGTAACTTGAGGTTTATGAAAAGAATTTTGATATATCTGCCATGACTGATGCATGTTTGTGGGTTGTATCTTAGTTTATTCCTCTCGCAAACTGATTTCAATAAATGGAACTTAATATAAAAATGCGACCCTAATTTCACTCAAAATCTTTTGTAACCCTTTAATTGTCAAATGTTTTAAAAGATTTTAGTATTTTCTTATTGAATGTCCATTTACAGGCCAAGAGAAGAAAATTTTTGAAAATTTATCACTGGAATGACTGGCTCAGTCATTGGAGTGTTAAATTTTCTAAAATTGTATTCTCTTGGCCTGTAAATGGACATTCCTTAAGAACATAACAGAGGGCGGTTTTGGCCGGTATGACCATTAAATGGTTTATCTATATAGAATTTGCAGCAGGGAGGATAAATTATATTAACCCTATTACCCATGAGACGACATTATCTAAAACTCATAAAAAACACATCTATAAGACCTCGAATAATTAGAAAACAATTGGACTGGTCACTGTTGCTGCCTAATTGTTTGTAAATGTTCACCGGAATTGGTTCTATATAGCATTGTTGCATTGAGGTTGTACGGTTGAACTGGTTAATTTCCTCTTGTATGAAGGAAGTGAGTTCGCAGCGTGAGCGTAAAGAATGCTAAAGCGATCTTAATTATTATACAGCGGAACTGAAAAGTGTTGCTATGTTTTTATTTAATGTAAATACTTTTGTTTTATTTTTTATGTGTAGGCTACAACACTATATTGCCTGGTAACGGAATACGCTGGGGGAGGAGACTTACTATCACACCTGAAAAATCAAAAGGAGTCTCGATTATCTGAAGTCAACGCACGCCCATTTGTCCGTCAACTTGTATCTGCCTTGCACTATCTACATGAACGTGGCGTATCACACAGGTAAGACACATATTCATAGATCTAAATTTTGTAGATTTCTCGAGGACAATTTCATGACAATTATTAATGGAAGAATCCAGTTTCTCAGTCAATCATTTGTATGTCTTTAGTATTTAATAAACATGCTGTTGAATATTTTGAAACTAATTTCACTTGGCGTTGTTGGACAGTACCCAGTCAAATTAGTTTCAAAATATCCACCAGCTTACCTATATACTATACAGCTTACCTATATAATTTTCTGGAAATTGATAGTCATGGAGTTCAGGGATCAATTGATCCCATCATGGGCGAAGTGTAGGTGGAGCTTAGCTAGAGAAGGGTGGGGCGTAGCTAAAACTGGATTCCTCAATTTGGAGGGCATTTGGATTTATTTATATCACGTAGATTACACACGTCACTACGTCACTACAGTGTATTAAAAATAATATGGTTTAATCAACTGTATCATACTAATTAACCAATCAATCAACAAGCCAATCAAAAATGCTTTTGACGTTATCCTAAGAAACTTCCATTGGCAGGTCAAGGGAAGAATATTGTATATAATATACTACTTAAATGACTGACTGACATGGAAACTAACTGACCCAGTCATTTCAATGTTAAGTTTTCAAATATACTCCAGTTGACCTGCAAGTGAAGATTTAATAGATCATGATTTTGGTACAACATTTACAAGCTTAACTCTGGACATGCTGAATATTTCAAAAACAATTTGACTGTCTAGCCAGTCCAGAGATATAACCCCTGTAATATGTCGCTTGTAAAAATTCATCTGTCAGATGGTTATAATTAATAGATTTCATATGTTCACCTTTCATTGCATTTTACGTATATTCATGTCACATTAACAATTTTCATATGTATCAATTATCAAATTCATTCCACATCTCATTTCATCGTTCATCACGTCTTACAGATATTTATGTCTTTTGACAATTCGTCTTTATTTCCACATTTAAAAAAAAAAAGTCATGTTATTTCTAAAATTTATATCATACCATTTATCAAATTCATCGTTCATATAACATTTATCAAATTCATCTTTCATAACAGCGTGACAAATTTATTTCCCTGCCATTTTACAAATCCCAATTTTCCTGTCCATTAGTGCCTAAATATGGTCATTATCAATTTTCAATGCTGGCATCCCAATATTGATCTCAATTGAAAAACTGTTATGTAGTTGAATATTTAAAAACTAAATTAACTGGACATTGTTGGTGCCGCATCAATAGCCAGCAACATCTAATTATCCCCCCCCCCTCCCCGCTTTAGCGAAAAGCGGGGGAATTATGTCTTCACTTCCGTCCATCCGCCTGTGCATGCGTCCGTCACACACGGGTTTTCTTTCGATAACTACTTTTGCTTGGCATATTGTGACAACACTTCATGGGAAGGTTGTCTGTGGTAGTAGGCAAATGCATCTTAGTTTGAGGGTCAGTCAGCCTGTCCCTCCGTCCATCCATCCCTTTGTCTCTGGATTTGTGTCCGTCCGTCTGTGCAAATTTGGGTGTTTTCGTTCAATAAATTTATCTTTGCTTGGAGTATTGTGACGAAACTATATGGGAATGCTGGCTATGGTAATAGGAAAATGTTGTGGGTCAGTCAGCCTGTCCATCTATACATTTGTCTCTGAATTTCTGTCCATCGGTGTAAGTTTTGGATTTTAGCTCCCGTTTGTCTGTGTATCCATCCATGTGTCTATCCAAATCAGTGGGATTATGTCATGCCACGAATATGGCTGCCGTTGCAGGGTTGCGGGGGTTGGGGGGGAGGGTTTGGGGGAGGGTGGTTGTTGGGGGGAATTATTTGATTTATATCATCTAGTTGATTATGACATCAGCCTGCATGTCATGTAGTTGATTATAACATCATATGATTGACTGGGAAACTGGAATCATCCATTATTATCAGCCTCAGAATCATGTTAATATCTATTTGATCTAATGAAGTGATTAATATTAATGCAGATTGGTGGGTGGGGGGATTTGTGAATAATTATGATAATGTATGGGTTTCTATGATGTAGGACAGGTGATGGCCTGGTAGGTGAGTGACATTCGGGTGCTTATTGTATTGCAAATTGTTTAAAAGAACTTGCTTATTGTCAATGTATAACTAAGTGTAGCTGTTAAACTGATTTCACTCAAGGCCAATGATTTTAATCATTGTACCATTGAAATAATAAATGACTATGAATTTATGGTAAAAGCCCTTAAATTTAATTTTGGAAATATGTTGCATTTCCTGTGACCATTTGATGGTACAGATAGATAAAATGGCTTCAGCAGTGGGCTTGAGAAATGTTCAGATCTCGAGAAGATAATACATTTTCAAAAATACTCTCCTCAACATTTCCATAGCAGATTTTCAATATAAAGAAATTACTATTTTCTTGACCAGTCATGCGCATTCGCATTATTAACCCTGTACTGGTCAACTTGGCCAAGTCTGACCTCTGCAATGTCTTGAGGAATGTCCATTTGCATGACAATAAATTTTCAAAGATATCTGCTTGGCCTACAAATGAACATCCGTTAAGCAAAAGTTTAAAATTTCTTGCAATGTAGGAAGCCAGTTTTAGCTATGCCCCGCCCATCTTTAGCAAAGCTCCACTCACACTTCGCCTGTGTAGGGATCGAAGGATCCCTGAACTACCTATCAATTTCCAGAAAGCTTTACAGGTAAGCTGGTGAATATCTTGAAACTAATTTGACTGGGCGCTGTTGCTGCATATGGCAGCAGCAACAGCAGCCAGTCAAATTAGTTTCAAAATATTCAACAGCATATGTTTATTCAATAGTAAAGACATACAATTCGTACAACAACTCGTAGTCCGTCATCAATTAAGTGTTCGTGAAGAACTTAGCTACGGCATTCATGATGTAGTTGATTATGACGTCATCCTACATGTCCAGTAGTTGATTATGATGTCATATGATTGATGGATAAACCAGAATATCCTCCATTCTGGACCATTAACGGACTAAATCATTCATCATATTTATGTCGTTATCACCTGAGAATTTTGATGACCCTCTGCACACACACACACACACCCCCTCTCCAGAGACATGGTCATCAATCACAGACTTACCTCTGCACATAATTCATTTGATTCCCATGGTCACGCAGCCGGGACATTTTCATGTTATGCAATTCGTTAATGTGTGTTGCTGGAAGCTGGCAATCAGGGACAAGTCTCTGGAATAAATTTGTCAAACGTATTAATAGCTATTCTCTGAATTACAGACTGTATGTCACATTTTTGCTGGAATTTATGTCACTCAGAAAGAGACAGAAAGCGTGTTTATCGCTTTATGATTGTTTAATCCATTATACCATATAGGGCAATACAGAGCAATACAAAAGCTGCTTTACAATTTAACCCTTTAATGTCCTTCTACAGACCGAGAGAATAATTTTTTTTTAAATTTACCACTGAAATGACTGGCTCAATAACCGCGCCAGTCATTCTAGTGATAAGTTAAAAAAATTGGTATTCTCTTGGCCTGTAAATGGAATTTCAATACGCAGATATTTAAATTTTCTTGACAAAATTTAACCGTGAAAGGGTTAACCAGTGCAAAAATTCTACAGTTGCGACTTTCACAGCTTTGTCAGAAATCTAAAAAATTTGACAGACAGACTTGCTACCCGAATGACCCCCAGACCATACTTATTCTAGTCGTAATTTGCAAATAAAAATATAATGCTGATTATTAGCTGACCTGACCTGAAAGGCCATGTGAGCTTATGTCATGGCGACCGTCCGTCGTGTGTCCGTCGTCCGTCCATCCATCAACTTTTTCTTTAAGCGACTTCTTCTCACGAACCACTGGGCCAATTTCAATTATATTTGGCAGAAAGCATCCTTAGGGCATAGGGATCCAAGTTTGTTCAAATGAAGCCGATCGGCCAATTAGGCCAGCGGCCATCTTGGATTTTGGCTGATTTTTTTTAATGTTTTTAAAAATCTTCTCCGAAACCGCTTGAGGGATTGAAGGAAACCTCTTGAAATATGATCTAGGGCAAGAGCTCAACCAAATTTGTTCAAGGGACCTTAATTGGTCAAATGGTTTGGCGGCTATGTTGGTTGACCTAGTTTTAGCGAAAATAACTTCTCCAGAACCCCAGAAGGGATCAGGCCAAAATTTGGCAGATATGATTAGGGACTAAGGACCAGTAAAGTTTGTTCAAGAGAAGTTGATCCATCAAAAAAACATGGCCGGTGCGGGCCAATCAAAATATAGCATGTTTGGCGGCCATATTGGAATTTTTTATTTGATGAACTTTTAGGCCGAAATTGGTTTTATATAGGTTTTTGGGTATTCTGATCTCAAATTTGCAATTTTTTAACCTGTCGGATAAACGGTTTGGCGGCCATCTTGGATAATTTTCCCACCAAAAGCTCCCATACTAAAGCAATGGGAAATTTTAAATATCGTCTTCTCGAGAACTACTGGGCCATTTCAATTATATTTGGCATGAGGCATCCTTAAGCCATAGAGATTCAAGTTTGTTCAAATGAACCAGATCGGCCAATTTGGCCGGCGACCATCTTGGATTTTGGCCGATTTTTAGAAATGTCTAAAAATCTTCCCCTCCCAAACCATTTGAGGGATCAATTCAAAACTTAGGAAATATGATCTAGGGTAAGCGCTGAATCAACTTTGTTCAAGGGAACTTGATTGATCAAATGGTTCAGCGGCCATCTTGGATGGCCTAGTTTTCAGAAAAATGACTTCTTCCCCAGAACCGCTAAAGCGATCAGGCCGAAATTTGTGATATATAATTAGCAACTAAGGGCGATTAATGTTTGTTCAAGAGAAGTTGATTCGTCAAAAAACATGGCCATGGTGGACCAATTAAAATATAGTGTGTTTGGCAGCCATATTGGATTTTTTTATTTGATGGAGTTTGAGGCCGAAATTCGTTTTATATAGTTTTTTGGGTATTCTGATCTCAAATTTGCAATTTTCATAACAGCGTGACAGCCATCTTGGATCATTTTCCCGCCAAAAGCTCCCATACTAAAGCAATGGGAAATTTAAAATGTCTTCTCGAGAACTGCTGGGCCGATTTGAATTATATTTGGCAGGAAGCATCCTTATGGCATAGAGATTTAATTTTGTTCAAACGAAGCACATTAGCCAATTTGGCCGGTGGCCATCTTGGATTTCGGCCGATTTTTTGAAATGTCTAAATATCTTGTTCTCCGAAACAGCGTGGGGAATCGATTCAAAACTTATGAAACCTCACCTAGGCAAAGAGGTAAGCCAAGTTTGTTCAAGACAACTTGATTAACCGAATGGTTCGGCAGCCATCTTGGATGACCTAGTTTTCCCAAAAACGACTTCTCCAGAACCGTTGAATGGATCAGGCCAAAATTTGGGAGATATGATTAGGGACTAAGAGCCATTAAAATTTGTTCAAGGGAAGTCGCTCCGTCAAAAAAAATGGTCGCCGTGGGCCAATCAAAATGTAGCGTGTTTGGCGGACATATTGGATTTTTTTATTTGATGGATTTTGAGGCCAAAATTGATTCTGTATGTTTTTGGGTATTCTGAACTCAAATTTGCAATTTTTGAAACTGGGGTAAACGGTTTGGCGGCCATCTTGCATAATTTTCTCGTCAAAAGCTCCCGTGCTAAAGCAATGTGAAATTTAAAATGTCTTCTCGAGAACTACCGGGGCGATTTCAATTATATTTGGCAGGAAGCATCCTTAGGGCATAAGGATCCAAGTTTGTTCAATAGAACCCGATTGGCCAATTTGCCCAGCGGCCATTTTGGATTTTGGCCAATTTCAGGAAATGTCTTTAAAATCTTCTCCGAAACCACTTGGGGAATCTTCATCTAGGCCAAGAGGTAAGCCAATTTGTTCAAGACAACTTGATTGACCAAATAGTTCGGCGACCATCTTAGATGATCTGGTTTTCACAAAAATGACCTCCAGAACCGCTGAAGGGATCAGGCCAAAATTTGGGGCATTAAAATTTGTTCAAGGGAAGTTGATCCATCAAAAAGAAATGGATGCCGTGGCCCAATCAAAATGTAGTGTGTTTGGCGGCCATATTTCACTTGCAAAAATGTCCACAAACTCATTTAAAAGACTGCTAAACCACCCACCAACAATTTTGACAAAGGTGAGCGACACAGGCCCCTTGGGCCTCTTGTTTTGAAATTAGTTTAAATTTAATACCTTGAAGCGAATTTTATTTGGAGCTATTATTGTGTTGCCCATGTATTGTTGTTATGAAAACCTGAGCGAGCTTGGGAATTCAGGGCTGACAGGATCAGCTATAGTATTAATCATTTCACCCACGAATTTGTTCAAGAAAATCAAAAATGTCCGTTTGCAGACCAAGAAAAGCCACATTTCTTTTAATTTGCATCTGGAAGGACTGTCCCGTTTATCGAGCCAGTCATTCCAGTTGTAAATTTAAACAAAATTGTCTGCTCTTGTTCAACAAATGGACATTTCTCAAGACCACAACAGAAGCCATTTTTGGCCAATTTAAATGTTACAGGATTAGTAGATAGATTGTTTCTGGTTATTATAGTCTTTAACAAATTAAAAAAAAAAATTAAGTCACAAACATTTGATTCCAATGGAACACTTATTTTCGCATTTAATCAATGCCCATTTACAGACCAAGAAAAGAAACCTGTTTGAAATCTTAACTCTTGCAATGACTTTACAGCTAGTTTCGAGTCACTCATTTGAAAAATAATTTTCTAAAATATTCTGCTCATGGTCTTAAAATGGATATTATTCAAAAACCAACTGCAGAAACCGAGTATGCCAAATTTGAACAAACCCTAAATACATTACAAACATCTAGGAATTCAGATGTATATACTTTAACCTTTTAACACTTAATTTCTTTCAAGTAAATTTAAATTTTCTCAGAAATGTCCATTTGCAGACCAAGAGAAGATTAGTTTTGAAAATTTATCACTGGAATGACTGGCTCGGTTATGAAGAATCTGATTTGTGATGCCGGTTATGGCAGAGATTGATACGCATGATGGTTACTAGGCCTTGATATACATGAAATTATGGAGAATTAGGAAATTGAAAATGGTAAGCGATGACAGTAGATCTACTAGTTGCGTTGTATCTCAGCTAAATGGCCAGATAAGGTAACAGCTTTGGTGAAGTAATAAATTCCCACACAGCTCCATAACACGCGTTGACATAAAATAATAAAATACAGACCAATTCTTGTGATCAGATAGAGCGGCTAGGAAAAGAGCTGTGCATAGAATTGATGCGTTCATTCGGGATAAAAACAGAGCACATATACATTCTACAACATGTATCCACGTTATGTCATCTCGCTGGAATCCTGCTCGCCGATTTATCTAGAGAGAAGTTTGGTCTGTATTTTTATTTCGTCTTGTGTCATTTTGAATGCGCTGGACCCATCTGCTGTCCTTCTGCATGAGCGCTGAGCGTTTATATTCACGTGATTGATTGTGTGGATGTAATAAGGATATGGTGTTGCATTTGGTTGTGTCAATTTGAAGGAGCCAGGGAGAGAGAGAGAGAGAGAAGAGAGAGAGAGAGAATTTTTACAATCTTACCACAGGAAGGAAGAATATAAAAAACTAATGTAATGAACCCTCACAGTCCATTGACTATATTTAGATATTATTTGTAACGTCAGCCAAGCTATTATTTTTGAAATTTTACCAATGGAATGACTGGCTCGATTATCGAGCCAGTTATTCCAGTGGAAAATTTGAACAAATAGTCTCCTTTTCACCTGCTAGTGGATATTCACTGAGGAAAAATTGTAATTTTCCTAACAAATTTACTCACTAAAGCATTGTTAATGTCTCATAATTTCTTAGTCTGTCTAAGGTTACATAATTTGGTAGTCTGTCTACGGTCACATAATTTGGTAGTCTGTCTAAGGTCACCTAATTTGGTAGTCTGTCTACGGTCACATAATTTGTTAGTGTGTCTACGGTCACATAATTTGTTAGTCTGTCTAATGTCTCATAATTTGTTAGTCCGTCTTAAGGTCACATAATTTGTTAGTCTGTCTAATGTCTCATAATTTGTTAGTCTGACTAATGTCTCATAATTTGTTAGTCTGTCTTAAGGTCACATAATTTGTTAGTCTGTCTAAGGTCCCATAATTTGTTAGTCTGTCTAAGGTCACATAATTTGGTAGTCTGTCTAAGGTCACATAATTTGTTAGTCTGTCTAAGGTCACATAATTTGTTAATCTGTCTACGGTCACATAATTCGGTAGTCTGTCTACAGTCACATAATTCGGTGGTCTGTCTACGGTCACATAATTTGTTAGTCTGTCTAATGTCTCATAATTTGTTAGTCTGTCTTAAGGTCACATAATTTGTTAGTCTGTCTAATGTCTCATAATTTGTTAGTCTGACAAATGTCTCATAATTTGTTAGTCTGTCTTAAGGTCACATAATTTGTTAGTCTGTCTAAGGTCACATAATTTGTTAGTCTGTCTAAGGTCACATAATTTGGTAGTCTGTCTAAGGTCACATAATTTGGTAGTCTGTCTACGGTCACATAATTCGGTAGTCTGTCTACAGTCACATAATTCGGTGGTCTGTCTACGGTCACATAATTTGTTAGTCTGTCTAAGGTCACATAATTTGTTGGTTTGTCTACGGTCACACAATTTGTTAGTCTGTCTAATGTCACATAATTTATTAGTCTGTCTAATGTTACATAATTTGTTAGTCTGTCTAATGTCTCATAATTTGTTAGTCTGACTAATGTCTTATATGAGAATTTGTTAGTCTGTCTTAAGGTCACATAATTTGTTAGTCTGTCTAATGTCTCATAATTTGTTAGTCTGTCTAAGGTCACATAATTTGTTAGTCTGTCTAAGGTCACATACTTTATTAGTCTGTCTATTGCCACATAATTTGTTAGTCTGGCTGTGGTCACTTTTTATGTTAGTCTGTGTAAGGTCACTTTTTATGTTAGTCTCTCTGTCTACTGTAACTTTTTATGTACCAACATTAAGATGGCTACTGGATGTAGAACATCTGAGACTGGTCTGCTTTATCAGTCAGTGTTGGCATGGAGGCTGATTGTGGCGGTGGTGGTGGTGGTGGTGGTGGTGGTGGTGGTGGTGGTGGTGGTGGTGGTGGTGGTGGTGGTGGTGGTAATGGTGGGTGGTAAGCGGGCAGGGGGGAGGTATAGTGATGGGTAATGCTGGCAGCCTTGGTTGTCTATGGTGGTCTCTGCTGGGGGTAGTGGTGGTCTATGGTTGCAGTTGAGGTCAGATATTATAGGGTGATGTTTAGTGATGTGTATATGCAGAAATATGCTAGTCATTCAAGTGATAATTTTAAAAATGTTTGGAATTAAGATGATGATACTTTAACCGTTTAACTCTCAAAATTTCAACTTCCACATAGAAAGTGTCCATTTGCAGACCAAAAGATTATTATTTTTTAAATTTACCATTTGAATAATTAGTTTGGTTATCGAGCCAGTTATTCCAGAACCAGTGGTAAATTTTCAGAAATTAGTCTTTGCTTGGTTTGCAATTTTTTTGTACATTTCTCAACAGTACTGCAGAAGTAATTTTTGACCAGAACCACACATCTACCACCCCAAAAAACAGGTGTCTTATATCCCGATTTTACTGTATATACAGTACAAATCAAAAATAACTTACAACATTTCAAAATAAAATAAAATAAAATGTATTGTTAAATATTTTGAATATAATTGGATTGGAAGACATTGCTGCCATATCTTCAAAATTATGTTCAGAATATTCAACAGAATATTTCTTTCTAACTAGCATGTTTCTGCTCGTGTTTTGGAAATACATCAATTTATTTCTGAACTGTACTGTATGCTGGTTGTGACATTTAGAAGCGCATAGGTTATTGCAGCCCAGTTTGAGTTGTGTATATATCTGCTCAATATATTTGACCCCATTAGTATTTGAAGCGGTATGGTATACTAGAAGCAACATCTGGTGGATGTTATGGTGCTTATGTGATGGTTCAGTATCTGTGATAGAGTGCTGCTAGACACTATGACACATTGCATATGCTCAGGAGTTGGCAGCCAGATAGGAGTCCATGTGCCCAGAAACTGTCAAAGTGACAATTAGGATGCCAGGACTGCACACTGCTGCTGCCGTTGCTGCTGCTGCTGCTGCTCAAGTTTTGTCAGAGATTAAGCCCTCGACCTGTCCTCATGGGGAAGACATTTACTAAAATAAATGGGATTTTTTTTCTGATGGGAGAAATGATTACTCATATTAGTTAGGCAGTCCTTGAGCATCAGATCTTTAGCTGTTAAATAAATATGCTGATGAACATTTACATTCATCCTGTGACAGTGCCAATGGTTGGCTTTGGCGTTAGAACACACACCGACCCCATAATCCATGATCATGGAAAACAAATTTTATATAAAGCTATATTGAATCATAAATATAAAAAGTAACATTTACCATAAAGTTTAAGAAACTAAGTCAACAATTCTCACTACCCATGAAGATTGTAATTTATATGTAAGCTGTGGTACTTTATTACTCAACTGTTAGTTACTCCTAAAAATATTTTTTGTGGTATGCGTGCATATGTGTGCGTGCGTGCGGGTGTGTGTGTGCGTGCGTGCATATGTGTGCGTGCGTGCGGGTGTGTGTGTGCGTGCGTGCGGGTGTGTGTGTGCGTGCGTGCGGGTGTGTGTGTGCGTGCGTGCGGGTGTGTGTGTCCTCAGCCAGTCATTGAGAGCATTCAACAGGAATTTATTGGACCTGCTATAATGCTGAGTTGCAATACAGATGTACAATGTTTTAATGTGTTGAAGTATTTTTGATTGAGACACTCAAAAAGCGCCTGAGGAAAAATCATATCTTTGCCCGTAGTTCCAAATGTACCACCACACCTTGCCCGTAGTTCCAAATGTATCACTTCACCTCAATGGTGTAATGATAGGGTCCAGTACCTGAGGCAATGCCTAGTTCTGTACACCCACATCCTTTCTTTATCTCAGTATGATTAAGCCGGGTGATCAGTTCAGGACATGGTGTTGTAACAACTTGGGGATTCTGAATTCCAACCCCAGAAAATTATAAAATCTATTAATCTCTAGATAAATCTGGAAAACTACAGATGACATCTCTTTTTCTTGAAGTAAATTTGAGATGCCCTGAATCCAGCACCCAGTCACATTGGAGGGGCTAGGGGTGCTGCCCCACTTCACTGCACCATTGTCCCCTCTTCAGTAGAGGCTATGTAACTAAAAATCTAGCAATGACTAGCTAATATAAGTCAGCCTCAGTCTGCTTGTCCATCAATTTTAATGCAGTGGCATGTTTATGTCATCTATCATTCTGTATATTCTGAAGGGCTAGGATCTGCTTGATTGCTCTTGTTACTAAATGTTTCTACTGAATTTTTTTAATGTTCCATCAAATAATGGCTTTCAAAATATTCATCAATGTTTGATCTTTTAATTAATTCCTTGAAATATATTGTTTTAAGTGTTGAAATGGTTATAAACCTTGTGTTTATCTCCTTGCAATACATGATGTGTGTGTGTTCAGTTGATGAAGGAGTTCTGCAAGGATAAACCCGTTTTATGCTCATGCTGGCCAAAAATCGCTCATGCGGTAAGACTTGGGAAATGTCCATCTGCAGACCACGAGAACACTATTTTTGAAAATTTACCACTGAAATGACTGGCTCTATAACCAAGCCAGTCATTCCAGTGTTAAACTTTCAAAAATACCCTCCCTTAGTCTGCAAATAGACATTTTCTATGAGAAAATTGAAATCTTCATGAAGACACTTGAGGGGTAAAGGATAAACTGCTAGTAAATAGTGATTCTGCTAATGCCTTCCAGATGCTAACCTGCAGCCAAGTTAGCTTGATCACTTGTAGCATGTGGTACCCTAAAGGACAGATGTAACAAACCCACCATCAGGAATTGATGTGATGAGCAGGACATTACATTTCTCACAGTACCCCTCCACCCCCACCCCACCACCCCTCCACCCCTAACACATACTCCTACAAGTCCTTGATTGGCATCCTGAGCATGAAGTTGTAAGCGTTTAAACAGGGTACACATTATTTGTCATAATCATATGCAAGCACCTGCATGCACGTGTTCCATGCCCCCAACCCACCCCACCCCCTCACCCCACCCCACACACACCTGTCACATTTAACCTTTAGTTGTTTAAAACAGTTTCAGCAGTCATACTAAAGAATGTCCAACTGTAAGCCAAGAGAAAACTATGTTTGAAAATTTCCATCTGGAATGACGGGCTCGATAAACGTGTGTATAAGAAATCTTTGGGTGAATAGGTTGTAATTATAATTTGACTGGATACTTTTGTTGTATAGCAATGTTTCCTGATAAAGTGTGTGTGTGTGTGTGCATGCGTGTGTGTGTTTGTCTGTATGTCTGTGTGTGTGGTTCAATAAACCTTGTTCTAGACATCTTCAGCAATTTTGTGTGGCAAGTTTGTCCTTGCATTCATAAGAATGCACTTGTTTTTCTGCAGCCCTATGGGAAGCGTAGGATGGCTAGGCATAGTGATCCAGATGGCCGCCAAGTGCAGATAAATGTTAATGTTTTTCTATGTACATGTAATTAGCAAGGGCTTATCCAGTCTCAAGACCACTTTCCAGATTTATTCTATACCATCATTGCATCCAGTCTACATCATAATTAAAACAATTTTCACATTTTTTCCTATTTTTACAGGGATTGTTGGAAGTAACTTATTTTGCACCAAGAATTAGGTAAATGGTAATGATTAATATTGTTTACCCAATGACAATAAAACTGTACAGATTTGCTCTATGCCATTATTGCGTCCAGACTCTGTCATAATGAAAATGATTGTCCAATTGTTTCCATATTTCTACATGGCTTGGACTTAGTTTATTGTGGACCAAGAATTAGAAGAATTATAAGAATGTTAAAGTTTTTCAGTGATGTTTTAGTTTATCAAGGGAAATTATTCAATCCCAACAAAACTTTACATAATTGTTCTTTATCATTATTGCAGCAAAATCAAAATGATTTAAAAAATTTTTTCCATACTTTTACACGGTGTGGACTTAGTTTATGTCTGTGTGATTTGTCTCCTTTTCAAGAATTAAAGGTGTTTCATAAGCTCAGGCAATCTGAGCGAAATATTCCAAGTGAGTTAATAAGGTATCTTCGAGTCATTTAAAAATGTCTAATAGAAGAAAGTTAGTTTTCAATAGAGATTTGATTTATCAAGGGTTATACTAATTTAAGAAATCCTTATTTTGCGACTGCCACACGTGTGTGATATGGCGAAAAGCGGGACGCAGTCCATCCAGTTTAGTCAAAATGTCAAATGTCATCTAAAAGTCATCCAGAGACGTCTCATTTCTGTAGACTGTTCTGTCTCATATTTGATGTTTCATGCCTGGATTGCCTTTGAATTGTTTACTGAATACAGGCTTTGACAGTTGACTAAATGTGATGGGTAGTTTGAGCACTGTGACCTTGACTCCATCTAGCTCACGTTACCGTGACATTGGTGTAGACACACCCTATAATAATAATGCTAACACTAGGGTGACAACCAGCACCACCATTTTCATTACCTCTCCCTGAGTAAAAATACATAACATATCCTGTGCTCACTGTTTTCACACCTAATTAACCATTTAAGGCTCAAATAATTTTTTTGTTCAAGAAAATTCATTTGCAGACCAGAAAACATTATTTTTTTTAATTTACAACTGCAATAACTGGCATGCTTATCACGCCAGTCATTCCAGTTTAGAATTTTCCAAAATAGTCTTGTTTTGCAAATGGACCTTATTTAGGAGCACTTCAAAGACAGTTTTTGGCTAGCTAGGATTAATCAATTTAATTTGTTGTCTCAGTTTGCATTTGCAAACATACCCATATCATGGCCCACACCACTCAGCCCCAGCCCAAACAGTGGCATAGTGAGTGGCTGGCAAGCAGGGGTGGGCTGGGTTACAAATCAAATCACCTTTTTGGTACTTTCCTCTGGCGCCCCAGGATGGTGTGTGTGGTATGTGCACATGTATGCTACAGGATTATCACCAATGACGCTTTTGCCAAAATAAATAAATTTCTAAATCTATATTTATTATGCGTCTGTTTCTTTACCTGCTCTAAATTAAAGTCAAATCCTTATGATACTTTTAGAAGATGGCTATGTCTTTTATAGACAGTAACAGCTTTCAGCCATTTTCAAAGTGATCAATAGTGATTATTCTATAGCCGGGAATATACGACAGTTTAGTGGTACTAGGGCTTAATATAATATTAGCCATTTCATGGCAAAACTGGTCTCTCCAGTAGCTTTGAAGAATGTCCAGTTGCAAGCCAAGAAATTTTTTTTTTAATTTACCACTGGAATAACTGCTTGATAAGTGACCCAATCCAGCCATTTCAGTCATAAATTTTCAAAAATATTCTTCTCTTGGCCTCTAAATGGACAGAGAGTCAATAAGAAAATATTTTTATTTTCTTGACCAAATTTGGTCATTAAAAGTTTACTTGATATTCCATCATTGGCATAATTTATAAATTAAATATGTCAAATAAGTCTACCGTTTTCATCAGTTCGCATAAATTATACAAAATAAACAATCCAGAGAGCTAAAGCATATTACTAAATTTTGACATATGGGTCTATATACTTTTATGAGGTGATGATTAAATTGTATTTATAGAAGGGTGGTGTGCGCAAAGATATCAATTTGGAGTCCTATGAGTTTGTTCTGAAAATACTCGGATGTGTCAGAGATATTAGTCACATCTCTGACTTTAGAAATGGTTACTGATTCATACTCTGGACAGAAGTAACCAGGTAACTATCTGCCTGCTGGATTTCTGCAGACTACATTTTCCAGGGGGTTTAGCTCTGGATATGCTGAATATTTTAAAAACAATTTGACTGAAAGTTGGTGGGTAAACCACCAACAACTTTCAGTCAAATTTAAAAAAAAAATTGGCATTTCCAGAGTTAGTACTTATTGAAATTATTGTCTGGTGGCTTGCGGTAGTCCGCCAGTGCAACACTGAATTCATGTTATCACCATTTTAGGGCAGACATACAGATCAAATACAGATGTTGAATATTTAGAAAATAAACTGTCTTAGGGCCAGTTATGACAACATTGATTGCAAGGGATTGGTGGGTGGAGTCTGGGTGGGGTGAAGCATCTTGATAGAGGGGCCAGAAAAATCTAACACAAATTTAATGCAAACAATTTTCTTCAATAATCTCAAAATGAGTAAACGCCCACTATTGCTTCCGAGATGATAATGCAGGAGAAAGCTTATCAGCATCTAATTCTGTTAATTTTCAATTAGAGCAGACCAACCCCACACACTTAACCCCCCCCCCCCACACACACACACACACTTATATCAGACAGGGGCACCACCTCCCAGCCACCCACCCAAGAGGGGCCAACTATTTAGAAACTGCAGAGGGTGGGACAACAAAAGTTCAAAAGCCAGTCCTCATCTGACTGGGTGCCATTGCTGCCTGATAATATCAAATAGTTATTAAGTTTGTGTATATATTTGTGTTTGTGCATGCAAGTGTCCATGAGTTTGTGTGTGCATGTGAGTGTGCGTGCAATGCTGTGCATATGTGTGTGTGTGTGTGTGTGTGTGTGTGTGTGTGTGTGCGTGTGCGTGGTGAGATACCTATGCGTGGTGAGATACCTATGCATGATGGCACCTACATTTGCCTGCCTGTTGGTGGAAGAGTATATTAATTGTAATTGAAAAACAGTACTGTAAATAAGACAGCTAGAATTATGAAAAAAATTATTAAAATACATTTGAATGAAACTTGAATTTGAAAGTTATTATTAAATATTATTATGCAAAACTATTGATGTATATACAAAGTCTAGTGATAGACCAGTCCTTAAACCTTTAATGGTCAAGATGGCCAAAGCGATTTCTGCAGGCATTTCAGTGGAAAATTCTTAAAAGTTATCATCTCTTGACCTACAATTGAACATTCCTTAAGATCAGTGCAGAGACTGGTTTTGGCCACCTTGTTCATCAAATGGTTAAATATCAGAGCAGTGTGTTTTTGTGTTCAGTAAAGTAGGTCTAGCTTGCTAGGTTGTATACTTCACCACTTGACCTCAGCATCGGTCATTTAAACTGACTACTAGGTTAATCCTTTTTATCACAAATTTGCCCAACACCCTCCCCTAAGTATAAATGTCTTCTTTTTTGTTAGCTGTTTTTATTTTATTTTTTAAAAACAATTTGACTGCAATGCATTGTTGTCGATGACTCAATCAAATTATTTTAATATTATGTATTCATTTTAATCAACATTATATATAGGATAGAATAGGTTAATTATAGTATAAGCCTTGCTGGCAGATGGACAGTTATTGTCCAGTTTTATGGACAGACAGATTATAGTGTGAATGGCGTTGCAGCTGTCAGCTTCACTGATCATGGGGTCCAGAGATTCAAATCAATCAATTGATTTAACTCCCTTTTATACACTCTCTGTATGTCCTAATGAGATTTTAACTGTCCAACTGCAGCAAGCTACCGGACAATAATTTCAGTTGGCAATAATCCTGGACCTTTTGATTATTTTGAAAACAATTTGACTGAAAGTTGTTGGTGGCTAAGCCACCAACAACTTTCAGTCAAATTGGTTTCAAATTATTCAGCATATCCAGAGTTAAATCCCATGGAAAATGTAGTCTGCAAAAATTAATCCTCAAATTTTTTCAAGACAAGTTCAATTTGCAGATCATCTGAACAATATTTTTGAAAATTTATCATTGGAATGACAGGCTCTGTTATCGAGCCAGTCATTCTAGTGGTAGATTTTATGAAATAGTTTTCTCTTGGCTCGAAAAATAATGGACATTTCTCAAGAATGCTGCTGAACTAGTTTTTTGGCTACATTGAGTGTTAAAGGGTTAATCATTCGCTTTTATGTAGCTCATGAAAGCTAGACATCTGGTATTTCATGATAGGTGTTATGACTTATTAGTAAATATCAAGGCCGCTTCATATTGAAAAAAACTGTGTCAAATCAATCATGAGAATAGATCCCTGTATGTCTGCATACCTGAGCCGCTATATTGACATATTTCATGGAAGTCATGTTGTTTCGTGTCCAAACCAGATGATTGTACGTAGGTCTGGCACCGTAAAAATAGGTCACTCCTGACACATTATAATAAAATCCGTTGTTATTTTTTACTTGGTAATTTCAAAATTATGGTAAAATATATATGTTTTCAAGGTAGATAATAAAAGAACTGAAATTTAAACCAAATAAGTGGCACCTAGCTGTGTTACTTAGTAATTTATTTCTATATTTTGAATGCCCACTGGCACGTATATATGTGTATGCGTGCGTGTTAGACAGCGCAACACTATTTATTGATTACTTATGGTAAGGGAGATAACTCATTGTTAGATTAAATAACCAACTCTAGGCAAAGAAACATTCTATTCTTAGTATTTTTCCCTCTTTGGCTATGCGTGCGTGTGTGTGAATGTGTTCACATGGGCGGGCAGTGCATTATTATTATTATTAGATCACCTGGCCTGAAAGGCCAAGTGAGCTTATGCCATGGCGACCGTCCGTCGTCTGTCGTCCGTCAACTTTTCCTTTAAAAGACTTCTTCTCAAGAACTACTGGGCCGATTTCAATTATATGTGACAGGAAACCTCTTTATGGCATAGGGATCCGAGTTTGTTCAAACGAAGCCGATCAGCCAATTTGGCCGGTGGCCATCTTGGATTTTGGTTGATTTTAGGAAGTCTTTAAAAATCTTCTCCGAAACTAATTGAGGGATCGATTCAAAACTCATGAAATGTCATCTAGGGGAAGAACTGGACTAAGTCTGTACAAGGGACCATGATTGGCCAAATAGTTTGGCAGCCATCTTGGATGACTTAGTTTTCCCGAAAACAACTTCTTCTCCAGACCCGCTGAAGAAAGTTTGTTCAAGGGAAGGTGATACGTCAAAAAACATGACCGCCCTGGACCAATCAAACTGTAGCATATTTTACAGACATTTTGATTTTTTAATTTCATGGATTTTGAAGCCGAAATTGGTTTTATATATGTTGTTGAGTATGCTGATTTCAAATTTGCCACTTTCGAAACTGTCGTATAAATGGTTTGGTGGCTATCTTGGATCGTTTTCCCACCAAAACTCCCGTACTAAAGGATATTTGGCAGGAATCATTCGTAGGGCATAAGGATCCAAGTTGATTCAAACGAAGCCGATCGGCCAATTTGGCCGGCAGCCATCTTGGATTTTGGCCTATTTTGAGAAATGTCTTTAAAAATCTCCAAAACCTCTTGGAGCATCGATTCAAAACTCAGGAAATATGATTTAGGCGAATAACTGAACTAAGTTTATTCAATGGAATGTGATTGGTCAAATAGCTTGGCAACCATCTTGGATGACCTAGTTTTTGCGAAAATTACTTCTACAGAACTGCTGACCAGATTGAGCCGCAATTTGGCAGATATGATTAGGGACTAAGGGCCATTAATGTTTGTTCAAGGGAAGTTGATACATAAAAAACATGGCTACCATCGACCATTCAAAATGTAGTGTTTGGCGGCCATATTCGATATTTTTATTTGATGGATTTTGAAGCCGAAATTGGTTTTATATAGGTTTTTAGGTATTGTGGTTTCAAATTTGCAATTTTCGAACTGTCGGATATGCGGTTTGTCGGCTATTTTAGATCTTTTTCTTACAAAAAAATCCCATACTAAAGCAATGGGAAATTTAAAATGTCTTCTTGAGAACCACTTGGCCGATTTCAAGCATATTTGACTGGAGGGAATAAGGAAACAAATACAAAGGAAGATGATCGGCCAATTTGGCCTGTGGCCATCTTGGATTTTGTTGCCCTTTAGGAACATTTTAAAAATCTCTGAAACTGCTTGGGGGATCGATGCCGACCTCATGAAATATGATCTATGGCAAGGGCTGAACCAAGTGAACTTAATTTGCCAAATGGTTTGGTGGCTATCTTGGATGACCTAGTTTTCACGAAAACAACTCCAGAACTGCTAAATGGATCGGGCCGAAATTTGGCGGATATGATTAGGGGCAAATTTCTGAGAAAAACCTAAAACCACTTAATTATTAACCACTGGGCCAATTTTAATGAAACTTGGCTAAACTTTCTTCGCCAAAATTTAATTGTTAAATTTTTACAGTGGTGATCTGATTTTATTCGGTTGTGCCAGTCGGCAATAATTCCAGGTGAGTGACACAGGCCCCTTGGGCCTCTTGTTATATTGCTTATACATTGCTAAAGATGGCAGTGCATGTAGGAATGTCTTGAAGTTAATTTGATGAAACCCGTGTCACAATCCAGTCCGTCATTAACCCTTTCACCGATGACATCCCCATATCTCACCTCTCAAGGCAACCATACAAGAAAACTATTGAAAATTTGAAATTAATTTGACTGGAAACTGTTGCTGTCTGTGTTTTATATGATAAAGCATTTACTTTTCCTGGATCTGTCTATGAAAGATGAGGTAGAGGATAAACATCCACATTAACTGTATAACCTTAAAATTTGTTACGGAAATGTTAATTTGCAGAGTAAGAGATTATTTTTGAAAATTTATCACTGGAATGACTGGCTTGTTTATCAAGTCAGTCATTCCAGCCAGTAAATATTAAAAAATAGCCTTCTCTCTGTCTGTATATGTAATGGAGATTACTCAAGACCTATGCAGAAGTAGATAGAGGGAGGGGATGGTCGAGTTAATGGCATTGAATGGGTTAAATTCCTGGGGTTAACGTTGTATCAAAAAATTAGTATTATGCTTTAATATCATGTAAAACAAAGCATTACTTTTGTCAAACATCTTATCTAATAGCCGCCCCTAGACGTGTTTCAAAATGTAATACAGCTTTATTATTATATATCATGTTTTGGTGTATATGACATGTTTTTCTGTGACAATCTCAAATCTATTCCCACCCATGCACCCAGATATACATAGATCTTGAAACATTTTAACCCTTTAATCCTTAAACCGGACAAAGCGGTTTCTGCAGTGGTCTTGAGAAATGTCCATTATCTTTGAAAATTTACCACTGGAATGACTGGCTCGATAACTGAGCCAGTCATTATAGTAGTAAATTTTCAAAAAAAATCTCTTGCTCTGCAAATGGACATTTTCTATGAGAAAATAAGTGTAAAATCAGAAGTACTGGAGAATAGGTGTTAGTACGTTAACCCTTACAGACCCAAAATGACAAATTTCTTTTAATTCAATGAATATTCTCTGAATATTTATCCACTCACATTTTGAAAAAACGGAAGGGATATTGCAATCGCCTCTGTCCATCTGTCCATCCATCTGTCTTGCTGTCCATCCATCTGTCTGTTTGTCCGACTATCTCCTCCGAAACCATTTAATGGAATTCAATCAAATTTGCCATGTGCATTACTAATATAATATCACATTGCAAGACAACATTTACATTAGTCTCTCCCAATAGGGTGGGGTGGGAGCAGAGTGGAGATGGATGGATCAGAAAATCAAAGTTAGCTAAATTCAGTAAAAATTTGTATTTTCATTACCCATGTGATTGTGGATTGCAGGGCAATTATGCTTACATTAGGATTCACCCACAGGTGAGGTGGAGTATGGAAGGGGTGCCGGCAGAAGTTGGCGAAAGCTTGGGATTGACTTGACTTGGATGAGAAGAGGGTACTGCACTCGGGTCTGTCTTCATGTATCTGTATGTGTGTCTGTTCGGAGATGTTTCTCGAAAACTTCTTGTCCGATTTGGCTCAAATTTTAACACAGCAAAGAAACTTACCGTATAAGAGGATTTCTAGACATTGGCCGTGATCTGGATAAAATAACCCAGATCTAAATCAGATCATATTCTGGATTTATGGATATCTCCGAAAGTAGTGGACCGATTTGGCTCAAATGTTAAAGGACAATTCCAGGATGATAAAAAGTGTGCTTTGTTTGAAAGATTAGTACATATTTAATGAAATTACACCAGAATAATAACCAGATAGAAATAGTGTAACCAACTATCGCTAGATAAAGTTGGTAAAATTTACAATTTTTCCCACATCGGGGCGCTGCCATTTTATCGCGTCTAGCGACATCAGCCCCGCACCACCGCTATTGCTATGACTGGAGGAGCGAGGCCAATAAATGCAGGTATATATTTTAAGGAAGTATACGTAAATGATAATAGCAAATGAACCACTGAAGTGATTCCAATGATTCTAGGACCTCTAAATAGGTGCCCCCCCCCCCCTTCAGGATTAATAGGATATAATGGATGTTAATATTGGATGAGAGGTTCAAAAGACTGGAATATATAAAAAAAATTATTCATCTAAGATACGATCTGAGAATATGTTATCCTTTTTTGGTAAAATTCAGCATAAGATGGTTTTTTTCTCGCAGACTCTATCGTTGCGTATTGTCATTAAATTGTAGTGTGCTCAAAGCTGAAAGAAATGGCTATTTGCCTGACCAATTATAATTTTGCTCATGTGAATTTTCATTGCCGATCAATATTGCCCCGGCAAGATGTAGTAATTTCAATAATTAAGATATTTTGATGGAATTATTCCCGTTATGTGATAACATCGTAAAGCTTTGGCACAGCAAATTCAATCATTGTAGCTGTAATACTCATTCTGAGAAGGGATGATGGATAGAGCGCATCCTGAAATTTGTGTTTGAAATTTTGCTGGCGTAATTATTCCCGCAGAGTGTATCTTTTGAACCACTAGGCCGATTCTAACATCCCTAGCATTGGATAAATCTTCGAATTTGCCGCTACAGGTAGGTATAAGAATTATTACAATCGGTTCTGTGGTTCCGGCAATATTATCATATCATATGTTTTCTTGGAATATATATTTACACAGCCTGAGACACATGCTATAACTGTATCTTGAGTGGGCTGAGTTATTTGACAATACACAGGTGTCAAGTGTGCCACTTCACTTAACCCTTATCCCATGGTGTAAAATGCTTAATAGCCAGCCTACTTACAGAGATAGTGCCAGGGTACATTTTAAAAAAAAAGTGTTGCTGCAGCATGTTGCTGTTGTGCAGAGCAATGACTTACAGCAGCATTGTTACCAAAATAAACACATTCTGATAGGATAGAAAAAATGGAATCTATGCTTCAGCGGTCTAGGCGTTAACAATTCCCCACTGACTTCAGATACTAGAATTACTTGAAAAACTTACTAGCTTAACTGGACAATGTCCTAATGATTACAAATTAGCACTGTTAGGCCTCCATGCATACACATATTTACTGTACAGCCTTAGTGCTAGGCAAATATAGCGTTGGTGTGGGGGTAACCTCAGGATCTCATTAAATCTCGCTCTTGTTGCAAGAAAATGGCACCGCCCCGGAGATAAAATAATCCCATGTTTACGATGGTATAATTACTCATATTATTTATCTATTGTTTTTATTTAGGATCCAATATGTTAGTCATATAATAGTCTTTCAAATAAAGTACACTTTTACGAATCCCGGAATTGTCCTTTAACACAAGATAAGGTGTGACGGTACACTATGATTCCACAAACATCGTCGTGTCGTG